>VWZP01004930.1:37782-59528 GCA_013396995.1 Dicaeum eximium
GACTGTGGGGCTGTGACCTGAGGGGGGACGGGGCCATGTGGGGCTGGGATCTGGGGAGAGGCTACGGGAGTGTGACAGGGCTGGGGGGGTCGGGACTATGGGGGCTGTCAGGGCTGTGGGGGACACGGGTGTGGGGACAGGGTCAGGGCTGTGGGAGGGACAAAGCCGGTCCTGTCCCCAGCTCAGCCCCCCCAGCTCAGCCCCCCAGCCTGGGGATGGCTCCCAGCTCAATTCCTTCCCTGGGGCCATCCCGGGGCTCCAAACTCCTCCTGGACCGGGCAGGGTGACGGGTGCCGTGTCCCTGCCCCAGGACAGGGCCACCGGGACAGTCACTGCGGCCACCTGGGGGGAATCCGACCCACCGGGTCCCAAACTTGGGCTCAGCCTGGCTAAGCTGGAGCTACCGCGGTGCAGCTGGGCTGGAGCTGCATTTACCCTGCTTTTAACCCAAACTGCATCATCTGCAAGGTCATGGAAAGGGAAACAATCCCTGCCCACACCGGGCTGCTCCCGGAGCCGGGCGGGAGCAAAACCCAAACCACAGCTCAGTTCTGGGGAGAAATCCTTCATTCCCAGGGTGTGGGGAGGTGTGTGAGGAGGGAAATCCCGCGGCAGGGAACTCGTGAGGGTGGTGTGAGAGTGTGGGGAGTGCTCCCTGTCACACTGTGAGTGAGTGAGTGAGGCCTCGCTCTGCCAGGCAGTGCCACGTCCCTGCTGTGCCATGTCCATTGTGCCATGTCCCTGCAGTGCCACATCCCTGCTGTGCCATGTCCCTGCAGTGCCACATCCCTGCTGTGCCATGTCCCTGCAGTGCCACATCCCTGCTGTGCCATGTCCCTGCAGTGCCACATCCTGGCCTTGCCATATCCCGTCCCTGCTGCATCCTGGCCGTGCCACATCCAGTCCGTGTCACATTCTGGCCGTGCCGTGTCCCAGCTGTGCAATATTTCTGATCCTGCTGTGCAATATTTCGGGTGTTGCTGTGCAATATTTCAGGTGTTGCTGTGCAATATTTCTGATCCTGCTGTGCAATATTTCGGGTGTTGCTGTGCAATATTTCAGGTGTTGCTGTGCAATATTTCTGATCCTGCTGTGCAATATTTCGGGTGTTGCTGTGCAATATTTCAGGTGTTGCTGTGCAATATTTCTGATCCTGCTGTGCAATATTTCGGGTGTTGCTGTGCAATATTTCGGGTCGTGCTGTGCAATATTTCGGGTCCTGCTGTGCAATATTTCGGGCTGTGCCACATGCCGTGTCCTAGCTCTGCCACATCCCAGCGGTTCCAGGGCTCTGCTGCTCTGCTCAGCCTGTCCCGTGCCGTGGCGGTGCCAGCCGAGGGCGGCTCCGTGTTTCAGTCCAGGATTCCCGGGTGTTTGCGGCTCTCGGTGCCACCGGAGGGGCGGTGCCAGGTGCTGTCGCACAGGTGAGCGCTCAGCCGGGAGTGGCAGCCCCTTCCCCAGCCGTGTCCGTGTCCCGTGTCCCGTGTCCCGTGTCCCACGAGGAGCGGCAGCGGGGGTTGTGAACGCCGTGAAACCGCAGCACACAACGCGGGGCGCCGTTCACCGTGTCCGTGCTCAGGTTCGGAGCCCTGGGCGATCTCAGGCTCCCGGTCCCGGTGCTTTATCCGCGCCCAGCCCCGCGCCAGGCTCGCTCCGGAGTGCCCAGCGCTGCTTTCAGCCCGCTCTGCTCGCACCGGGGCTGCTCCCGGGGCACCGGGACCCGAGTGCTCCGTGCGGGCTGCGGGTGCGGGTTTGGGGCTGGGCTGGGCTCCGGGAGGCTCCGCCGGGGCTCCAGGGATGCAACCGGGGCTCTGAGGGGGTCCGCGGGTGCCGGTCAGGGGTCCGTAGGTGCCGCTCCGGGGTCCGTAGGTGCCGGTCAGGGGCCCGTAGGTGCCGGTCACGGGTCCGTAGGTGCCGGTCAGGGATCCGTAGGTGCCGGTTATGGGTCCGTAGGTGCCGCTCCGGGGTCCGTAGGTTCCGCTCACGGGTCCGCGGGTGCCGCCAGCCCCCGGTGATCCCGGTGTCGGTGTCGGTGCCCCTCGCCCCCCACCCGCTCCATCCCCGCCGCCCAAGCGGGGCCGGTCCCGCCCCGTTCCGGTGACGGCGCGGGCGGGCCGGAAGCGCGGGGGGGGCGCGGCGGCCCCGCTCCTGTCCCGGTGCTGCTGTCCCGGTGCTCCCGTCCCGGTGCTCCTGTCCCGGTGCTCCCGTCCCGGCCCGTCCCGGTGCTCCCGTCCCGGTGCGCCCGTCCCGGCCCGTCCCGGTGTTCCCGTCCGGCACCGCCATGCGCAAGTTCTTCCAGGAGATCAAGGCCGACCTCAAGTTCAAGACGGCGGGGCCCGGGCAGAAGCTCTCGGAGCCGTCCCGGTACGGGCTGGGGGGACCCTCCGGTAACGCCACCGCCGGTACCGCCCGCCCGGGCCCGGTACCAGCCCGGGGCACGGGGAGGACACGGGGCCGGTACCAGCGGCACGGCCCGGCCCGAGCGCCCCTTCCCCGCGGTGTCACCGGCGGGCGCGCGGCGCGAGCGGTCACCGAGCCGTGTCCTCCGTGCAGGGCCCCCCGGGAGAGGCCGAAAGCCGAGGCGGCCCCGAAGCCCCGGCAGGCCCCGACGGACGAGGCGCAGAGAGCGGCGGCCGCGGCGCTGGCCCGGCTGGAGCTGAAGCCCAAGGGAAAGGCTCCGTCCCCCTCCCAGGAGGCCATCAAGAACCAGGGTAGGACCGGGCTGGGGAATCCCGCCGGGAAAAGCGCCCGGGGACGGCTCTGAGGGTGTTTGGGGCGGTGGAAATGGGGTCATCCCAGCCCTGGGTTGTGACACCACACCTGGGCAGGTGTTGGCTTCCGCAAAAGGCTCTGGAATGCGCTGAGCCTCCGCTCCAGCTGCGGTTTGTCTGTTGTAGTGAAAAAAGAGCTGATGGCCGAGGCAGCTGCCAGCGAGAAGGGGCTGTCCATGGAGGAAAAGGTGAGGGAGATGCTGCCACTCCCTGCTCAGCACCTCTGGGGGCTGCTTGCCCTGTCCTGAGGGGATCTGCCAGGGTATTTATAAATACAGCCCCCCCAAAACCTTCCCCTGCTCAGTTTGGTGCCTGGTTTTATCTCCTTCAGGAGCAGGAGGAGGAGGGGGCAGCTGCTCCCTCTGTCTCTGGGGTTTATTTCGTCTGCCCCTTAACCGGTACCATTGTGAGGAAAGACCAGAAGGAGAAGCAGCTCCGAGAAGCCATCCAGGCAGTGAGTGCTTCCCTTCCAACTCCTTCCCTTCCCTCTTCAAACTCCTTTTGTGCCACGGGTCCCCTCCAGCAGCGACCTCACCGAGCCTTCACCTCCCTCAGGTGTAAAACCTCCCCCAGGACAGTCTCACTTCACCTGCCAAATCATCTCTAGCCCAGCAGATGGGGAACAGTTGAGCTGAGCTGGGCTCAGCTCCTCTCTGAGCAGCTTCTCTCCCTCTCCCCCAGTATTTCTCCGTGGACCCAGTGGCTGCTTCCATCATGGAGATCCACACCTTCAACAAGGACCGGGAGAAGGTCCGGCTGTGCGTGGAGACCATGGCCAGGTGAGTGTGCCTGAGGGCACGGGCAGCTCATCCCTTCCCTGGTGGATTTTCTTGCTCTGCTTCTGGCAAAGTCTTTTTTTTGGAAGAAAACTGAACTTTTGAACCACCCAATTTGTCAGTTGACCTGATGTCAGCATCCTGGAGGAGTTGGTCCCGCTAATCCAAGATGTTTGGGAGCTGCTGGTTGTTTGGTTTGGTCCCAAAACATTGATTGTTTTGTATTTTCCTGGGTTTCTCAGCGTTTTTTTTTTCTGTGGGAAATACTGTGAGGTCTCTGTTTCCTCTCTGACCTTGGAGTGTCCTGCTTCAATCCAGGCAGTGCGTTCCTCTTCCTGCAGGTACCTGGATAACATCTACCTCCATCCAGAGGAGGAGAAATACCGGAAAATCAAACTGCAGAACAAGGTGTTTCAGGTGAGCTCAGACTCTGCAGCTGCTCAGCCTTGGAGAGCCCTTGCTTGGAGCAAACTCCATCTAAATCGTGTCCTTTTCTCCCAGGAAAGGATAAGCTGCTTGGAAGGGACACACAGATTTTTCCAGGCTGTCGGCTTTGAGACAAAAACACTGCCTGTTCCAGGACAAGGCAAGAACTCGTGGTGCTAACGTGGGCTTGGGGGGGTGCTGGGATGCTGGGGGCAGCTCTGCTTGCTGACAGCTCCACAGAGGTCATTACTCCAAGGCTGGAACAAAACCCAGCCCTGTGAGCCTGCACATTCCTTGTCGGGACGTGACATTTCCCCAGCGCTGCTTGTCCCCGTGTCACTGCCCTACAGAGCGAGAGAGCCTCACGGCCCACCCTGCTGCTTGCAGAGACCACGGAGGAGTTCTACGTGCTCAAGGAGGAGATGCTGAGCAGGCTGGAGGAGCTGAAGGACAGCAAGGAGCAGCTGCTGAGCTCGCAGCCCGTGCGGGCGCAGCTGCACCGGCAGCCGGCCGTGTTCCGGCCGTCGCCCGCGGCCGCGCGCTTCGAGCTGCCCCACGACTTCTTCAGCCTCACTGCGGAGGAGCTGCGCCGGGAGCAGCGGCTCCGGTGAGGGCTGCAGGGCCAGCAGGGCCAGGGCAGAGCTCGTGGCTCCCCTCGGGGCTCACAGGGCTCTCTCCCTGCAGGACGGAGGCGGTGGAGAAGGCGGCGATGCTGAGGACCAGAGCCATGCGCGAGAAGGACGAGCAGAGGGAGATGAGGAAGTACAACTACACCCTGCTCCGGGTGCGCTTTCCCGATGGGTACATCCTCCAGGGTAAGAGGGGCTCCTCAGCCTTCCTCGGGCACTTCCAGAACCTTCTGAGGGCACTGAGCTGGACAGCAGGAGGGGCTGAGTTCAGCTGGTGGAATAAACCTCCCCAAAACCACAGTGGGGTAACGTTTCTCCGTGAGCTCTTCCCATCTCCAAACCCTCCCCCTGCTCAGGGTTGGGATTTTAAGCCAGGATTGGACAGAGAGGGAAGAATCTCAAGGCATCATTAATTAAAGTCTGCTCTTCCCAGGCCTCTGGAAACAAGCTGGACTCATTAGATGAGTGTGACAGCAGCCAGCGTGAGGCTGCCTGTGTGATGTCAGACTGTACAACAGCATAAATCCTCCTCAAATTTTCCAGTAGAACTCAGGAAATCATTTCAGGCTTTCCCAGCTCTTTGTTACAGGCTGGCAGGGGCTCCCAACAATTGCCTATTTTTCTTTGGGGATTCTGCTTTTATAGTTTTCAGTTAAATCAGGCTGGCTGTGTGTCAGGGAAGTCGTTGATCAAGTCAGCATCAGTAGGTGAAGCCCCACGGAACCGACCACAAAAGGTTAGATTTTGGTAAATGCCAGACTCCCTCACCTTGTTTTCTCATGGCAGGGACTTTTTATGCCCGAGAATCAGTATCTGTGCTCTACAACTTTGTGAGAGAAGCACTCAGAGATGACTGGCTGCCCTTTGAGCTCCTGGGACCTGGAGGTCTCAAACTGACGGATGAGAACTTGGCCTTCAATGAATGTGGGTTGGTGAGTGAAAATTTTGTTGGTACCTTCCAGAGCATCTTGAGGCTGTCGGAGCCTTCTGCTGCTCAGAGCTGGGGGAGAAGTTTGTGTCCTTTCAGAGCCCAAATTTGTGCTCTGGCCCCTCATTTTCAGCACAATCAAAGCAGTAACTGCGTGGGGGCTGCGAGGTTCAGAGGGAAGTGCAGGGTCCTCCCTCCTGGAGCACAGAGCAGCTGCCAGGGGCTGGGAAAGAGGGAAGGCAGCCAAGGTGTGGGAGGGTATGAACTGAGAGCCCAAAGCAGCATCCCCTAAAAGGAGCTGCTGGCAGAATGCAGCCTTGTCCTTTCCAGTCTGAGCAGTTGCAGGTCTGTGGATGCACACGGAGTGTTGCACACCCCAGGGGAGCACCCAAAGCCAGGATGCAGCAACCTGGGACAGCGGGAGGTGTCCCTGCCCCGGGCAGGGGTGGGGCTGGGTGTGATTCCTGGCTGGCCCAGCCTCTCTGGCTGTGGTCAGTGACTGCCTGTCCTGCCCAGGTGCCCTCGGCCCTGCTGAGCCTGGCCTGGGACGCCGCGGTCATGGCTGACGTGGCGGCGGCGGCGGAGGAGGAGCAGCGCAGCCCCCTGAGGCCCGAGCTGCTGGCCAGGGCCCAGAGCCTCTCCTGAAATAAACGGCAGTGCCTGCAGTGCTGCTGGCTTTAGACTCGTCCCTCCTTTCCCCAGACTGCTGGAGCTGCAGGAGCTCAGAGTGGCTTTGGTGCAGCTCTGCAGAGGGGCCGCTGTCCCCTCCCGGCTCCGCACTCCCGCTGGCCTCTCCCAGTGGCACTGGGCTGCTCCCAGGAAATTCCAACACCAAACTGGAGCAGGGACTGCCTGGGGCGTTCCAAGGCAGTGGTGGAGCAGGGATTAGGTGTTAGGCTGGGTTACCAACCTGGGGCTGGGTTTAGAACTCGGCTTCTGTGTGCACTGTAACTCCTGTCGGAGAGGAGCTGTCTGGATAAAGCTACACTTAGTCTGATTAAATGGAATTATTTAAAGACTCGGTTCTGATCCCAGTTGTTTGAGTTGTATTGTTGTTGTGGGTTTGAGATGCCACACCAGTCTGTGCTGGGGCTGGCACTGGTGTTACTGGGGCAGCATCACCCCCCTTGTCCCTTCACAGACAGCAGGGAACGGCTGCTGGTGCTGCCCAGGGGGAGAGAACAAACCTCAAAGTACAGAAAATATTTTAAAGAACCAATTCATAACTCAGCAGTGTAAAGCTGAAAGCCCCAGCAGGTTTGTTCTGCCAGCTCAGGCCTTTAATACCTCAGCCAAAGTTTTTCTGTGGGACAGAGCCCAGCTCTGATGTGGACAAGAGACTCAGAATCTGGCCCTGACCTGTCCAGCCTGTCCCAAAATAAGACAAACCATGCCTTTTTTCCTTTTCCAAAGGGAAAGCCCTGCTGCTGTTCTCTGGAGCAAGTAAGACCACAAACAGGATGGTACAAGAGCATAAATTCATATATAATTGTACATCATTTATACCCAAGGCCACGCTGTACAACATTATGAACAGTCATTCCCCAGTGGCATCACAATAAGCTTATTCCAAAAATCCCTCAGCTACTTTTAGAGATAACTTAGATACCTTCCATTACAAAGAAGTATCAAAATTTCAATAATGCTTTATTAAGGACAGATTAATATGCAGTATTTTTTAAAAAAAACTAAAAAGCTAAAGCTAAAAATTTAAGCTTCCATCTGGCCTGAAGCAGAACAAAGTGCTGTCTTCTCTTTACAAGAAATGTGGAATACTTTCAAGTATCTTGGTCAAAGATACACAAGGTTTAAAATTTTCTAGCTCATTCTACATACATACAGAGGAGTTAGTAGGCATTTAAGTCTCAAACTGTATTAGATGGGCTGACCATGCTGCTGTCCTGGTGAGCAGCTCTTGTGCCACTGGATTCTGAAGCTGTAGAACCTGCAAAAAGGAGAGAATGTGTTGGGTTTGTTTTGTTTTTATAAATATCCTCATTTATCCAGTAGAATTTGACTGCTTTATGTTTTGTCTGTCTCAGCTTCCTGCATCTGTTGTGAGTCTCCTTTTCAACACTATTTAAAAACTGGTTTTAACACTGGCTTCGTATTTATTATCACCAATGCAGAATAAAAAAAATCACTTCAACCATAAAAAGGATTTTCATAATCTTTTCAGTGCTTTAGAGTCAGGCAGAGCCAAACAAATAGAGCTGGATGAGTGTCAGCAGAGCCTGAGGGAGGGAAGCTGCTCAGTGACACCCTCAGAACAAGAGGTGACAAACCTGAGGCGAGGTTTTCATCTCAGAGCCTGGTAAGAAGCAAAAGCAGCTTAAGATTAAAGCCAGGCTTCTTGTCAAGCAGTGCCACTGTCTGTTCTGGGAGGTGAGAGGAGCTCAGGGAGGAGCAGAGCCCAGGTAATGCCTGGAATGGGTCAGACACTGCAGAATTCCTGTGCACCAGTCCTCATCTAGCACAGGAGCTGCCCAACACAAACCCTCCTTCCTTAGAGCAGCTTCCACTGTGAGCAGGGAGAAAGAGCCCAGAGCTTTGGAAACCACAGCACGTGCTTGGAGTCAGCTCCTTGATCTGTGTGAGCACGTCCAAAAGCTCCTGGAGATGAAAGGAGCTGCTCCACAGGCTCCTCCTGCGAGGAGAGGCTGCAGCAGAGGGGCTTTGAAGCCATTTTCTGAGGGACAACTGGGACACAAACACAGCAACTGCTCTGACTGTGCAGCAGAGCAGCAGCCAGGGGCTCCCTGATGTGACCTCCTTCAGACAGTTCACACCTTTGAGGAGGAGGAGGAGGCACCAGGGGGGTGAGAACCCAGACCCTGGCAGGCCTGGAAGGGCTCAGCACGCCCCAGAGAGCAGGAGGATGGAGCAGGATTGAGCAGTGGGTCTGCTGGCACTGCCCTGGTGCTCACCTGTGCCCCCAGAAAAGGCAGGTGACACTGGTGACACTGGCAGCCCAGTGCTGCCCACAAGGGCTTTGTGCCACTGAGGCCATGGGAGGGCAGGAAAGGCAAGAGCAGCTTAGAGAAGGCCATAAATAGCAGAGAAGCATCTTTAAAAAGAGGGGAAAAAAAGAATAAAGTATCTAAAAAGAATCTAAAGATTCTAGATCTAAATCTGAAGGAGAAAGCATCTAAAAAGAATAAGAGAAAAGCTCAATGAATGGTGAAAAAGGGGCAGAAAATCCCAAGTTTAGCTCACAGAGTTCCTGCTCTTTTGGGGGAGTGTCTGGTGCCCATTTCCCTTCCCACCTTTTCCTGGCTGTACATCCACAATCATGCAGTCATCATCTTCCTCATCCTCCTCGGTGTCTGCCTGGAATCCATCCATCTCTGCAGCCTGGGGGGACAGAGCAGGCACCAGGTGTGGGTCAGGAGGGGGAGGGAGCCACGGGCAGGGGGCACACCTGGAGGGAAGGCAAACCTGCAGTTCCCAGCCCCAGGAGCCACTGGCTTGTGCCAAAAGGGCTCATGTGAGGGCACAGGGAGTGGAACAGGCCAAGCTGCTGCTCCAGGATCCCTCCCTCTCACACAACGTGCTGAGCACCCCCGCAGCTCAGGCAGCTCAGCCTTCATGGAAATCTGACTCTGGCTGCATTTTGGAAGGGAAATCTCTCCCCCCTCTGTTGATTATTTCCATAGAATCACAGGCTCACAAAGATCAGCGAGCCCAACTGTCCCCAGCACTGCCAAGGCCACCACTGACCCTGTCCCCAAGTGCCACATCCCCATGGCTTTTAAACCCCTGCAGGGGTGGGGACTCCAGGGCAGCTTTACAACCCTTTCCAGAAGGAATTTTCCCAATATCCAACCTAAACCTCCCCTGGCACAGCCTGAGGCTGTTCCCTCTTGTCCTGCTGTCCCCTGGGAGCAGAGCCCGACCCCCCCTCTGTCCCCTCCTGTCAGGAGTTGTGCAGAGCCACAAGGTCCCTGCTGAGCCTCCTTTTCTCCAGGCTCAGCCCCTCTGGATGCTCTCTCCCTTCTGAAGATGGAGAATTTCTGTTGCTTGTCAAGTTTGGAGCTTGTTCTCTCCTGACTCCTCCTCATCTTTGCCAACCAGCTTTTATTCAGAGAGTGGTGCCAGTTCCTCCCTTGCTGCCCAGGTTTCCTGCCATGGGAAAAGCCCAAATTCCCTCTTTTGAATCAACACAGAACCCAAGGAGTGACACAAACTGAAGTTGCCAGGCTTTGAGGGTCTGTTGATTTTTTTTTTTAAACTTCAGCTGGAACTGGAATGAAAATCCCCATCCCCTAAAAACTGTACCAAGCCAAGAAATTTCCAATTTACATCTTTCACCCGAGTGCCAGTTCTCAGATTAAATCCCTCCTACACGTGGGCAGGTACTGCCCACTCCAGCACCGTATTTTTCTCTGCACAGCTTATGTAAGAGCACCTTGACTCACACGAGCCCTGGTGTGAGCCTCCCAGCACAGAAACACGTGCCAGAGTGGGGATGTGGCAGCTCTGCCCTCCCAGCCATCCCCAGGCTCTCCACAGGTAGGGTAGGATCTCAAATACCTGAGCAGGGCTGATTGAGACATCAGGAATGAAAAGCTCCTGGGGCTGTGACACCTCTGCTCCCTCCCCAGCACAGCTCTGAGAAGCTTTGAAGCATTCAGGCTGGTGATGTAATTCTCCTAAAAGCCTTTGTTTTGCTATTTCTGCTTCCCTTATAAGCTGAATTTCCAGTGGGTGCCAAGCAGAGACTTTTATCTCTGCCTTTATTTAGTGTACAAGAAAAAACCCAAGCAGATGGAGTTTGGGGGCTGAACAGCTTCTCACAAGTCTCTGATCTCTATCAATACCTGAATGCTGAGCTTTTTTCAGTAGAAAAGCCAAAAAAGCCAAGAATAAATTGGGAAGGCAAAGCATAAAAAGCATCAAAAGCCTCATCTGTGGTCCATGGGAGGGGGTGGAACGAGATCAGCTTTAAGGTCCCTCCCAGCCCAAACCACTCTGGGGCTGTTTCCTAACCTGGTGCACAGGGAAGGAGGAATAAATCCACGGGCAGGGATTTCAAACCCTGCCCTGCCTGTGGGATTGGAAGCCAAAGGTTGATAACCCCCAAATTCCAGCACCCAAAGGCTCAAGAGAGCACCCCAGGCTTTGTGGGGACCCAACTGTGGCACCTCCAGTGCCTGAAGGGGCCAAGAGGGAGCGTGGAGAGAGACCTGGGACATGGGATGGAGGGGCAGGACACAGGGAATGGTTCCCACTGCCAGGGGCAGGGCTGGGTGGGATTTTGGGAAGGAATTCCTGACTGGGAGGGTGGGGAGGGGCTGGCATGGAATTCCCAGAGCAGCTGGGGCTGCCCCTTGATCCTTGGAATGTCCAAGGCCAGGCTGGAGCAACTGGGACAGTGGGAGGTGTCCCTGCCATGGCAGGGGTGGCACTGGGTGGGATTTAAGGTCCCTTCCAAGCCAAACCATTCTGGAATTCCATGACCCCATTCTTCAGTCATGATTAGGCTCCAGCACTACCTGTGGTTGCCCTGAAAAGCAGAAGCAACAACAGGAAAGCCACAACACAGCTCCCAGCCAGCAACCACTGCAATCCCATCCCATTTTGTCCCTGTGAATTACTGCATTTTTAAACCAGCTCTTGAAACCCAGCTTTATGTGTGTCAGGATGAGCTGGAGCCTTTACAGACTGCTCTGGGCTGGGCTGCAGCACTTGGGAACCACATTTCATCTGCTCACATGCAACTGCTCTAAGTCATCAGCTGGGGCTGTACATCTGGCAGGCACAGGCACACATAAAACCTGCACACAAATTACACACAGCTGTAAAACCAAGGCCAGGCAGACTCTCCAGCTATTCACAGCTTGGATGCAATCACTGCCAAATAGCAGAGAATGGAAGAACAGCAGGAGAGCAACGTTTCAAATGGAACAGAGAGCCCAAGCTGCACACACACACATAAAAGAAACCCATCTCTTCAGCCCCATCATTTCACTTTTTCCCCCATAAAAAGTGAAAAATTTCCCTCATGTGTCCCTTCACACCTTCTGGCGTGCAGGACAGCGGCTGGAGCTACCTGGGGGGTGCAAACACCCGCAGGACTCCTCAGTGGGGCAGGAACTCACCTGCTCAGCGTCCCGAGGCCTCTTCATGAACTTGGTGATGGACACGGTGGCCAGGGCCTTCCTCTTGGCTGCGGGGGGGCTGGGCTGAGGCAGGGGCAGCCCCGGCCCGCTGGCAGGCTCGTCCCTGCCCGTGCAGGGCACCTGGGTGAGGTAGCTCCAGCGGCAGGGCACGGGCAGCTGCTCCTGCCCGAAGCTGCGCAGCACCTGGGCGTGCACGTACCAGCACATGCGGAACTCGGGCCTCTTCTCGTACACCGAGCTCTCCGAGATGAGCCTCTTGAGCCGGGCCTTGGAGGGGACCCCGCCGTCCTCCCCGGCCCGCGCCGGGCTGCCGGGGGTGCCGGGGGTGCCGGGGGTGCCGGGGGTGAAGCGGCCCTGGCGGCAGCACTCCTGGAACTCCTGGATGATCACCCTGCTCCCGTGCACGTTCCCGTGCAGCAGCGGCAGCAGCTGCGCCAGGACTGCGGGGACAGAGCGGCACAGCAAGGGTTAAAGGCTGGGACAGCCAGGGGGATCGAGCATAAATCAGCAGGGGCACTGCAGGGAGGGCAGATAACCGGGAAAATAATCCAGTAAATTAACTGCCCTTCTAGGAAATAAATAACTAATTTATCCTATTTCTATTTATTTATCCTATTTCTATTTATTTATCCCATTTCTATTTATTTATCCAATTTATATTCATTTATCCAATTTATAATCTATATTCATAGTTTCTATTTATAATTTATATTTATAGTTTATATTCATAATTTATATTTATAATTTATATNATTATATATTATAATTTAAATATATTTATATTTAATACAATTAATATAATTTATGTTTTATAATTTATATTTATTAATTTATCCTATTTATAACTCATTTATCTAATGACCCCATAATAATTTTTAAAATACCACTAAAAAAACCACCAAAATTATAACTCTTATAATAAATTAAAAAAAAAGTTTCTACCCTCATCACTAACTCAACCAAAACAAAAATCCAACAAATCCTCACCTACTGCCCAGAGAAGCTGGGGCTGCCCCATGCCTGGAAAGCTCCAGGGCCAGCTTGGATGGGGTTTGGAACAAGTGGAAGGTGCCACTGCCCATGGCAGGAATTGGATGATCTTTAAGGTTTCTCCCAGCCCAACCCACTCTGGGATTCCATGACTGTACCAGCAGCTGGGTTTGATGTAGAAAACTCCCCCCCAACAGCAACAACACCCTGGAGGGAAATGCCCACCCCTGTTTGGCCTTTCTGTGAGTTATTCATGTCCTTGTGTTAATCAGGTGCAGGAAAAGCTCAGGACTGGAACCCAACACAGAAACCAAACCCTTCCCCCCAAACCATAAACAGGCCCAAGCCCATCCTAAACCTGAGCTTGCCCAACTCTGGTTGGCTTTTATTTCCCAGATTGCCCAGAGCAAGACTTTTTGGAGAGGCACTGCCAGAAAACTCCTTTGCAGGAGCTCTCAGAGATTCCCTGGATTCCAGACTTGTCAGGAATGGCTCATCCTGAATGCACCACTCAATCACCCCCTGCTCCCTCCCAGGCAGAGTACAGCAGTGTGGAAATACTCTTAGCCCTTCAGGTCTTACTTTGCTGATCCTTTGCTCTTTTTTTGCTGCATTTCTGTGTCTGCTGCTCCTCCTCTGGCACAGGTGGCTCCAGGACACAGGCTGTGAACTGCTGGAGCACCTTCAGGTCAGGGTTGGAGCTGCTGTCCTTTGCTGCCCTGGCCCAGACACAGCCAATCTTCACAGGCTGCAGCACGTGGAGCCTCTTCCCCTTGGCTATCAGCTCATCCCACTCCTTTGCTTTCAGTTTCTGGCGAACCTTCTGGTTCTCTGGGTCACACTCCTGCAGCCACAGGGGACAAAGGACTCATTACACCCACAAAAAAAAAAAAATAGAGCTTTTTAAACCCAGCTTTGCCTCGTGTTCCCTGAGCTACACAGGGCTCCTGAGCCTGAGGACCTCCTGCTTCCCTCCCCTGCCAATATTGACATGACATCTCTGCAAACAGAGATGGAAACTCAGGGACAGCCAGCTCCCTTACCTCTGTCACACCTTCATCCTCTGATAGGTACCCATGGGGTACAAAAAACCCATCATCCTCGTCTTCATCCTCTCCCTCCTCTTCATCATCCTACAAAGAAACGCATCGGGAGTTCCACTGCCAAGTGCAAGCTGTTCCTGATTTTTTCAGCATGCAGGATCCTCACCTCTTCACTATGGGAGAGGCTTTCCCCTGGCTCCTCCTCTTCCCACTCTTCATCGCTGTCTACTTCATAGTCCAGCAGCTTCTGCAAGAAATGCCAACATTTCTGTCCATCCCTGGAGAGCACAGCACCAAACCCAGCCTGGCCTTTCAAAGCTGAGGGAACAAAATGGCTCAGAAGCCTCAGGGAAGCTGTCCTGCTTTAGGGCAAATTTGGGAGAAAAAAAACCTCTAAAGGGGTTTCCTCTAGGAAGCAAATTCAAGCAGCCCCACCCCCAACCGGTTTGGAAAAAAAGATTTCCTTGGAGAAAAGTGGAAAAAACAGTTTCACCCCAGGGCAGAAGCAGAAAACCTGGCCAAGCACATCCCCATGGAGATGCCAGCAGGCTGAGGTGCTCACAGTGTCCTTGGCCCACGGATTCCTGGCACGGATCAGGGGGGTTCTCTTGTTCCAGGTGCCCCAGTAGGCAGGGCGGTGATTCTCACTGAACTGCAGCAGCTTCATCCTGCCAAACTTCTCCCTCTCAGGAACAGCGTCTGCCTGGCAGTTATCCACCACCACCACGTCACTGGAACACAGGGGAGGGTGGCTCAGGCCCCACAGAACAGCCCCAGCCTCTCCTCACTCCCCAGACCCCCTCTGCAGCTCATTTTGTAGGCAAAGCAAGCCCCTGAGGCCAGACTGACCTGTTGAAACTGTCACTGCTCTCACTGACCAGAGTGGGCCCGGTTTTTCGTGGTTTGCGACATTTTAGATCCCTCAAGAAAGAAACTTCGCCATTCTGGGCATGCAGGAGCTGATCCAGCTGCTCGAGGTAGTCTGGATCCAGGGCAACACGGCTGAGGGGGGCTAAGACCATGTTCTCCTTAATTTCAAAAGGAGCAAATTTCCCACAGGAGCCAGCAAGGGTCTGAAACATCAAGGGGGGAATGTCAGGGTTTGGACACTGAGGAGCTGCAGCAACAACACATGCAAGGAACACCTGCTGCTGAGGTGTTGTCTGAGGTGAAGATTTAGGTTAAGTCAAGATTTAGGTTAAGCCCTTCCTGTCCAAGACTCCAGCAGATCTTCCAGGCAATGCAGAAGACAGAGCTGAGCTTCACTAAACCAACCACAAACTTCTTCTGTAGTTCTGTAGGCCTTTCTCTTAAAATCCTTTACACTTTTGACAGCGGGAAATTAAGAAAAATCAATGTTTTGACCACCTAAGAAGCTGTAAGGAGCAGCTGAGAAGGAAATCAGGGTTATTTGTTAGGAACAACTGTGAGAGACCAACACACCCTCACCTTGGGGGCTTGTGGAGTCTTTGGTTTCTGGAAGAACCTGGTGATCTCTGCTTTCTGTGCATTGATACGCTGAAATGAGAACCCAAATGCAAATCTGTCAACACAGAGATAGGACAAAGCTTTGGAATTCGAGGTGAGCTCATGCATGACCCAACTTCAAGTGCAGGGAGGCACAAAGCAAAGTTCAGGCTGTCAGCAGCTCCTGTGACTCAACAGAAACACTCTTTGTCCTCCCTGACAGGAGCAGGGCTCCAGTGGCACTGCCAGGGCAGAGCTCACTCGTGGCCATCCACAAACACACACAGACAAAACATTCGGGAGGTCAAAGGAACCAGCAGGTGTGAAAGGTACAGGTGAAACTGTGCATGGAGCAGCCCCAGCAGGTCAGGGAGACAGGCTGCACCCAAAGGGACCTGCTCCACCCCAGAGGGAATTTAGAGACAAGCCAGAGAAAGCATTTTTACCTTTTCCTCCTCCTTTAACCGTTTCTCCTCTTCTTTCTTTCTCTTCTCCTCAAGTTTCGCCCTTGGAAACAAAGATCATGGGAATTGTCACCCACCAGGAAGGGTTAACTTGAAGGAGAGGTGGGAAGCCCCAGACCCCACCACGAGGATCATCTGTCAATCCAGCCAAGAATCACACTGGGTTAAGTGCAGAGAAAACTTTGTTCATTCCTTCCAGAGCAAATATTGACCCATTTTAAGAGAATAGGCTGCCTCAAGTTTCCCTCAGTAGCAGGAAACTTCAGGGATTACCAAGTCACAGGTGACTTCCTCACCAAACAGGGCCAGCTCAGGAGGGCTCTGAGCCCCTCAAGCATTTCAGAGCCCCCCCTGAGCCCAGGCCCGTGCAGGAGGGCAGGGAAGGTGGGGATGGAAGCAGCACAGGGACCCCCAGGAGCTGCACGAGCCCAGGCACTCACTCCAGAGCCTCCTGCCTCTCCTTGCGCTTCTCCTCCTTGGCTCGCAGCTTCTCAGCTTTCTCCTTCTCCTCCTTTTCCTTCTTTTCCCTCCTTTCTCTCTCTTTCAACTCCTTCTCCTCCTCTTTCCTCTTCTTTGCCTCCTCCTTGGCTCGTTCTTTCGCAGCTTTTGCCTCTTCCTTCAGCCTCCCCTTCTCCTCCCTCTCTGCCTGCAGCTTCTGGAGCTTGTCAGCGCGCTCCTGATCCTGGGGCACAAAGGGGACACTCAGGGACTGCAGCTGGGGCTGCTGAGAGCAAGGACAGAATTGTCCTTACCAACAAACCCTGGGGCTGCTGGGGGAGAAAAACAGCACTGAGATAAACAATGGGGAGGATTCCACTGATGGATGAAGGGAAAGGATATTTGCCTTTGCAAACAAACTGTGGGTTTGCTGAGAAATGAAACTGGATGTTGGAAGATGAAAGAATGGGGAAAACCTTAAATTCTGTGAGAATTAAAAATTAAAAAGTGGGGTTATGCATTAGAGGTGATCAGGCGTCCTGGGCAGTCTGGAAATTGGGATAAAAAGGAGGCTGCACCCTCCAAAAATTGGAGAGACCCCAGGGGAATGCCCCATGGCCTCTCCCTTTATTGGAATAAAGTAAAAGGGACTCCTCTGTCTCCTTTCTGGACACAAATCTCTGATGTTTGTGGATGAATTTTCCTGACAAAACCAAACCCCTGGTGAAAAATCAGCATCTGATTCCTCAAAGAGCAAGCTGGACCCACCCATGGGGCATCACAAAATATCCTGAAATGGGAGAATGGAGGAGGAGCCTGATCCTTGCCAGGGAAGCAGCTGAGCTTCCTTGTGCTGCCCCTCTGAAAGCTTTAATTGTTCTTTTCCCTAAACAAAAAAAAAAGAAGGTGTTTCCATTTCTCTAAGCATCAAAGAAAGCTTTGTATTGAGTCATCTTCACTACCACTGTAGCATTATAGAAAATTAGATGGGAATTTTAAAAAATTGTAATTATTCCCTTATTTAATAGGAGATTGGAGATTGTTTTCAAAATATTTCCTCCTGAGCTAAGCTTTTCATGCTTTGGTGTCATCACAGGGCTACAGTGGTGTCACTTCCACAAGTGCATTTCAGCTGATTTGACATCATAACCCACGAGGATTTTCTGGTGGTTTCCACCATCATAGAAATCAGACTTTGATGATCCTCGTGGGTCCCTCCCAAGCTGGGATATTCCATGATTTCACAGAATAAAGGGAATGGATTGTGGAGCTCATCCCTTCTTTTCCTCCATGTGAGATCATCAGACACCAGCAGTGCCCTGAGCTTGCTCCAGGGACACTCTGGGAACAGTGGGGGGAAGATTTTATTGCAAGTGTTGCTTTTCATGGTGTTTCCTCCCAAAACAACTGCAATTCCCACCATGGCTGTGCTGACACAAAGGAGAAAAATGTCAAATTAAAGAGGAAAAGCTTTTCTGGGCTGCAGGCACTGGTGATGTCACCAGGAAAGGAGGATCTGCCTGTGCCCAGACACTCTCCAACTCCTCCCTGGGTATTTTCAGTTTTCTTTTATTGATTTCACATCTCTCCTTGTCAACATCGAGGCTTCCTGAGCAGTGTCACAACACAAATAACTGCAGAGAGCCACCAACAGCCAAGTGGTGCCAATGGCAAGGGAACAGCAGTGTCAGCCTGAGTCATGGAAGTGCTGGGAGCTGGTGAGAAGGTGACAGCTCGCTGCTGGGTCTGCTCCAAACCCAGCAGCATCTTCAGCTCCCATTCTCCTCTCTCCCTCCCATCCCTGCTATTTTTAACACAGCTATAGAAGGGAAGAAAACAACAGATTGGAATTCTATCTGGGGCACTGGGAAGAGCAGGAAGCTTTAGAGCTTTACAACTTACATAAAACACACAGGTTTATAAACAAGCTACTGAGGGGCACAGAATTCCAGAGCACAAACCTTCCCCAGGTGGTGCACATAAAACAAACCCAAAAAGCTCATTCATGCAGCTGGAAACTCCAGGGACCCTTCAGCCTCCTCTGCACCCATCCAGCATTCCATGGGTGGTAGCAGAATGAGGGAGCAGAGTTTGCTGAGGAGCTGCACACAGATCCTGGAGCTTGAGCATTCCCAGTGGTGGCATCCAGTGGTGACATTCCCTGGGAAGCCACAGACACAGTGGAATGCTCAATAAAATCAAACCTCACGTTTTGGGGGCTTTAAAGGTTTCCAATCTCTTCCCCAAGAGCCCCAAATGCACCCAGGGCTCCATTCAGGGGCTTTGCAAAGAGCCAGGCACTTTAACTGCCTGCATTAAAGGTTCTTCCACGCTGCTCAGGGTGAGGAAAAATGGCAAAAGAGATGTTCCAGCTGGGCTGAGAGAAAAGGCAAAGGCTTTGCTGGCTGCTCAGGGCAGCTCTGGGTGTCAGGGAAATGCCTTACTCTTTGCAATCTCAGCTTCTCCTTCTCTGCTGAACTCCTGTGGCATTTCTGAGGTACCTGGAATTACAAAATGCAACTTTTAGAGCAGATCCTGGCCCTCCCTTTCCAGCCTGAGTGACACCAGGCTGTTCTTGCAGATTTCACCACTCCAAATGGCCCCAGAGCAGGGAATGAGGACACACCTCAGGGTATCCATTCTCCCCATTTCCATCCCAGTGCTGCTGTTCCCATGAAATCTTCACAGAGCCTGAACAAACCCCTCTGGTCCCTCAGCCCTACAGGATCATTTGCAAGGGGACATCATCCCAGAGGAGCTGCTCTGAACATTTCAATATGGCAAAGTAATTTCCTTCCAGCCAAACTTGGGTTTGTATGGGGTTTTTCTGGTTTTTTTTTGGTTTTTTTTTTTTTATTTTACATCCACCTCTCTTGCTGTGATATTTAGCTGTAATTTTATGAGTACAAGGACTGTTTTCCACATTTCTTGCCATCACAGTCCACTTCATCTTCCACCAGTAACAGCTCTAATTCCAAACAGGGCACACTTCTCATTTATCTTTTATTTATGGGGGGAAGAAAAAGGTGTTTTATGTTTAAGATCACTGTTCAGAGACTGGCTGAAGGCCTGATTTGTCAATATTTCAGCACACTGTGACTTGATTTCCTGGATCCCCCCTCCTCTTCCTGCCACTCACAGCATCACATGTAAACTGATTAACAGGCTACCACAGCCCAAGTGCTTTATTTTCTATATTTGTTTATTTTCTGTATTTGTGTGATTTAAACAGGAGTTC
Source organism: Dicaeum eximium (assembly GCA_013396995.1). NCBI lineage: Eukaryota > Metazoa > Chordata > Aves > Passeriformes > Dicaeidae > Dicaeum > Dicaeum eximium. The sequence goes on from VWZP01004930.1 coordinate 57,075, forward strand.
TGTCAAGTGGGGGCTTCAGCTCCTCAGGGCTGTTTCCTCCCAGGGAAACAAAGCTGCCAGGGCTCCCAGCTGCACACTTTGGGGTGCAGACCCTCATTTTGGGGAGCAGCACAGGAGCAAACCCACCCCACTGGCAGCACTGGGTTACACCAGGAGTTGTTCTGTTCTTCCTGTTGTTCTGCTGCACTGGAAATGCTTCATGCCTGCTCGAGTGTGTCTGTTTGTTTTAGAAATGGAAGATTGGGAGCTCTCACAGAGGGGGGTTGATCACTTGATAAACACCACAAAAACCTGGCAGGAGCATCCCCGTGGTGTTTCAGCCACCTGAGCAGACACTGCTGCCCTTGGGAGCTTCTCTGTCCAACCTGCCCCAAAAACCAGGGGGGTGGGGTTAAACAAACTCAGGTGACCAAAAACCCTCATCCAGAACTTCTGCATGGAATCCCAGGATGGTTTGGGTTGGGAGGGACCTTAAATCCCACCCAGTGCCACCCCTGCCATGGCAGGGACACCTCCCACTGTCCCAGGCTGCTCCAGCCTGGCCTTGGGCACTGCCAGGGATCCAGGGGCACCCACAGCTGCTCTGGGAATTCTGTGCCAGGGCTTTTCCCCCTGGCAGCTGCAGAAATTCAGAGCTGGAAAAGCCTCTGCACTGGGGGAACATCCTCAGAGGGAGCCCAGCAGCTCCGAGGAGGATGAACAGAGCCTGGGGAACAGCACCTAGAGCACAAAACTGCTCCTGGATGCTGCTCCCAAAACACCCAGTCCCAGGTGGGCACTGCACTCCAGAAATGTCAACACAGCAGCAGGGAGGATCAAATCCTTTAGCTGTAGGATTTCAAGCTCCCAGAGGCCAACAACCCAATAATCAACCACCACCACCTTCCCCACCCTCCTCATTCCCCCCCTCACCCTCTTGCCCACAACCCCAGCAACCCAAACACTGCAGCAGGGCAGTTTCACCCCAAAGCAGAGCAGACCAACCTTCCTGGCAGGCGTGGAGGCAGGCAGAGGGCTGGAGCTGCCCCGGGGCTGTGCCAGGAGCTGCAGCTCGGGCGAGCTCCCGCAGCTCAGCGAGGAGTTGGTGAGTCCCGAGTCTCCCTCGGGGGAGGACTCCAGGGCCTCCTCGTTCTCTGACGTGCTGCTGCCATCCAGAGAGGCCACCTGGGGGGATTTCAGGCTCATGATGTCCTCCAGCAGCACCACGGGCACCTTGCCCTCAAACAGCACATCCTTCAGTTCTCCCTTCCTGGGCCGTGGCTGGCTCCCAGCTCCCAAACCCTGCTCTGCCTCAGCTGCAGCTGCACGGGGCCCCTCAGGGAGCCTGGAGTCACCTGCTGGGCTGCTCTGGGGGGAGCTCAGCCCCTTCTCTGTGGTGCCATTGGTGACAGCAGCTGTGCCACCCGTGTCCCCCCGCTCTGCGCCGTGCCCCAGTCCGTGGGCAGAGCCCTGGCAGGGCTCAGCAGTGTCCCCGGTGTCACTCGTGTCACCTCCTGCGCTCTTCTGGATGAAATGGTCCAGGGGGCCCTTCCCATTCACCAGGTTTGGAGGGCAGTTCCTGCCTGAGCCCAGCTGGCAGTCGTTCTCCACATTGTCCAGGGAGGCAGCAGAGGCATCCAGGGAGGGATCCTTGCCTGGGGCAAAAGCACTCGGGGAGCTCTTGGCTTTTTTCACTTCTGCATCCACGTCGAGATTTTCCTTTGGCACAGGGTTGAGGCGCTTGAAGGGCAGGCGAGCTGCAACAACAGCACCAGGTTACTCAGCCACAGTAAAACTCAAAGGGTTTTATTCATTTTGTAGCATTCAGATTGACATGACCCAACTTAGAGAGGGTTTAATCACGGCTCTGAAATGTTCTCAGCGTGCTAAAACCGTGCTGGATGAGAGGCACTCCCTTACCTTGGACGAGCTTCCGAGGGGGAACAGCAGCTTTGCCTCTGCACTCCATGGCTACGGGAGAGAACAACAAATCAGCCCCGGTGCTCGTTCCCAGCCAGCTGCAGCCCCCGGGCCGGCGGGGGCAGAGCCCGGCAGCTCTGCAGGGCTGGCAGGGGGACAAAGGGGTCACCCCAAGGCAAAGGAGACCCCCGCAGCTCTGCAGGGCTGGCGGGGACACAAAGGGGTCACCCCAAAGGGGAAGGAAGCCCCGGCAGCCGCAGTGTCCCCCTGGCCGGGCCGGAATGGCCCCAGGAGCCGGAGCCCGCACCCAGCGCGATGCGAGGAGGGAACTGCTGGCGGTGAGGGCGGGCAGGCCCGGCTCAGCTGCCCGGAGCAGCGGCGGCTCCCGGGATCCCGGCAGTGCCCGAGGCCGGGCTGCAGCCCCGGGAGTGTCCCCGCCGTGGCAGGGGAGGGCTGGGCTGCGGCTCCCTCCCCACCCAAACCGCTCCGTGATGCGCAGGGCGGGCCGGGCCTCCTTTGTTACCCCGGGCAGGCCCCGCGCACCCCGCGGCCCGG
>VWZP01004932.1:0-17466 GCA_013396995.1 Dicaeum eximium
CTTTCCCTAATGCCCCAGCTTCCAAGCCATCCCATAGGAGCAAAAGGAAAAAAAAGGAAACATATCTATAAAACTTCTCTTACATAGTATTTACCCTCTAATTGTGAGAGTCAACTATTCAATATTCATTTACCACAAACTGCCCTTTTCCTTTTCTACAGGTCATTTTGCTCAAACAATTAACCTTTACTAGCATTTGTTGATGTGGGCAAATATAGTGGGAACTAAAAAATCCCAGATTTTTTCTTAGACACACTTATAAACAAAAGGACATCTCAGAGGTCTGGTATGGCTTTTACCCCCATCTACTGTGCCTATAGGGTTGCTACCCATAGTAGGTGTATCTTAGTGGTGAGTACAGAGGCCAACTTGGTCTTGCCCCCCAGTCTCTTTTGTATTTAAAAAAAAAACAGTTGAGGAATAATAGAGGTCTGGTATGGCCTTTTTGCCCCTACCTTACTATGCCTACAGGGTTGCTTCTTGCAGCAGGCTTATGGGATCTTCTTGGTAGCGAAAAAAGGGTCAACCTGGTCTTGCCCTCCTTCCTTTGTCCTGTTCTACCTGTGGTTCTTAAGGAAGCTGCCACATTACCTTTTACAGTCCCTTTTGTACTTCTCAACAGATGCTTGTAATTTTCACCTATATAAAGAAAACAACGACAACAACAACAACTAAACCACCAAAAATAAAAAAACAAAAACAGGAAAACAGTCTTCAAGCCAGCTGGTGGAAGCTTGACTCTACTTTTTGGGCATCTTTGGGCATCTTGTTGTCTTTTTGGTTGTCTCCTCGGTCTCTGCTTGAGGGTCAATCTCATCTCACCCGGTCTGGATGTTATAGTCCATTCTTTGGGTTTTTCTACTGGGCCTTTAACTCGGTTGGCATGAGTCAATCCCTGCTCTGGAGTCTGCACAGCTGATTCGGTGGTGAGCAGTACTTGAAAGGGACCTCCCCACTGAGGGGTTAGAGGCTGATCTCTACATTACTTCATCATCACCCAATCCCGGGGGTTAATGTTATGGATTCTGAAATCCAGGGTGGTTGGTTATTACGGCCAGGGTTTAGGGTCTGTCTGACCCAGGATCGCCGTAATATCCCGGATAGATGAGTTTCTTCTCCAGGTTCCTCGGGCGGTCCCCCAAACCGCTGGTCACCTTAGCAAGTGCTTCAGTGATTCTCAGCTCTTTAGTGATTATCAGCTCTTTAGTGATGATCAGCTCTGCTTGCTAGGTGCCACTGCAGACACGGGAGGAGAGAGTAGGAGAAGCCTGTGTGAGTTCCGCAGATGTCTTTATTGCTAAGGGGTTCTGCGAAGGGGTCAGTGACAGCTCTCCTGCTTTCACTGTGCAGAAGCAGGGTTTATATAGGCTATAGGGGTTTTGGAAACTGTCCAATGGTAAGGGTCGAGGCAAAAGTGACCTATGGTGTTACAGAGAGATAACAGGGATACAGAACAGAAAAGGGGTTTTCTTTTAGGTCCGCTTCTTCATGACTTGGCATTTTCTTATCTTAAGCTGACCTCACATCCTCCACGGAGGTCTCACAGCCTCTGTGGCTGCTACAGTTCGTTGAGGAATTGCCCCTTTATGTCTTTGCCCTTCTAAGGTTTGTGCTATAGAAATAACATATTTCTTGGCATTGGCTTCCTCTTCTTCATAGGCAGCAGCCTTCTGAGGTGACCTCAGAAAGGGTAACCCAAACATCATTTCATAGGGTGAGACCCCCTAGATCTGACTGGGGTTGGGTTCTAATTCTTAGTAAGGCTAAAGGGAGACATTTTGTCTATGACATTTGAGTTTCAATCATTAGCTTAGTCAGAGTCCTTTTAAGAGTTTGATTCATTCTCTCAACATGACCAGAACTCTGTGGATGCCATGGAGTGTGTAATTCCCATTTTACTCCCAAGGCTTGAACAATTTTCTGCAAAACCTTCGATGTGAAATGACTTCACTGGTTGGAATCAATCCTGTTTACCATCCCATACTGGGGAATGATTCACTCTAGAAGTGTTTTACTCACAACATTGGTGTTGGCTTTAACAGTGGGTACCGCCTCTACCCAATGAGTCAAGTGATCTACTATCACTAGTAAAAACTTCCATCATTGTACCTGGGTGCTTTGAAAGGGCTGTAAAGCTAGTTCTCACCCTCCTCTGGGTGCTTTCCTCATGACTTTCTTGTTTACTTTCTGACATATCCCATACCGTTCAGTTACTTGCTTAGCTATCCCGAATATTCCTATACAGCCCCAGTCCCTGAGAAATTGATCACTTAGTGCCTGTGTACCCCAATGTGTTGTCCCATGTATTCCTTCTAATATTTTCTTGGCCAGGGGTTTATTCAACATTTGCCTCCCATCTGCTAATCTCCACCTCCCTTCTTGATCTTTCTTGGCTCCTATTTTAAGGAGTTCTTCCTCTTCTGTCCCACCGAATACAGGGACTTCTTGCATTTCTCCTCTGGGGATTAATGACATCATTAGTTTTTCTATCCCTGATTCGGCTGCATTTTTAGCTTCTAAATCAGCTGAATTGTTCCCTCATGCCTCTTGAGTCACCCCTTTTTGATGTCCTTTCACATATACTACTGCCACCTCCTCTGGTAATTGTAAGGTTTCCAACACTTCTAAAACAAGTTTTTCGTGAATTAGTTCCTTCCCCTTTGAATTTAATAGCCCCCTCTCTTCCCAAATTTTCCCAAAGGTATGCACTACCCCAAAAGCATATTTTGAGTTCGTATATTGTTCCCTTTTTCTGTGCTAATGTTTCCAGAGCTTGCTTTAGGGCATACAGCTCACATGCTTGGGCTGACCAATTGGAAAGTAACTTTCCCTTTTCTATGGCTACTAACCCTTCATCCACTATAGCATACCCCGGTGCCCGGTACTCCTGGATTACCCGTGAAGACCCATCAATGTACAATCGTTTCCCTCCTTGGAGTGGTTGATCCATTAGGTCTTCTCTTACTTTAGTTTGATAGTTTATAACCTCTAAGCAATTATGTATTAATTCTTCACCTGGTTCTCCATACAAAAATCACGCAGGGTTGAGTTGGTTACTAACAATTAGTTCTAAATCATTATTTATTAAGATGGCCTCATACTTTAACTCTTGGGAACCAGTGAGCCATTTCTCAGCCTTTTGGCTTAGGATACTTCTAAGTGAGTGTGGGGTACATATTTTCAATTTTCCCCCAAAGGTTAGTTTCTTGCTTTCTTCAATGAGTACGGTGGTTGCTGCTACTGCCTGAATGCAGGTTGGCCAACCCTGGCTGACAGGGTCTAGCAGTTTTGATAAATAAGCCACTGGTTTCCTGGATCCTCCCCAGTCCTGGGCTAGTACTCCATGAGCTACCCCTTTTTCTATGTCTATGAATAAATAAAAGGGTTTGTCTAAGGCAGGAAGACTCAGTGCCGGTGCACTGACTAATTTTTGCTTTAAAGCTTCAAACTTTTGCTCATTGTTTTTTTCCCACCTAATCTCTTCCGCTACTAAATTCAAACCTCAAAATAGATGTTCTGCCCTTTTAACCCTTTTGCCCCTCCCCAAGTTCTGTCCATCGACTCCTTCTTTGCTGTGCAGTGGTGGAGATCACTTCCTGACATCTTGATTGGAGGTCAGGTGTTGCCATAGTAACGAGCCAACTTTCCCTAATGCCCCAGCTTCCCCAGCTATGCCCCTATGGCCATCCCATAGGAACAAAAGGAAATAAAAGGAAACATATCTGATAGAAATAAATGGGCCAGGAGACAGTTCTCCTTTTATGATGGCCTTTATTAAATGACAGCTCTTTATCGGGTATAGGAGCTCGTGCCGCGTGCCACTGCAGCCACTGCCGCTGCTGCTTGCTGCAGCTTGCTGCCACCGCCACCGCCCCCAGTGGTCGAGGACAAGGAGGAGGGTTAGTGTAGACCTATCAAAGCTGAAAGGGCTGGAGGTCCCACCTTTGCAGGAATCGCCAGGAAACCTAGTAGTGGCTTCGTCGTCCAGGGGGGTCACTCTACTGGTGTGCTGTTTGGTTTTCGTGAGGACACATCTGGCTCCAGTTGGGGTCCTCCACTTCCTTAGGTTCCCGCCGTCTCGTGGGTGCCGTTTTTGGTCAGTTTCAGTGGTCACTTGTTGTCCCAGGACAGCCAAAATTTGCCGTATGAACTCATCATTAACATGCATATGTTTGCAAGCCATGTTGGGATTGCGGAAGTTCTCCCGGAGCTGCGGCAGGTTTGCAAACCATGCCGGGATTGTGGAAGTTTCTCAGGGAGCCGCGGTTGAATCGGTGTGGCGGGAAGCCGCGCAGCGCTGGGTCCGCATGGCGCCGGGCGGGGCGCAGGCAAGCAGGGGAGAAAGGAGGCGAATCGGGGACACACAGGCAAGGGGTGGGGACAAACTGAATAATACAATTGGACAATTGAACTGATACCTGAAAGAACAAATAAAACATTTTTAAACAGCAACTTCAAACCAGAACTTGTCCCGTGTCTCCGAACTGGTGAGTGACCCTTCTCTTTATTCATAACATATATATAAAACTTCTCTTACGTAGTATTTACCCTCTAATTGTGAGAGTCAACTATTTGATACTCATTTACCACATCCAAGAATCTTCCCTCTCCCGATAGGTTTCTACGGTTCCTCGTTTCTCTCCCTTGAGGGGTCATTGCCCCTCAATCAGCAGAGGGATGTTGGCGGCACTGGAATGCTCGCCATGCTGATGAAGCAGCTAGGTGCTTTTCAGAAGCAGCTTCCATTCCTGGAAGGGCTCCAGGATCATTACCAAAACGTGCTCTGGGCCCCAGGAAGCACAGCCCAGCTGCTCCCTATTCTAACCCATCCCATCCTCATCCCTGCTTCCCATCGCCACCTGACTCTCTATGCTCAACCTATCTTATCCCATGCTGAAGTTTGTACGTTAGCTCCCAAGCCACCTCTGTTCAAATAAACAAAGTGCATAGCCTCTATTTCTTTCATACCAGCATATCCTTCTTTTTGAGGTTGGTGTCTCATAAGTTTTCCAAAGTTCTAGGCTCTCAGGTCCTTGGTCTGCTTGCTCCTGGTCTGCCTGGCTCCACCATCTTACTGTTCTTTGTTGGGGGTTGGGGGTTTTTTGTTTTGTTTTGTTTTGCTTTTTCTCCTATTCATTTCTTATCACTGTGGAGTTTTGTCCTACTGAATTGCTAATGGGGGACTGATGGCTTGGGGACAGGGCGGGGATACTGGGAGATTTTGGGGTGGAGGCAGATCTGGGTTCTTGCCCTCTCTCGGTTTTTTGGAGGAGGACAGTTGAAGCTGCTGCTCAGGAAGGGGAACTTTCACTGCTGCTGCCAGAGCCCAGCCCAGAGCTGCTCCTTCTGCCATGGGGTGAGCCTCTGCTCATGAAAGCAGACAGTACCTTAGTAACACTCACCTCACTAAAAGAGAGACCTCTCACCATCTGCTTGGGTGCCCAGGATCCTGAGCTTGGCTCTCCCTGCCCTGCTGGGAGCCTCCTTGAGCCCCTGCCTGCCAAGACATCCTGCCAGCACAGCTTGCTGCTTCTGCGAGTCCTGCTGAGGGAACCGAGATCTGCCGCCACTGGGGTTTTGTGAAGCAAAGCCTGTCTTCCATCCCTCCCTGTCTGGGACAAAGCCGCCACCACCACGTGCTGCCCGAGCCCACGCTGCAGCCGCGTGGGGATCTTCGCACCTGCCCTGAGCACCGGGAGCCTGCCAGCGCCCCTACTGGATGTGACCGTAACTACACCACAGGGAAATGCCCGCAGCTGAATGGCTGTCACTCGGTTCTGGGTTCTGTTTGTTGTTAATGCCGTAGTTGTTGTTGTTTGTTTGCTTAATTATACATACTAGTAAAGAACTGTTATTCCTATTCCCATATTTTTGCCCAAGAGCCCCTTAATTTCAAAATTCTAATAATTTGGAGGGAGGGGATTTACATTCTCCATTCCAAGGGAGGTTTTTTCTGCCTTCCTTAGCAGACACCTGTCTTGTAAACCAAGACAGATTTTGGCACCCAACTGTGGAGCCGGAGGGCATCGAGAGAAAAGGGTGAAAAAAGAATAACAGCTCTTCTATAACATAATTTCTGTGTGCTGGATATAGAAAACTCATTAACCATGGTTAACCTCGTCACATGTGTTCTAGCTTACCCTGGGTTTTTTGGCATGTGGTTGTGGATACATTCCTCCCATTTGCAAGTCCTTTTCTAAACATGGGTCGCACAACTAAGGCTATTGTGTCTGCTATCCGATTTGTTTCATGGGTTGATATGATGAGCAATTAATTGATTTTTAATTTCCTCTGGATGGTGGGCACATGGATTCAAAGCAACCACACACTAAATGTGTTTTTGGAGTTACTTTAATAATGGTACCTACTTGTCGCACGAGGGAAGACCAAGACAATCAATATGATTGATAATCAGGCTTCGTTTATTAGCTTCAGCTACAGCGTTTATATAGGGTTACAATCAAGTATTCTACTTGTCACATACTGATTTGCCATAAACAAAAATATGTTTTTGCACATCCTGTCCTCTATGTGGTTGCCAAGTCTGGGAAACCTTTCCTTTCTCCAGACCGCAGCATCCTGTCTTGTTACATGAGGAAGCCGTCAAGGACAACACAACCTTGCTGTAGTCCCCTGTCTATGTGAATATAGTCATACAGGCCCTAAACTCTGCATTTTGACTTCGACTTCAGCTGCAGCAGGGGGCTATGCCCCCGCTGTACCAGCCATTCTTCCCACACCTACTGTGAGCAAATGATGCCAGAAGAAATTTTTTCCCAACCCTTCACCCAGTTCTTTAGGTCTACTCCACCAGTTTTTAAAGGGTTCAAACCCTCCCTAAATGCTAATGATGTCATACAGTGTTGGTGTTGCTGATATGCCCATTAAGCCTGTTCTATTTAGCCTTCAGAGATAAGAGAAGACTGACTTGGATAACCACACTGATACTGGCCCCAGAAATTAGGGATGCTGACCCAGAGCCTGACACTGCCCCAGAGACCAGGGATGCTGTCCCACTGCCTGACGCTGCTCCGCAGCCCACCTCAGAAATGAACCACCCAGATTGGGTGCAGGTTCTGGCAAAGGAAATACGTGAGATGGGCCAGATGCTGAAGGAGTGCATCTCTCCAGCTAGTGAGAAACCCTCCTGTAGGAGTGTGCTCCCTGTTGATGGGGTGACCAAATTACAAGAGAATTTCCAAATACCCTTTGTCTGCTAAATAAGGCAAAGACCCCAGAAAGTTCTGTCCCAATTTGGTACAGGGACACCTCATAGGACCTTTTGGACTTCACCTCAGACCTCGGGCTGTTTCATTGGACCGAGGCCAAGAGGTCCGACCTGAGTGATTAGAAAAAGAATAGAAAAAAGGATTTAATCATTTTTGTGGGGTGCTTAGCAGGACCAAGCCCTGCCCTGGCACGGCTTTTCTCTGTAAAGAGTTTTGTTATTTTGTTTCTTATTAAACCTTTTTCTATTTCAAAAACTGCCCCAAGAGCCATCCTGCTCTTTTTATGCCATCTGGGTAGCTGGGCTATCTCGGGTATGAAGGGATCACTGAGAGCTCATGAGACAGGCTCAAAGCAAAACCCTTCACCCTCCCCCTGCCTCAAAGAGGGAGAGTCTGATGGTGCAGCCACTGAACCCACAGATGTTACAACCATCCAGGTTCCAGCTGAACCACAAGGGCAGTCACAGCCAGTAGCAGTTGTCCCGGTAGAAACAAGGAGGTCTAAGATGAAATCAGAGCACCCAGATAAGGATAAGAATGGAAGGCCCTCACAACCCACAGGGGAGCCAGAGGTTGCAATCATCACCAAGTCCCTGACATATAAAAGTCTCCATAACCTACACAAAGACATTGTGCGATGGGGGCATGAGGCTTATACAACCTGGTTACTCTGGGTCTGGGACCTTATGGGTAGAGGCGTACAACTGGATGGTATCGAGTCAGGGAATTTGGGACCCTTGACCCTGTACTCAGGTGTGAATCAGGTATTCGTAAGGGAGCCAGGGCTCCTTTCCCTCTGGGAACGGCTTTTAATGAGTGTAAGAGAGAAGTTTATCCGCAGGGAGACAATGTAGGAGCACCACCACAGAATGCACTGGAAGACCCTTGAAGAAGGGATCCAACAGCTGAGAGAAGTGGCAGTATTGGAGGTACTCTTTAGGGGGGATGGACAGCATGATAATGATCCTGACAAGGTCAGGTGCACTGGGCAAATGCTGTGGAGTCTGGCAAATCTAGGGCCCTCTCAATACACCACCTTCATTGCAACGATTAATGCCGATAGCAACCGAGAGACAGTGGGTTCTGTTGCCAACAAACTTAGAAATTATGAGAGTATGATGGCCTGATGCAGGCTCAAATCTCTGCCATGGTTAATAAACTCAAAGAGGAGATAAGGGATATTAAGGAGGAGATGAGGAAAATTAATGCAGCACCCATGCAAGTCACAGGCCGCAAAGTAAGAGCCTGACGTCACCCAGCTAGAGAGAGAGGGTACACCCCAAGGGCTGACCTGTGGTTCTTTCTGCGTTACCATGGGGAAGACATGGGAAGGTGGGATGGGAAAGCCACTTCTGTCCTGGCAGCCCGGGTGTGTCCACTCAAGGAGGGAAACTCTAACCGAGGGAGCTCCACTAAAGTGAAGGTAGCCTCAACCGCCCATGACCGCTACATGTATGACCTGGAAAGGAATGATAACCAGGGCTAGAGGGTCCCTGCCTCTGGCCAGGAAGAGGCATGGGAAAACCAGGTCTTTTGGACAGTGTGAATCCGATGGCCTGTGTGAATCCGATGGCCTGGCACATAAGAGCCACAAAAATATGATGCTTTAGTTGATACTGGTGCACTGTGTACCCTAATGCCATCGGGACATGTGGGGGCAGAATCTGTTTCCACTGCTGGAGTGACAGCCAGATCGCAGCAATTGACCCTGTTGGAAGCTGAGGTGAGCCTGACTGGGAAGGAGTGGCAGAAACATCCTATTGTGACCGGTCCAGAGGTGTATTCTGGGCATAGACTTCCTCCAGAAGGGCTATTACAAAGACCCAAAGGGACATAAGTGGGCTTTTGGAATAGCTGCTGTAGAGGCAGAGGACATTAAACAATTCAACTCCTTGCCTGGACTATCAGAAAACCCGTCTGCAGTAGGACTCCTGAGGGTGGAAGAGCAACAATTGCCACCTCGACGGTGCACCACTGTCAATATCAGATGAATCGTGATGCCGTGATCCCCATCCACAAAATTATTCGTGAGCTGGAGAGCCAAGGGGTGGTCAGTAAGGCCCACTCACCCTTCAACAGCCACATTTGGCCTGTGCCCAAGTCTGATGAGAATGGAGATTGACTGTGGACTACCGTGGCTTGAATGAAGTGACTCCACCATTGAGCACTGCCATGCCGGACATGCTGGAACTCCAGTACGAGCTGGAGTCCAAGTCAGCAAAGTCGTACGCCACTACTCATATTGCTAATGCGTTTTTCTCCATTCCTCTGGCAGCAAAATGCAGGCCTCAGTTTGCCTTCACTTGGAGGAGAGTGCAGTACACCTGGAACTGACTACCCCCCTTCACTTGGAGGGGAGTGCAGTACACCTGGAACTGACTACCCCAGGGGTGGAAACACAATCCTACCATCTGCCATAGACTGATCCAAGCTGCACTGGAAAAGGGTGAAGCTCCAGAGCATCTGCGATATATCGATGACATCATTGTGTGAGGGGAACATGGCAGCAGAAGTGTTTTAGAAAGGAGAGAAAATAATCTAGATTCTCCTGAAAGCCCGGCTTCGCCATCAACAAGAGCAAAGTCAAAGGACCTGTCCAAGAGATCCAGTTCCTGGGAGTGGAGTGGAAAGACGGACGGCGTCAGATTCCCACTGAGGTCATTAATAAGATCACTGTGATGTCTCAACCAACCAGGAAGAAGGAAACACAAGCTTTCCTANTAGAAAGGAGAGAAAATAATCTAGATTCTCCTGAAAGCCCGGCTTCGCCATCAACAAGAGCAAAGTCAAAGGACCTGTCCAAGAGATCCAGTTCCTGGGAGTGGAGTGGAAAGACGGACGGCGTCAGATTCCCACTGAGGTCATTAATAAGATCACTGTGATGTCTCAACCAACCAGGAAGAAGGAAACACAAGCTTTCCTAGGTGCCATTGGTTATTGGAGAATGCACATTCCTGAGTACAGTCAGATTATGAGCCCTCTCTACCTGGTCACCTGCAAAAAGAATGCTTTCCACTGGGGCCCAGAAGGGCAATAAGCCCTTGCCCAGATCAAGCAAAAGATCACTCATGAGGTAGCCCTTGGCCCAGCCAGAACAGGACCAAAGGTGAAGAATGTGCTCTACTCTGCAGCCAGGAACAATGGCTTGTCCTGGAGCCTTTGGCAGAAGGTGCCTGATGAGACTTGAGGCTGACCACTGGGATTCTGCAGCCAAAGTTACAGGGGGTCTGAAGCCAACTATACTCCCACAGAGAAGGAGATCTTGGCCACCTATGAAGGAGTTCAAGCCACCTTGGAGGTGATCGGCACTGAAGCACAACTCCTCCTGGCACCCTGACTACCGGTGCTGGGGTGGATGTTTAAAGGAAAGGTTCCCTCTACCCACCATGCCACCAACGCCACATGGAGCAAATGGATTCCCTCATCACCCAGCACAGCCATATTGGAAAGCCAAATCACCCTGGGATTTTGGAAGTAATTACAAACTGGCTGGAAGGTGAAAACTTTGGTCTTACGGATGAAGAGGACCAGAAAGAAGTGACATGGGCTGAAGAAGCTCCACCATACAACCAACTGCCAGCAGAAGAAACACGCCACGCTCTTTCACTGACGGTTCCTGTTGCATTGTAGGGATGAACTGGAAGTGGAAAGCAACCAGAAGTGGAAAGCAGCTGTATGGAGCCCCACACAACAGGTTGCACAAGCTACCAAAGGCGAAGGTGGATCAAGTCAACTTGCTGAACTCAAGGCCATTTAGCTGGCCATGGGCATTGCTGAAAGGGAGAAGTGACCACAGCTCTACTTTTATACCAATTCATGGATGGTAGCCAATGCTCTGTGGGGCTGGCAGGAAAGGTGGAAAAAGGCGAAGAACTGTTATTCCTAGTCCCATATCTTTGCCTGAGAGCCCCTTAATTTCAAAATTCTAATAATTCGGAGGGAGGGGGTTTACATTCTCCATTCCAAGGGAGGTTTTTTCTGCCTTCCTTAGCAGACACCTGTCTTGTAAACCAAGACACTCTTAAGTCTGCAGTTGTCTGGCTGAATCACCTCTGGATCATGTCAGGGTCACCATTATAGCAGAGGGAGAGTGGGACCACAACCAACACCGAAGAAGTCTTCAGGTATATGCTGCTACAGAGTAACATCAGATCTCTTGAGAAGGCTGAAAGTGTCTGCTCTTTATTGTCCCTCAGTACAACCTTTTAAACTCTTGATCTTACATGCATTCCACCTGTGTCCTCTCTACTCTATTGTGATAGGTCAGTGTACCTCAGCAGTCCATGTCTCATTACCTTCAATACTAGTCTCCAGCCTTACACAGTTGTAGCCCATTCAGGATGAGGCTTAGCCACGGCTCCAGTCCCAATTATAACAAGCTGTGTGCCTACAACACAGACCCTTGGCCTCCTGTCCATGCTGGCTGTGCCAGTGCCAGCCCAGCTCGGTACACTCAGGATCATGGTTGCTCCAGGGAGAACAAGCCATGGGTGCATCCCCTCCCTCCAGCCACATTCACGGCTGGCAGCAGGAGCCATAGGAAGCCAAGAAACACTGGCAGAGGGGGAGAAAGCAGCTCAGTGTTAAGGAAGTTGTTTATTGATATCAGACCACAGAGGGATGCAGAAACCAGGTGCCAGGGGGATTTCTGGGAACACAGCCCTTTGGGGCATGATCCCTTTGGGGGAATACTGTTCTAGGAGGTGTGAGAGAGGAGGGAGTGCCATGCTCCAATGTGCTCCCTGCAGCGCATCCCTCCCACATGGCACTTGGCAATGGCCCTGCTCCCTTCTCCTGCAGCAATAAAGGTGGGAGGAGGACATCTTAATGGTTTCTGGGTTTCTGCAGGCCTGCTAGGTTTTGTTCCCAGGAGAGACATTGCTCTCTCAAGGAGAGATTTTTGTAAACAATCTCCAAGCTGTGTCCTGCTTTCAAGGACACACATCTCCTGTTTTTCTCTCTATCTGACCAATGGTGGGAGGAAGCTGGTCTTAATTCCCAGACACAGAGGCATTTCTGTGTCCTGGATTGTTAAGATAAGATATTCTATTTGCCATCTGATAAAGATGGGGTTGTTATTTTATGTTAATTAGGCAGTTTTTTCTTATCTCTTCCACAAACAATCTCTTCCTCCAGGGAGGTATCTTCTGTTAATGGGCATTCAGACTAACTACATGACTGATAAGATTACATCATCCCATTGTGAGATGCTCTGCCCAGGGGGAGGAGCCAAGTATTTCTACCTAAATAAACTCAGACTTCGAAACACTGAAAGATTCATTCTTTCCACTGGATTCCCAGAAGAGCAGCTTTCTTTCAACTAAATTCCCAGAGGAGCAGCTTTCTATCCATTAGATTCCCAAAGAAAGACCAAGCCCATCTACACAGTCCACCGGACCTTTTTCAGAGGGAACCTACACCCGTCCCACAAGATCACTGCTTTAACAGAACTGTATCTTCCACTCCAGGAGGACTGCAGCCACCATTCAGCTAGACTGTTATCAACACCCTGACCCCTAGGGTGGCAAGTCATATCCTGACTCTGTCAGGGGTTTTTCTTTTGTTTGTTTCTTTTGTTTGTTTGCTGGTACTAGTTACATTTGGGGTTTTTTTTTAGTTTTCCTAATAAAGAACTGTTATTCCTATTCCCATATTTTTGCCTGAGAGCCTTTTAATTTCAAAAATTGTGATGATTTGGAGAGAGAGGGTTTATCTTTTCCTTAGTAGACACCTGTCTTTTTAAACCAAGACATTCTGTAATGAAACAAAGTACTGTACCAAGCTGCATGATATAAGGCATTAAGCCTCGGGCCTGGAACATGGAGCCAAATATAATAAAATTATTCTTGAGCCTTCTTATACATGGAGTCAAAGTCATTATGAATCATCAAGAATAACAACAAATGGTGCTGTGACTCGGATGAACCAGCAATAACTCGGACTCCCAAGCAAGCAATCAACCACAATAAATGGTGACCCCGAGGTCTTACCGGACAACAGCCGCAATTGAACGGTGACCCTGTAGATATTTATTAACCAGGTGAATCAAGGAAACCATCAGCCATTATCCTGGGGTGCTTCACCAGTGCCATAGAAGGGATCAACAGGCACAGATTCCTTTGTCCCTGGTGGAATCATTGCAGCTAGCGGTGTTTAATTCAGGCTCCCCAAAGACCCTCCAGAAAGGGCGACCACATGAAGCACTTCTTCCAGCATGTCTCTACCAAGAACGAAATGCAGGATATGTTGGTACTATTGATGCAGGAAAACAGAGTGGCTGCCACTGCCTTTCCAGCCGAATGCACAGTGGCACTTGGTAAGGAAGAGCTGCTTGTGCTGCTGCTAGCTATTCCTCTTCCAGGACTCCGTGGAAAGAATTGCGCGTGCCTTCAGGCTCTGAGATGCAGAGAACACAACCGTGGATGCAGTGGAGAAGGAAATGACAGAGAGATTATTGGGTGAGTGTGACGTGACTTATGTGGGGGGAAAGCAGAGGATGATGCTGATGCCGTATGCTGTGTTTTTTTCCTTCTCGAGCCTTTTGCTACGAGAGCAGCTGCCGAATGTTGGCAACCAAGCTGTGAGAGTAGAAGATGTTTACGGAATGCCTCTCTGAGAAGGAAGGTAGAACGAGGCAGTGTATTATGCACTGTTTCAGAGCTGTTTGGAGAACACTTACTTTCACAACGCTTTCTGTGCTGTAGTGCTCTGTACAGCTGAAGGTGTAAGAAGAAACTTATTGCCACCTTTCAACAGGTGCATGTTACTTTTTGAAGCAGCAAGAGCATTCTCAGCTGACTCAGCTCATGAAGGAGCTTTTGTTGCACTTTTCCAATGCGCTCAAAGAAGACTGGTCTTCTGCCGCCTCATTCTTTGCCTGTATGTGATACAGAAAGAACTGAAACACGGCAAAGGCATTCAGCTTAGCTGCTTTTCAGCGCGTAGCCTGTACAGAACTACTGTGTTTTGTGCATGGTTTTTCCTCTGCTGTAGGTACATTCATCTTTTTGCTGTGCCGCAGAGTCCAAACTGTCCCTGGAGCTGTCGCTCAGTGAAACGCAGCAGGGGCGAAGCACTTGCTGGATGAGTCGATCAATGTCTGAGGCATTCAAGAATGTACCAGAATCTGGGCAACAAGGGGGGGACATGCAGGAGTTGTTGTTGCTATCCTGGCACAGTTCGCTGCTCGAGATGTAGCCGGGAAGCCCTCTGCTCTGCCGCTTCATTCTTCGCCTTCTGTGATCTGCACAGAACCGATGCTCAGCAAAGGCATTTAGCTTTGCTGCTTTTCAGCGTCTGTGCTGCACGCTTGCACTGTGATATCCCTCGAGGTCTTTTGTCCTTGGGAGGCTGCAACGTAAGCGCTGCTACTTCAACCTGAGAAGGAGCGAGCAGCGAGCACCGCAACCTTACGGCCCTTTGCAGGTTGTATAAGAAAGAAGACTGCCCCTTGAATGTGGTGAAAATACAAGCTTCCACAAGTTGCTCCGGGCAAATCTGTTGTCGTGGCACATTTTCTCTGTGCGAGACCTAGCTGAAAAGCTCTCTGGTATTATTCAGATCACAAGAGACGTAGAATGTGGGGCTATGCAGCTCTAAGAAGGTAAAAATGCCTGGCCCAAGTGTCTTTCGGCAGAAGCAGTTCGCTGGAGCCCTTCGCTGCCGCCACTGTGAGCTGTGAGGGAAGTAAACATCTGTTTGCAACCAGGTAAGTAAAAGCACATCAACTTTCAAAAGGCACAGAACAAAGCTGCAGAGCACTGTGCTACTGGGTGTAAATAGAGCTGTAAATGGAGCGTGGCTGTCACTACACTACCAACTGAATTCACCTTTATCAGTAGTAAGAATTAAAGTTCAATGAGGGCTCCTTGTGCTGCTACCTATGCCTCTTCCAGCCCCTCCGTGGAAACAATTGGGCCTATCTTTAGGCTCATTGATCCAGACAACACAATGGTAGATGCAGTGGAGAAGGGAAGGACAGAGCGCATCTGTGAGTTTGACCTGGCTTATTTGGGGCACGCGGAAGGTGCAGCCCTGCACTGACTTTTACTTCAAGAGGCTATTTCTATGAAAGCAGTTGCTGGACGTTTGCCATGAAGATAAGACAGTGAAAAAAACTGATGGCATGTCTATCTGAGCAAAAAGCTACAGAGCATTGTAAGCAATTCAAAATCAAAACTGTTAAGGAGGGACTTTAAGAACATCTTCTGTCTTGACACTTCCATCCGTGTGATCTCTAGCTGCTTGGACATGGCAACAATGAAAATGTGTGAAAATATTTGCACTGCCAATGTCAGGTTGCACGGGGAAGAGGGTAGGTCGACAAATGCTTTCTATCCTGGCACATCCGTCTGTCAGAACTGCAGCTGAAAACGCTTTGCTCTAACTATAGACTCTGCCACTTAAAGAGAATGGGCTGATGCCATCTATAGATATAGTTAAAATGGAACGTCTGAATCACTAGTGTGTTTCATTTTGTTTCCAGACTGCAAAGGGACTGTTATGGCCACCACTGGCTTTTTGTTGTAGGACTTTTTCTTTGCAAGCAGCTGCTGGACGTTTTGAAGCGGTTTGGGATCTGCAAGTGTTAGAGTGCAAGATGGTCCGTAGATTCTGAAGGAAAGTGCATATCTCCAGGGAGCTGGTGCAGTTCCGTGGGTGCCAGTTACATTTTGAGCAGCTGATGGCACAGAAAGAAGTTCTCAAAGGAAGAGGCTGTGTTGAAATTGCCTTTTATTTTGCAGCCTATAAAGTGCAGAGCCAAGAATGAAATGATCGTTCTGCCTTCCCCTCTACATGCAGGATCACGGTCGGTCAGAGGCCAAGAGGCACAGGCGAGCTCTTGGCCACGCTGCTGCCACACGAACGGGGCTGGGCCAGCAAAGCGCGTGCCTTTTTCCTGGGCACTGTCAGCGCTCATAAAAAGAAGCACACGATGGCGCCGTCGACTCACAAAAGAAGGACATGCACCGACGCCAGCTCGAGAGCACCCCCAGGACACAGGTAAGTCGGAAACGCCCCTGCTCTCAAATCAACTGTATCAGGACAAAAACATTTCGCTGATCTTCCACTTCCAAGTGGATACTCTTTCTTGCACCACACTCCAAAGGCAGCACCAACTCCTCTGCCCTAAGAAACATTTTCACTCTCGAAGAGTCTGGTAATAAACTTGAAAACATCTGCCAAAACCAGAGCTTGCAAAACTGTCAGTGCAGAAAGTTCTTTGCTGCCTACAATTTCAACTGCCCCCGTCAGACTACTAACACACACCTTGCTGTTGCCACTTTCCTTCTCTGTTCTTGGTACCATGGTAAGCCTTCAGTCTCACAGAGTCAGGATCCAAATGGAATGGCAACAGGGACTACTAACACTACAAAATAGCTACAAGGACGAAAACTCCACAGCTTGGCGTCTGCATCCCTACTGACAGTTCAACAGCTCTAAGCCAGAGATCTTCCTATCGGGCATTCACCGAGACCAGCCAAAGTGCCCATCCAAACTTACTTTTTTTGCCAAAGAGAAGAACTAGAAGCTCACCTCAAAAGAAATGGCATTCCCTCCTCCAAAATCCAAAACCTCCATCCTATACAAAGGTGTCAGAACACTGGTATTGGGCATTAGTTGCCCGGGGCACTAGATCAGCTGAACACCAAGACACAGCGTAGCTGTTTACCTTGTCCAAAAGAAGTGTGCTGGCAGAATTTCAAGAAGACTACCTCAAGGAAGCAGAAAACACATGGCAAATTGATTCCTTCATGAGGTAGACTGCCTTCCAAAGATGGATACCGACTCCATGATTGTACAAATTGAGTCTGTGCTTCCAAACCAAATATGCCAGGACAGAAAGTTGCTGCTGCACTTAAGCTGCATGACACAGCTTCTTATCTGCATCTCCAACACTGGGGCTACATCCTTTCCTTCCCATGAGAAAGCATCATCATTCTCATTCAAGAACTTAGCAAGTGAAAATTGCATACCACATCCCGAACTGACTATATCTGACAATGGCTCCTACACAGAAGGGGCCAGAAGAGAAATGTCTTGCTGGACTATACCTCCCCACAGTACCTTATCAGCTGCTCTTATCAGCAACATTTGCATCATATCTTTTAGTTCCCAAGGAAAGGCACTTTGGCCTTGCTTTCGGAGTCACTTGGCCTTGCTTTGCCTCCAGTACTAGGCCTAGTTTTCCTAGCCTAGCCTTGATTTGCTTGCTCGCTTATGTTTGCCTTGCCTG
>VWZP01004934.1:0-12356 GCA_013396995.1 Dicaeum eximium
TAAATTTGGGGATCACAATTTGAATCGAATTCTTGGTAGGACCTAACTGTCCTTCTTTTGGTGGCCAATTCCTTCCAATGCCGAATTAAGGTTTGATTTGGCGTCAGCGTGGTAAGCTGCCCAAGGCTGCATGGGCCCCCCTGCAGGCGTGATGGTAAACCTGCCCACGCCCTATCACCGCAGATAAGAAACACGCCCCGCGGTAGGACTCTTGGAACGTCGGTGGACAAGGACTGTGTGCTTGATGTATAGTTGCACCAATCGTATGAGTATCTTTTGTCTTGGGGAGACACGTTGACTCTTTTGATGACATGTGTGTTCCCTTCAAATTGCCAATTAATTTTTTCCGCCTTATAATAGAACATGACACAAAATGTGGTGGCAGATAACCCCACCAGTGCCAATTCTTGGGGTTCCTCGTCTGCATGCGGTAAAATCCTTGTCCACTCGTCCCAAGAATCCACCGGGTTCGGTTTCTTACCTGCGTAGGGGTAATCAGATGACTTGAGGGGAACCCCCACCAGGCATGTTGACAGCGGGTCCTCCACCCCGCCCATGGTCAAACAAAAATTCTCCTGTCCCACGGCCCTCGCCAGCGTGACCCAAATGTTCTCTTTGGGCTGGGGAACCAGCCAGGCTGCGCAGGATAGCATGTAGATGATGACAAGCTGGAACGCGCTGGATAAGATGTTGCGAATGCTGGCTGGATGCATCCCCTGGGTGGCTGGCAACATTCTTTTCCCATGGTGAGAGGCATCCCCTGGGTGGTTGGCAACACAGTTGGTAACATTTCCTAGGTGGTGGAAACATAGTATAATGTAAACACAAGCAAGCAAAGGAAAAGGCATCAAAACGTTCCCACGGGTTCCCCGTAAACACTCCCCCTTTTTATTTTAAATGAAATTGAACAGAAGAAAGTGGCTTAGTATAACGAAAATTTGAAAAAGTGAGTCCTTTCTGGAGTCTTTCTTTCTCAGTTCTTATCTAACATGCTTTATTCTTGATTTCCCGGGTTCCACCCGCTCTACTCTTTCTGGTATCACTTGCGCGAACACTCTTTTTCCTTTCTAGAAACTTTCTTCATTAGTTACTAAAATGTGAAAACACAAAAGACAGAAAAATGATAAATCTGAAATGATAACTTTCTTGTACCATCTTTCGCGAACCCTCGCAATTAGCTTTCTGTCTCAGTCACCACCTCACAATCATTCATCCCAATTCGCAATCTTGGCACCTGCACATGTCCTTCTTTGGGTACACATTCTAGAATCTTTCTAATTTCACCATGAACTGTCATGATGTCAACATGTTATAAACAACTTCGCAGGACTCAGAGATTTTGGTAGAAAGAAGTCCAAAAGGAGGTTTATTAACTTCTATAACAGCTTTAAGAAAAAAAAAAACGAAAGTGGAAAGCGGAAGAACTCGGAAACCGGGGCTAATCCCCGTTCCGATGTCGCGAGCGGACCGTAAGATCCTCCGTTTGCCCCGATATGGGCCCTTCGTGACATGCGGAGGGTCTCTGAGGGACAGGCCGCCACTCCTGACGACCCGAGCTGGCTAGTCACCTGTTCGTCAGCAGAACGGACAAGCAAAAAGCACTTTACACTCCTTGGGTGCTCTTATATAAAGTTCGAGGTTTACTGATTGGTCAGTGACATTCAAAAGTCTGATTGGATAGCTTGCCGGTAGCTGGTTGGTCACATGCAAATGGACCTAATTACTTCATTTTCNCTGTGGGTTGGGATGGGGTGAGGGTCTCACACTGAACACAGTTGGGTAAAACGCGAACAACACGACACAAGACAGGGGACTCTAAAGGGTCCGACGACTTTTTTCTTCTCCTCCTCCAGGCCGCTGCGACCTGTGATGGTGATGAAGCCGCAGTTGAAGGAGAGACTGGAACGTCCTGCAAACTTGAGAGCGGCGTATTTTCCTTGAATGGCTTTATGAATTTGGCGGGTATCCACCTGGGCCCGGTGGGAGAGGACACGCACGCGTACCCTCTCCCCCAGGTGACCAGGGGATACGGCCCCATTATATTCTTTGTTTCTGGGTCCACGACTAGGACTGGTGGCCTCGGTTCCAACTTGGTTGCTGAGTTGTTGTGAAAATGCCGCGCGATCAGAGGGCTGCTATCATTTGGAGAACAATTCAGAAAGTTAATTACATATAAAGCTTTTGACAACCTCTCAGCAGGGGACGCTCCTCTGAGGTCGCTGCGCTGCTGCTCTAAAACTCGTTTAATTTCTCTGTGTGCCCTCTCGATCACGGACTGGCCCGTGGGATTGTGAGGAATCCCGGTGGTATGGGTGATTCCCCACTGGCTACAAAATTCCTTAAAATCCTTTGATATAAATGCCGGGCCATTGTCAGATTTTATTTTTTGTGGAACTCCTAGAAATGCGAATGCTTGTAGTAGATGTTTCTTTAAATCTCTGGTTTTTTCACCTTGGTGACATGAGGCGTAAATCGCACCCGAAAAGGTGTCGATGGACACATGTATGTATTTAAATCTGCCAAATGGGGCGAAATGCGTGATGTCCGTTTGCCAAACTTCCAAACTGTTCAGCCCACGGGGATTCACCCCTTGGTGCATAGCTGGTAAAGAGCACGGCTGACAGTTTGGGCACATTGCAACTATTGATTTCGCTTGTGCTGATGTTATCTTGAACATTCGCCGCAACGTGGGCGCGTTCTGATGGTAAAACGCGTGCGACATTTTTGCTTGCTCGTAGATGTTAGGTAAATTTGGTCTTGTGATTGTGGCCACCATCGCCATCTCATCTGCTTTTCTGTTCCCCTCGGCAATGGGGCCTGGCAGGGTCGTGTGAGATCTCACATGCATTACGTAGTATTTGTGCTTTCGGTGGGAGAGAACTGTAATTAATTCCGAAAGCAGGTCAAACAATTTAGGATGGTCTATCTGTTTTAACAACGAATTTTCTGCCCGCTCTACCACGCCGGCCACGTACGCGCTGTCTGTCACTAAATTTAGAGCCTGATGGTCAAACATTTTGAAAGTGCGTACGCATGCTGCCAATTCAATGATTTGTGGGGACCCATCAACGATCTCGACATTGGCCTCCCACTTGCCTGTGTCGGAGTCCATCCACATCACGACTGACTTTTTGGTTCTGCCGGATCCATCAGTGAAAAAGTTTAGAGCTGCCAATGGAACTTTTGATCTCATAGAGTTTGGGGCCAAATTGAAGGTCTCCTTGAACATGCGATGTTTAGGATAATGACAGGAGACCTGGCCGGGGTAAGAGTTGAGCGCCAATTGCAAAGCCGAATTTGTTTGCAACACTGCCTCTAATTCATTTTTCCTCCAAGGAATGAGAATGCACGTGAGATCACACCCTGCCATTACTTTGATGCGCGACCTCGCCTTTGTTATTAGGTCGGCAATCACTTCCACAGGGGTGGTTATTGTCTTTCTCATGGTGTGTGGTGTGAAAATGTACTCTATTATTAAAAGTGAGTCATGTGGTGGGACGTCAGGGTCCCATTGGAACAAAAGGCCATAAAATTTCGGGCACTCACCCAGGACAGCGAGCTGAAAGGGCAGCACGGGGTCGATTCTGTGTGCTTTCCTGGTGGCGATGGAGTCTGCCACGACTTGAAGTGCCGCTCTCGCTGAGGTGGTCAGGGTCCTGGGTGAGGTTAGCTGAGTGTCTCCTTTGAGTAAATTGTAGAGCGGCTCCAGATCTTGTGTAGAAATTCCCAGGTAGGGACGGAGCCAGTTTATAGATCCACAGAGTTGCATGAGTTGTTGCAGGTTAGCTGGTTCATTGCGGATCTCCAGATGCTGGGGTACGATGGTCTTGTCCTGCACCTGGAGACCGAGGTACTTAAATGGAAGAGTTAATTGAATCTTGTCCTTGGAGATGGTAAATCCAGAGGTTTCCAAAACAGAAATTGTTTTTCTGAGGACTAAGTCCAGATAGGGCTGTTCCCTGGCACATAACAGAATGTCATTCATGTAATGGAGTATTATTACATCAGGGAACATTTCCCGCACAGGCGCAAGCACGTTGGAAACATGGCGCTGACATAAAGTCGGTGAGTTCTTGCAGCCTTGCGGTAGCACAAGCCACTCATAACGTTTGGCGGGTGCCTGCCGATTGATTGATGGTACCGAGAAGGCGAATTTTGCGGTGTCTCGGGGGTTGAGGGGAATACTAAAGAAACAATCTTTCAGGTCAATCACCGCGAGTGGCCAATTTCGAGGGAGCATTGAGGGGGAGGGCATCCCTGGTTGCAGGGCACCCATGTCCTCCAGGACCTCGTTGATGGCTCTGAGGTCCTGCAGGAGCCTCCACCGATCTCCGCCGCGCTTTCGCACAACGAAGACCGGGGTGTTCCAAGGGCTAGTGGATGGTCTTAAGTGGCCCTTGGACACCTGCTCCTGAACGAGGGACTCGAGAGCACATAATTTTTCGCTGGAAAGGGGCCACTGATCCACCTACACCGGTTCCTCCGATCTCCAATTCATGGCGGGGGTGGCGCGCTCCTCAGTGGCCCCGCCTAGAAATCCGCTGATGGAGTGGGGATTTCTAGGCGAGTCCCCCATTGGGACAACAGGTCCCTGCCCCACAAGGTAAGATGACAATCCAGGATATAAGGTTTAATGTTGGCCACTCTCCCCTCTGGCCCCTCCACTCTGATTAAATTTTTGCTGCGGAATGATGTGACCTTCCCCCCAACTCCCGGAACAGTACCTTCTGGTACCTCAATCGGCCATTGGTCGGGCCAGAGAGCTTTCGGCACCACGGTGACGTCCGCACCCGTATCTGCAATTCCTTTGAGCGCGATGGAGTTCTTTCGATGATGTAGAACGCACTCCATTTGTGGCTTGAGTCGCTCTAACTCAAAAAACAAGAAAATGTCACTGTCCGGATCATTGCAGTAGCAATGGTAGTCAATATCATGGTAGTCTTGTCCACCTAAAATGAAAAGCTGAGCCACTGGTGTTCCTTCAGCTATGAAAACAGGTGGGTACGTGCAACGAACAGTAAAATGTATTTTCTCTTCGGGCTCAACACGAATGACTTCTGGGGTGATCCACAGCCCGTCATGAGTGTAATGAGAGTCTGCTATAACTAAAACAAAGCCTGGTGTTGGGTCACTCCACTGTAATTGTGACGGAACATGATAGAGTTTTTGATCTTTAAAATTCATGGACTTGTCCATGCAGACCACGTACCTCCTTGCCGAATCTAATTGATTCGTCCGGCGGACGTATTTGCTGCCCTCGTCTGCGTCTCGATCCTCTGGGCTCCCTGGGGCCGAAAGGTGTTGCTCGGCGCGGGGTGAGGACGCGGGCGCTGCAGATGTTGTTGCTGGTGTCTTCGGCCTCCATTTGGTGTCATAGCGCGGGGCTCCTCCGCGCTCTGCCACTCGTTTCCCGACCCCCTGGTGAAACTGGGCGATCGGGTGCGCGAGCGGCACTGGGCAGCTAAATGTCCAGTCCGTCCGCAGTTGTAACATTTGAGGCTGCCAGATTGTATTAGCAAAGCCTCAGAGACCCCTTGGCTGACTGCGAGTGCGATTGTGCGTTCGACACTCGCTTCCTCAGCACAAGCTTGAATCATCTGATTCAGCGATGGTTCTGGGTCTCTTGGCAAGGAGTGTAAAATTTTTCGCGTGGCCTCATTTGCATTTTGTTTGACCATTTTAGGGAGTAATTCCTTGCGCGCATCGGTGTTATTGATCTGGCGTTCAATCGCCTCGCGCATGCGGTCAACAAATTTGGTGAATGTCTCTGTGGGCCCCTGGACAATCTGCGTGAAATGTTTCTGAGGCTGGCTTTGGTCTGGTGTTTTAAAGAGTGCCTCTTTGGCCACAAGTGTGGCATCCTTTAGTATCTCAAAAGGAATTTGTACCTGGCGATCCTGGTCCGCGAAGTCATCCTCGCCGGAGAGGGCTTCCAGGAGCATCCGACAGTCCGCAGGATCGCGCAGGTTCTTGGCGGCAATTAGCTTGAGTTGTTTCTTCCAGAGGGTTTCGCACAGTAGCATCTCCGAAGGTGGTAAAAGGAGAAACATTAAATATCATATGTCGTTAGGAATTAGCGTATGTCCATTTAGAGTAATGTCCAATAAATTCTTAAAGTAAGGTGACGAGCGGCCGTATTCTTTCGAGGCCTTACATAGTTCTTTGAGTTCTGTGAATGGGAATCTTTCTCATTGCGGATTGTTTCCTTGCTCATCATATGTCACGGGAAATGCTGATAGATCAATGCTTTGAGCTAAGTCAGTGTCGCCCTCCCGCACGGCCTCTCGTTTGAGTTCATCCCAGTTGATGCGCGGTCTGTCCCTGTGTGGGTGTTTAGATGGGACAGCCGCGTGCAGCCTTTGTATGAAATCAGTGACCGGAGGGTCCCGGTAACCAGGATCCCCAGAGGCCAAGATGGCCTCCTTCCGGCCACGCCCACTTCCGCTTCCGGTGGACGGGAAGTCGGAAGTGGTGGGCTGCCGAGAGGCGTGGTCGGAGGGAAAGTCGCCTCCTTCAGAGGTGGGGTTAGCGAAACGATTGACAGGGGGCGGAGATAGGGCGGAAACACAAAGAGAGGCGGGTCNTTCTAACTTTCCCCTCTTTAGTTAACTTAAATAAAATGTGAAAAATAGGATAGAATCTCCCCACTTTAGAATTGCCCCGAACCTGTTCTAAATACAACCTTTTTCCCACTTCGTCCCAAAAAGAAAGCGAATTTAAATCGTCACGTTTTAGTTTCGGAAACTGAGAGAACAAAAAATCGACAAAAGCCTTAACTTGTCCCCTTGAAAACCTTTGTTCCCCTCCCTCCAGGGAAGCCCCAACTTGGAGGTAGACACTTCGCCTTGCAGAGCTCACGGAGTTACCCATGGCTCTTGCAACACCTCCCCAGGAATAACTCACGAAAACTGCTGCGTCTGGAGAGGGTCCTGTGCAGTCTGCGACCGCGCTTCCCGGGATTCTTTCCGCGATCCCACGCACTTCTCTTTCTTCGAGGCCTCTTTTCTCCGTGCTAGGAAGCTGGCCAGTCGCCCTCCTTGAAGAACGCTTCTAGAATGAAGGGTTCTTCAAGGCAGGAGCTGACACACCGACGACGCTTGAGCCACACCGGGGTTCGTCTTCCAGGAACCTCACGCCGGAGGTCCCTGTTCGGGCGCCAGGCTGCAGCGGTTCCGGTCTGGTGTAGATCGGCCGCTGCCGGTCCCCTTCGGGTGTCCCCGAGTGGCTCACGACAGCGAAGCCTCCTTCCCTCACCGCGCTGTTGCTAGGATGATGAATCACTGCACAGACAACGAAGTGGCTGGTGCTTGCATGTACCACTGGCTTTATTGTTACCGACCAGGGTGGGAGCAGAGGCAACCAGCTCACAAGAGTCCACTAGACTTTCATCTGAGAGGATTGGTCAAAATGGACCCCGAGGCTGGGGTGCAACAGGGTTTTAAGGAAACACGAGGACCAATGGGGTGAGGGAAGAAGGGCGGAGTCTGAGGGATCTGAGGGTTCATAACAAATCAGGGTTCGGCGTAACATAATTGACACAACAAGTAACAAATCACAGAACAGGGTTAACAGAACTTGCCAGAACGTAGGTGTGGGGAAGAGTTGACTGGCACCTGTGCTTCCCGGGCAACCGGGGCGTGCCTCATGGAGTGACAGCATCCCAGGGGTGGGCTAACTCCCCTGGGGATGCAACAGAGAGCAACCCAAAAAGTACTTTGTTCGAGACCTCCTTCAACACCACATGCTCAGCTCTGGACACCACCCCTGCTACATATGCCGAATCTGTGACCAAATTAAACGGTTACGAGAACCTCTCAAGTGCCCTGACTGCCGCGGCCAACTCAGCGACCTGAGGCGAAGCCTCAATGTACTCAACATCTGTCTCCCACCGCTGAGTTGCGAGGTCCTTCCAGGTCATCACTGACCTTCGAGAACCCCCAGATGCATCAGTGAAAACTGTCAGAGCATTAAGAGGCACTCGACTCCTCTTTTCAACCAGTACCAATTGGAATTTTGCCTCAAAAATTTTGTGGGCAGGGGCATGGACTGATATTTGTCCGCTGAAACTGTCCAGAGCGAGCTGCAAGGTCTCATTGTGTCAAAGGACATGCTCAAATATTTCCTTGGTTAGCCTCTCGGGAGATGTTTTATCCCTAGAGAGGCTAACTGGGAAGTGAATGCACGCGAAGTCACAACCGGCCAGTTCCCAAATCCTCATCCGGGCCTTCCTGACCAGCTGGGCCATCAGTTTCTGTGGCCTGGTGATGATATTTCTCCTAACATGACTGAGGAAGACCCACTCGATGATAATGAGTGGGTCCTTCTCGTCGCTGACCCATTGAAAGATCAATCCATAATAGTGTGGCAGCTTCCAGGATAATAAATTTGAAGGCCAATTCTAACTTACATCGATGGGCCTGACATTCTGTCAAGGCCCTTTCCACCTTCTGTAGAGCGACCTTTGCCTCCAGGATTAGGGCCCGAGGAGAACAGAGCTCCTCTCCCCCTTTCAATAACTTGAAAAGGGGGGCTAGGGCCTCGGTCATAATTCCCAGCCAGGGCCTGACCCAGTTCAAGGCCCCACACAGGGAGTGCAGGTCCGCCAAGGTCTTTGGGTTGGTGTTAATGCCCAATTGCTGAGGAACAATGGTCCTCCCGGAAATGACCAAGCCCAGATACTTCCAGGGTGGCATCCTCTGGACTTTCTCTTCCTGCAAAACAAAGCCGGCAGATGTTAGGGCTTTGATCACAAGGTCAAGGGTGAACTGCAGCAATCCGTCATCGGGAGTGCACATGCACGTCATCCATGTAGTGAAGGATGATGGCTCCCCCCGCTCTGGCACGGACAGGGGACAGCAATGATGTACCACTGGCAGATGGTCGAGGAGTACTTCATGCCCTGGGGGAGGACACGCCAGTGGAATCTCCTCACTGGGGCTTCTCGATTGGTGGTGGGTACCGAGAAGGTAAACTGGGGTGCGTCGACAGGGTGTAGAGGAATTTTAAAGAAACAATCTTTTATATCTATCACAACCAAATTCCAATTTTGGGGGAGCATTGTTGGGGAAGGCATCCCTTGTTGGAAGGGACTCATGTCGACAATGGCCTTGTTGATCTCTCTGAGGTTGGGGAGGAGCCGCCACTTGTCCTTGCCCGGCTTCTTAATAATGAAGACCGGAGAATTCCAAGGGCTTAAAGTTGGCTCGATGTGTCCCTGAGCCAACTGCTCCTCCACAAGCTCATTGAGTGCCTTCAATTTCTCCTTGCTCAGCAGCCACTGATCCACCCATATGGGCTCATGTGATATCCAATCGAGCTTCTGGATGGGGCGCTCTTCAACAGTGGCCGCCTCTAAAAATCCCGAGGGGTGGTCGGGATCTCAATTTTCACGCCGCAATGCGACATAATGTCCCGTCCCAACAAAGGCACCTCATAGTTGGCAATGAACGGGCGTATACTGGCCAATTGCCTGTCCGGCCCCTTAATTTGTACGACGTCCTTTGAAACCAGCGCCAATTGTGCACCCCCTATACCCTGTATCCGGCTCCCTACGGGTTGCAATTCCCAATGTGACGGCCATCTCTTCTCAGGGATGATCGTCACATCCGCCCCTGTGTCCAACAAGCCCTTCAAATTTAAGCTTTCACTCCCATGTTTGACGCTACACATCATGAAGGGCTTGTCACCACCCACCACTTCTGCCCAGTAAATAGCTGGGGCACTTATCTGCTTCCACTCCCGATGGTACAGGGAGGGCTTGGGCGATGACCTGGCCCTTGCCCAAATGAAATGGTGGGTGGATGCACCATGCCAGCAAGATGAGGTGCTCCGTTCCAGATGGTAGGGTGAGTGGGGCTACCTCGATCTCCGGGGGCATGTACTTTGTGTCTCCGATGACGAAATACTTGCAGTGCGGGTCTTGGATCACCAATCCTCCACCCAGTGGGTCCACAGCAACCAACGTCCACCTCCGGGAACTGAAAAACTGATCTTTTACAGACGTTAGTAGAAGTGGAGGTTGAGGGGACCATACCTTGTCTTGCTGGCAACGTGGGTTGCCCTGACCAGTAAGTGAAATGTCATGTCCTTGCAAAGTGTCATGTTTGGTAAATGCGTCATGTCCGGAAGCGCTATTTCCCATCCCCCCACCCCTGCGATGCCTGCCCCATTTATATCTACACGCGGGACAGGCACGTGCTCCTCCTTTAGTTGTTTGATTGCTGGTTCTGAACCCCTCCTGCCCCCGAGCTTCCCTGCTTCTTCAACAGCCCTGCTGGCAAGGAAGCCGTGCAGAATCTGGCGATGTGACCTGGCTGGCCACATCGCAGGCAGGTGATGGGTTGGCGCCGCTGTTGAAAGGGTGGCGGTGGGATGGCCACGGCTGCCACAGCAGATGTGGTTGGTTGAGTCAGTGACAGTGGTGGAATCTGGGCCACAGCTAGCTGTGGCGGGGCTACTTGGAAAGCCACCGGGTGGGTTGGGTTGCGTTGGGCTCCAGTTTGACTTTAGAGCACGCCTCCATTAAAAATGACATTGTTAGAGATGGATCAGGGCGCAAGCTTGTAATTACTCTCCTGCATGCTTCATTGGCATTCACCTTTGCCAGGTGCATTAATATTGTGTCCTGCAAGGCCGGGTCTTCCACCTGCTTCGCGATATGGAGTTTTAAATGGTTAACAAATTTAACAAAGGTTTCTTGGGGCCCTTGTTTAATGGTGACCACATCCGCTTGAGTCTGCTCTGGGGGTAGGGAGTCAAATGCTTGCAGGGCAGCCTTCATGATCTTCTTTACAACTTCCCATGGCAAGGCCCTGGTCTGGTCCTTCGCCACCGCCCATTCCCCCTCGCCGCTCAGGTGTCCATAGTGATGATATTGCCAAGCGCGTCTACCGCGCTGCTGGAGCTCTGCAGAAGCTCATACTGCACTGCCCTCACGGACCTCTTCCAAATGCCGTCCCAAATGATATATTCTCCTGAATCGCACAAACCGCTAAACAAATCCCTGAGATCGTACGGTACCAGGAGGTTGGCCGAGAAAGTCATCCGGAGCAAGCTCCGTAAGTATTCACTCTCCCGACCAAACTCCCGTTGAGTTGTACAAAGCTCTTTTTTGTGTTGGAACAAGAAGGGCTCCCAATCAGGGAGTGCACCTCTCGTCCCACTGAGGACCACCAGGGCGACGGAGGGGATAGGCGCCTGTTCCAAATCTGGTTTGCTTCCGGTCCTGATGCCGTGGGAACCGGAAGGGGTGGCGTGGGAACCAGAAGTGGAAGGGGGGTATGTGCTGCCTGCGGAAGGGGAGGGATCAGGGGAGGAGTCAGTGGGGTTTGAGGAGGTGGGGTTTTTCATGGGACTTTCAGGTGGTGATGTCACTTCTGGGGGTGGAACTTTCATGGGAATATCTGCGGGAATTTCCGGGGGTGGAGCAACTGAGAAGGAGGAGGGACCAGAGGGAGGCAGAAAGGGAGGACACAAGCAGATGGAAAGAAGGGGTTGGGCAGAGGGTAAGGAAGAGGTGGGAGTGGGGGCAGGATAGTTGGATAGGAAGGGGTAGAGCTGGGGTACAGGAAGGGATTATATGGGGCGGGAAGGAAAGGGTTCTGGGAAGAAGTGCAAGGGAGGGGACCGTCCACGCAGTCCCCGCCATCTTGCACTCTCCGGGAGCCATTTTGNGATATATTCTCCTGAATCGCACAAACCGCTAAACAAATCCCTGAGATCGTACGGTACCAGGAGGTTGGCCGAGAAAGTCATCCGGAGCAAGCTCCGTAAGTATTCACTCTCCCGACCAAACTCCCGTTGAGTTGTACAAAGCTCTTTTTTGTGTTGGAACAAGAAGGGCTCCCAATCAGGGAGTGCACCTCTCGTCCCACTGAGGACCACCAGGGCGACGGAGGGGATAGGCGCCTGTTCCAAATCTGGTTTGCTTCCGGTCCTGATGCCGTGGGAACCGGAAGGGGTGGCGTGGGAACCGGAAGTGGAAGGGGGGTGTGTGCTGCCTGCGGAAGGGGAGGGATCAGGGGAGGAGTCAGTGGGGTTTGAGGAGGTGGGGTTTTTCATGGGACTTTCAGGTGGTGATGTCACTTCTGGGGGTGGAACTTTCATGGGAATATCTGCGGGAATTTCCGGGGGTGGAGCAACTGAGAAGGAGGAGGGACCAGAGGGAGGCAGAAAGGGAGGACACAAGCAGATGGAAAGAAGGGGTTGGGCAGAGGGTAAGGAAGAGGTGGGAGTGGGGGCAGGATAGTTGGATAGGAAGGGGTAGAGCTGGGGTACAGGAAGGGATTATATTGGGCGGGAAGGAAAGGGTTCTGGGAAGAAGTGCAAGGGAGGGGACCGTCCACGCAGTCCCCGCC
>VWZP01004934.1:12418-33939 GCA_013396995.1 Dicaeum eximium
AGGGAGAAGGAGGAGAGGCACAAGATGAGGGCTTGTCAGCCCCACCATCTTGTGCCGGTCGGGAACGCTTACGGGAGGGAATGGGAGTAGGAGCGTGGGGAACATGAGGAGATCGAGGTAGGGATGGGGTATTCAGGCAACTCGACACTGGGGTAGAATTAGGGGTAGAAGCAGGCGTGGAACCAGGGGAAGGATAGGGTGTGGGGAGATGGGAGTAACGGGATGAACGGGGAGAACCTGGGAGCACCTCAAACCTGACAACTTTGGGAGCTTTAACTGGGCGAGTGGGTGCAGGGGAAGGGTCCCTGACAGCGTGGCCAGCACTGTCAGGGCTAGGGGACCGAGAGAGTTGTGGGGAGCCAGGAGGACAAAGGCTCTCTGCCTGGCCATCCTGAGGCAACCGCACTGCTCCGCTCAACTCTCCCGGCGCGGGCAACGCTTTTGGGGAAGACGGGGAAGGGTGAACTGGGGGCAAACTTGGGGGTTTTTCTGCTACTTCTTGCGGCGGTCCTGGACTCGGGGAGTCAGCCACCGCCTTCCCTGCGGACGTCTCTGGTAGGGTCGGCTAAGTGCACCACCTTCGCCCTGACACGCTGCTGTGCTAGATGTAAAATCACTCCAACGAAAGACAAAGGGACGGTCTGTATGGGTTCCAACGGTTTATTGCCGAGGAGGGTCCAGGGACAGACAGTCGGGAATCTGAGGGTGTCACAGGGTTTTAAAGGAAGCAGGTAACCAATAGGAACAGGGCAAAGGGGTGGAGAAAGGAGGGACAAAGGTGGTTACAACCAAGGAGGGATAAAGGGAAAGGAGTGACAACAGAAGTTGCAAACTGGGAAACAAATGTAACAGAAACTGCTGGAACAGGGGAGGAGGAATGGGTGTGGACTAGACTGATGGGCATGCCATCTCCATGGGGAGCAGGGAGGTGGTTTAGAGATTGGCATCCCAGGGTCAAACCATCTCCACATCCCCCTGGGATGCTACAACTTCTCCCTTTTCAACCAACACGCACCGCACCAAGATAACTACACTCAACAATTTCGCAACTTTCACATCACCCTTATTCAGCTGCTCTGTTAACCTTACACCAACATCATCCCAGAACGCAACGGAAACAACGTCAGAAGGGGACACCTGGGGGAAATGCAGAAAAAGCCAACAAACCAAACGTTTAACCACTCCCTTAGAAAACCGTTTCCCCCCACCCTCAAGGGTACCCACAACTTGGTTATAGATCTCCGTCTGCGCAGAAGACAGTCTCGCACGCATCTCACACACAATGATCTCACACAAAATGCCTTCCGTGCAACTTCCACCCACACACGCACCGAATGAGAAATTAAAGAACTTAAAATAAGGGTCTGGGTCCTCTTCGGGGGGACCTACTATTGGAAAAATCTGGTGGCTATCTGGGGTGCGACGAGAGATTTCCGGAGACAGGGATGCTCTTTGGACACATGGTTTATTGCTCGTGGGGACAGCCAACCTGACTAGCTCCGACTGAAGTGTGGTCCAAGAGAGAGTGAACTTCCTGTTACAATCCCATTTATCCCTTTCTATGCTGAATACTCTGGTTAACATCAACCAACCGGTACAGGGTACAAAACCTACAAAATTTACATGCAGCCTATGAGAACTATTATATTACCATACTAAAACCTTGGCAAACCCACCTTTTCTCCCTATCACCTGGCAGGGCCCAACTCCTTATCCCTTTGTCTGGGGAGCTGTATTGTTTAATCATCAGGGGCCTGGTCTTCAGATAACTTAATCACCGTCTTTCTGCTTCGCATTCTATAGCTCAAATTTTGCTTTTAGCTCTATTTCTTCTGCAGGTTTTACATTCTTAAAATCTTTCACCAATAAACCATCTCTGCAGGGCCTTTCTGCATAATCCTTCCCAACAACTACTAGGGTCACCGTTCCCCCCAGTTCACACACAACACAACTCACAACACACACTATACTCACCAGGATCCAGACGGGGCTGGTGCGGAGGTGTGGTCCCAGCTTGGGAGCAGTTCCGGAGTTGTTGTCCCCATCCCCAGGAGTGGCACCTGCTAGAATGCAGCCTGCTCCCACTGGGGTAATGGACGCCCAAGGCCTTTTCCAAACAGGTGCTTCGCAAGGTCCTTCCGTCGGGGAGGGGGCCTACGTTGGGCGCCAGCTGACACGGCCCACCGGTTCCGGGCTAGCTCCTTAACGTCTTGGGCAAGCCGCGCCGAGAGTGGGGAACCACAGGGGCAAAGGGGTTGTGCCCTCTGTGGAACCTTAGGGCGGGAGCCCTAACAGCAGGGATAGTATCCGTAACAGTGAGCTGAGTGAAGGAAGACAAAGAGTCCTTCTGGGGGTGGCAATCCCAGTTTAATGAAGCAGGCGGAGCAGGAAAGGCAGTGGGCAGAAGGTAGCAGGGTCCAAGGTAGGCGCAGGGTAAGGGCTGTAGGATCCACAAGGTAGGGAGAGTTGCAAGGTAGGAGCACTGAGGGGGGCAACCACCAAAAGGCACCAGAGAGCTCTGTGCAGAGCCTTTTAAACTGAACAAAATTGGGGGGTGGATACATTACAGTAACCAATAGGGGTACAGCACGTGGCAGCAGCTTCCTTTGATGAGCAAAACTCTTTCATTGAATCAATCCTCATGCATTTGCAGCTCAAGTCATAGATGTGAGACATGTTTCTAGTTAACAGCTTATCTCTCAAAGTAGATTAATTACAGATCTAAGGATCTCTGCTCTCCACCTGCTACATTTTGCCTTTGTTTCACATTCATTGCAGTTTGAAGAGCAATTCCTTAAGGCAGAGTGCTTACATACATCATGTGACAAGCAAGACATGCCATGGAAGTCCTGGGAAGGCCAGCAGGGAGCTTTCACCTTGTTAGCACTCTCTGATTGAGAAACAATGTGTGAGTACGTGCGGCGGGTCTGGGTCTCAGCCCGATGGCCCACCGCACTTCCCCGTGATCGTCACCAACGAGGGAAGGAACGGAGGAGCCGCTGCTCCAATCCGCGCCGCTGTTGCTAGTATAGTAAAACACCTCCATGAGCAAGAAGAGAAGGGAGCCACAGGTTGCGTTCCACGAGCTTTATTGCTTGGGGCCGGCAGACACTACCGAACACCCAAGTGCTGTGAAGGGAGCAAGGGCTGCAGCTCCCCGAACAGGGGGAGGAGCAGGGTATATAACTGACCGGATAGCGAATGGGAAAACATCAGAGGAGGGTCCAGGTAAGTATGAACAAATGAAATCTGGGGGATACAAAACTGACAGGAGCGCCAACCAATTACAGAACAAATCGAGGAGAATTCTCTAGAACGAAGGAGGGGGAAAGGGGTGTGTTCCCGATGACGGATGGCCCGTCTCCCAGGCGACGGGGGAGGAGACTAGGGAGTGACATCCCAGGGGCGAGCCAGCTCCAGATCCCCATGGGATGCCACAAGTACGGATGGCCCAGATGATATTGATGAGAATTTCATATCCCACTTCACAACTTTCCTGCTTTTAGTTCCATGTACTTACAATGTTTTATATACAATTGTAGTCCCATGGATGCCTATGCTTAGAAGTGTATCTGTTTCGTGGTACAAACACCACAGACTCTCGGGTGAGCTTGGAAACAAAGTGGGGAAAAAGGCAACACAAAACTTGAGCTCTGGAAGGACAATGTATGCACTGGATCTGGGAGATCTAAGCAGCTGTGGGATAAATGCAGTATCAAGAAAGCTATACAGTACTGCAGAGAATGAAGTGTGAAGTCAGGGAAAGAATTGCCTTTTCTTTCCAGCTGCTGTTTTTTTTTTCTGATGAATTGATTAATCTTCAGAAGACCATGAAAGCCATTAAAGTTAGAGCTCATCAAGTATAAGCCTAAGTATAAAACTGGTTGCCAGCTATCAGTGACTCCTTCTCCTGCAGCCAAGTACTTAAGGGAAAACCTGAAAGAATCAGGACATGTCTTTAATTGCTGCTTTTTTTACAAAGGCTACCGCAAAATAATTGCATAGCTTCCTTACAGCAATTGTAAATATTTCACTTATTTTCTTCTAACTCCTTACTCTTCTTTTCACAAGGTTCATAGTGTCAGGAAAATATAAAAGAACTTCTATCAGCTTCTGCAGCATCCAGTAACAGAAACAAATTCCAAGGTATCTTCCAGCTGTAAACCTTCTTGTGCTGCCCCTGCAGCCCCACCATGCTGTCCATCTGAAAAAATCACATAGTGTATGTGATAACTAGGAGTTTATATCCCACATTCTCAAGCTACTGATCTTTCCTCTTGCTTTGGAATATGCAGCACTGCAACATCATTTAAAACTTCAGCAGTCTGACTCATAACACCATTCTTATCTTGACAACCAATAACTGGTTTCCCACCCGTCCCTGATCCAACTATTTATTTTACACATTTGGCTTATTTCTTTTTGCAGAATAATTCTGCAGAGAAAAGTGTAAACAGGAAGAAGTTTTTGTGCCAGATTGCAACAGCAAAGGCAATAATGTTTACTAAGAAAAGAGTAGTTTATATTCTCATAAACCTACACCAATCAGAAAAAAGGCCATGAAAACAGATACTTAACAGGTTCCTCTGTCCCAGTCATATCTACATGGAAGACATAGACTGTCTCCTGGAGTGGGGAACATAAAAGACCTGGCTAATGATGTGGACATAAATGTAGATAATGAAAGAAATGCATTATAGCATCAGCTTCATTCAAATTCTGAGTAAACTTACCTATAAAAGATATACTAGGGATAGTTATGGTCACTAAGGTTGATAGGAAACTATCTAAAGTTGGGATTTCTCACTTTAACTCAGCAGCTGGCATGCTTTTTTAACATCAACAAACCCTAAGCTAAGGGAAAATACTGTTTGATACATGCAGAAGTATTGCATGGTACTGTATTGGTTGGCCAATTTTAGATTTCCCCAATTTTTAAATTTTCCCAATCAATGCACCTTCTTCCTGCTGTGAGATAGGAATACAGAGTTAGGAAAAAGGCAAAGCGGGCTCAATATTTTAAAACAAAACGTTTTATTAACAGTAACTAAAAGAAAAAAAAAGTGATAAAAATTAAAACAAACCCTTCTGAACACTTCTCCTTCCCCCACAAACATTCGTTTCCCACTGTCAAATGTAAAGAAACAAAATCTAAAATTTCCATTCAGTTCACCACCTATAGAATAGTCTTTCTTTAGCTCACTCAGGGAGAGAAGTCTCTCTTGTTAATGTTATGGAGACTTCTGCACAGGAGGAAAAAACCAGTTCTTTTGTGGGTCTCAATGTCCTCATGAAATGGCCACTGCCCGGGGAAAAAACTTGCCACTGTGAAGTCCCTCCCATTTCCACAGCCTTTCCACAGCTGTGTTCATGGGCCATGTCAGCTTTGGGGTTACTGGTTTAAAGATGAGCTGTTCAAAAGAACAAAAGTTTTCATTATCTATCTCAAAAATCATCTTCATCCCTGGGAACACAGATCTTCTTCTCCCCTGAGGGCACAGGATCTCATCCTCTCTCTTTCTCTGTTCAAGCTTCTCATGGGATCACAGCTGCTTCATCCTCTGCTTACTTCAGCCTGGAGACCCTCACTCAAATTTGAACCTTTTATCTCCCCATAATCTCATGTGTTATAGGGAAAAAGAGTCTTGTCTCCGTAGCACGCAAGACAATTTCAGCTCCAAAATCAAGGCATCTTCTCATCCCTCCTGTCTGGGGCTTGACTTATTCGGCACTGACCTTGATGTCTTCATGTGGCTCTTTTACGTTGCTTTCATCTGGTGTCTGTCTCTCTTTTGAGGGAGGATTGAAGCACTGCAAGGGTTAACAACTCGCCCGAGGCCTGCAAAGGTCACCTGACCTGCCGGTGGCTGTGGTGGGAGCTGCAAAACCAAGCCAAAACCCAGCAGCAACACACCAGGGGTGTGCGGGAGGGCTTCTCCTCCCCCTGCCTGATGGTTATGGCAATTTCCACAGGAGAAAAAAAATTCCCGGGCCGACCCAGGGCTGCTTCGGGGCCCGCCAGGCTCGGCTGGGGCTGGGCTGGGAGGGGAGTGGCAAGCAGCCTGATAGCCACAAGGCCGGCTCCTCCGGGCCCGCGGCAATCACTCACCGTCCTGCTCGGCAGCCGATGGGGGTGGGAGCTGGCAGGCAGCCCGGGGGAAAAGGGACACAGCATCACTCTGGCAGGGCCACCCAGCCCAGCCCAGCCTGGCCAAGGGGGGACCAGTCTAGTTAGATGTTACCTTGTTGCAGCCCAGAGGAAGTTCCCAGGTTGTTTTTTTTTTTCCTTTAAACAGGTGTTTCACAGAGGCATGTGCAATTTGCATCACTTCCCTGAAAAACTCCCATTTCAAACTAAAACATGCATATAAATGAAAGTATAAATATAAGGCACCTGTCTTAGTTCTCCAGGAAGTGCCCTTTTCTTAACTGTGTTTCTACTGGCCAAATGTCCTAATTTATTTAATGCCTTTTGCAAATTTGTGATAGTGACCATAATCATGATTCTGGCAGCATCCTGAATTAGAGATCCATGAATTCTCTGAGCAATTCAAAGTCTTGTGTAGTGGTTTGCAATGTGAGGGCTGAGAGAAATGCACCTTAATAATCCCATTTACCAGCTTGGAAAGGTCCTCTGTGCAAACTCCGTTCTTTTCCATGGAAGAGAGAATAACATTAATTGCCTTCAAATTGTTATGACCCCCACCAGTGGCATGAGGCTTGACAGCCCCAAAATAGTGGCCACACACTGTTTACTTCTGCCAATAGTTGGTCAGTTGTCCCATCCATGTATTCTCATCTCAAGATGGTAGAGTAAGATCTTCAAATTATGTCATTAATATTTCACTAAAATATAATATTCACAAAATATTCAAAGTATTCTTTCATGTTCATATTTTGCCTATTCCATCCATTATTAGAAGATTCTAGCTGAATTGCCATTCACTGTGTTGTTCAGTACAGTGGGTTTCAGGAAGTCTGTGTTAGCATATCTCACCTAAAAACTGTGGAAAGGGAGAGGTCTGTTCCATCCCTGTTCATCTGCTGAGACACATTGCTACTGACTGGGGAACTGTTGTTTCCATGTTTCCTGGCCTCAGTGCACCTTTTAAAGCCAAACACTAGCAACATGTCCTGGCAGGAGCTTATGCAGAGTCATGAAACACAAATTTTGTTTTTTTAAATAGCAGTAACTTTTTGCCACATTCAAGGCAAGTATGTACATGAGCTGACCTACTGCCAGGAAATTGGTTTTTGAGGCTAGTGCCCACACCCTTCCCCCCAAGGCTGGCAGAAAGAAAGCATGGTGTGACAAGGGAGTTGTGGCATTCTGAAGATCAGACACCCGGCCAGACAGTGTGACAGTGAAGAACCAGAGTAACTGAGGATGGTCACAGGCAATATACATTGGCAGAGCAGAGACAATTAATTCCCTAATAGTATGACCTCTAGGCAAAGCCTAAGACTAAAGAACGAAATGACACGTTTAAGAGATGTGTTACTCAGAGATTTAGCTTGGAGGCTAATCCTAAACTCACTTATTGGAAAAGGCTGGGGTCTATCTGGGGTGCGACGAGAGATTTCCGGAGACAGGGATGCTCTTTGGACACATGGTTTATTGCTCGTGGGGACAGCCAACCTGACCAGCTCCGGCTAAAGCGTGGTCCCAAGAGAGTGAACTTCCTGTTACAATCCCATTTATCCCTTTCTATGCTGAATACTCTGGTTAACATCAACCAACTGGTACAGGGTACAAAACCTATAAAATTTACATGCAGCCTATGGGAACTATTATATTACCATACTAAAACCTTGGCAAACCCACCTTTTCTCCCTATCACCTGGCAGGGCCCAACTCCTTATCCCTTTGTCTGGGGAGCTGTATTGTTTAATCATCAGGGGCCTGGTCTTCAGATAACTTAATCACCGTCTTCCTGCTTCGCATTCTATAGCTCAAATTTTGCTTTTAGCTCTATTTCTTCTGCAGGTTTTACATTCTTAAAATCTTTCACCAATAAACCATCTCTGCAAGGCCTTCCTGCATCATCTTTCCCAACACTCACTGTCTGTAACAGTAGTTTTGAAAATTACATCCTGAGTTCATCTTTGCAACATTTCTGTACCTACACAAGGGCCTTGATACTTTCCTATTGGTAACCCTATTAATAATATCTACATGGCTTGACCAGTCTTGGATGTTGCTGAGAGAGGAAATCCATGCGGGAAAAAAAAGTGTAAAAGAAAAGCATTGGCACATATTAGCAATCTCTGTGCATCTCTCACGTAGTCTAATCTGAGGAAGAAAGCCTGTGAAAAAGTGGTAGGTTCAGCCCTATTTGAATATCTGGCCTCAGATATCAGACTTTGTGATATCTCCTAAGCTGAAAAATAAAATGATCTTTGCTCCATATACCATCATTTAACTGAGCCTTTAGTAGAGAATAAACAGGAACGATATATCCTGGCCTGATCTATGGTTTCATAAGCTTTACACCCAAAAGAAAACTAAGTGGAATTATGTAGCCAGTGATGCATAATTGGCCTTGGTAGTTTTTGAATCAGTTGACCTGTGGGTAAGGACTAAGTTTATATAAGACTCAGGGTGAATTAAACAAGGTACAGTGATAAAAAAGTAATGTCACCACCAGCATCTTGACCACCTTTTTTTATCGAGGTTTGCATCTGATTTATTTAGCATAAGGCTGTAGTGCTAATCTCGTTTTAAAATACATGAGAAACATCAACAGGAAAATATCTGCCTTCATTCAAAAGATGCCATTTTTGATCTCAAGGACAAGTAAGTAGAGGAGATTTAAATTCAAAGAAACAGTGAGATGTTTTGCTTTGCTTAACTGACCTTTAGAGAATCTGACTGCAGAAAATGTCTCTCCAGTTTGACTCATTTTTTTCCGCTCAGATAGATTGTCATTAGGAGCTGTTACTAAAGCAGCTCTTGAGAAAGCATGCTGCTTTTTCCCTCAGTTATAGTGAGGAACATAATTACAGGATAAGCTGAGATGAATTAATGCCAACATGTTCAGCTCAAGTCACATGCCAGAGAACAAATTAACTGAAATGAAAAGCTAAAAAAACTAATCTTTCACCTATAGTGCATTCTTGAACTATGCATTTGAATTGGGTACTTTTTTCTTTGTAGAGAAAGATATTTCATTTTCCCAAATGCATAGCTGTTTCTTTCTCTACGTTTGCAATCTGTTGAAAATAATGGTACTGCTGATCTCTCTTGCTATGAAGTTTTTATGAAGGAAGCATGTTGTTAGTGTAATCAGATTTGTTGTTCAAAATTTCCTCATTCTTATCCACTCAAATTTGGCACTGGAGTAGGGTTTATTAAGAAAATACTTGTTGAAAATATAATGCTTATACTTTCTAAATCTGAAAGGGAAGAAAGTTATCAGAACAGGTCCAGTTTCAAATTTTGAACAATTTTATTTTCATTGGAAAAATTCTTAGTGTTCCTTTCTCTTCATTAAAACTTAAAACCTCTTAATGCCTTAGTAATTATAGGTCACCATGCCCCCAAACCTGGACCAAGCAAAGCTTTAGGTACCTAAGAGAGCATATAGGAAAAGTGAAGACCTTTATATTCAAAATTTCCATTCTGAAGCCTTTTCTCCAGTTAGAACTCTCCGGAGGCACATAAAACTTGTAATGGGGTTGTAATCTTTAAAGATCCTCCTTTTTAGCATGTGTGGAAGCATCATGTTCCTGGTTATACTCAGCATGCTCCTGGTTACACTGTTCCTCTCAGCCCCAAAGTTTAGTCACTTTTCTGCTACCTCTGCCTGTGGTAGCAGAATATCCCTGGTCAAGTAGGCCCACTGAAAGTATGGTGGTTGCAACTGATTTCCTTAATCCTAAGGACAAATAAATACCCAATAGATCTTCAATTAATGATTTTGTCCAGAATGTAAACAGTTTGTATTGCTATTTCCACTCCTGATGGAAAACACCAGCTCAAGATTTATTCATAGCACTCTTAATATTAGTGACCTCCTAATTTTTTTCAGTTAATCTCCCAATCACATTACTTTCTTGAGAGGTGAGGGTATGGAAGTTTTCCAGTAAAGATTATTATTTCTGTGTGAGCATTCCTGTTACATCTCTTGCTTCTTGAAGAACAGCAAGGGGAAACAGTCACCCAAAAGAGAGAAGACGCTTCTAACTACAATTTTCTAAGCTGCTTCCAATATATCATACTTTATGTAAATCCTCCTTCCAAAATCCTTCCAATCCTCCTTCCAAGTTCTTTTAATTACTAGAATTCTCTAATTTAATTTGACGTGTTTATTGTAGTTTATTGCATTCACTCTCTTTCATATTCTTAACAGAAACCTGGTTTTAATAGTCACATAAAATAACCTAGCTTCATTTATAAAATATTTAGAACCTGTTGGTAAGTAAGTTTCAGACTAGCCTTTTTCTTAAATGGAAGTATCTGTCTGTAATGTGGAGAGATAAAATCAAAACTGGAGGGTGAGAAGGGGATGGAGAAGAAATAAACCTATATATAATACAATCTGAAACATCAGAAGTTTTTAAAGATCTTTTTTTTCTGCCTGATATCTGCTTGTTATTTAGTTAATCAAATGAACATATTTTCTTTTGATATATTTGATTTTAAATTTTATGAGGTAGATATAAGAGGTGAAATTAGCTTCCTAGGAGAGACTAATGGAGAAATTATGAGAAAAATAAATTGCATGTTGAAAAAATTAAAATAATTCCCATGCACAGGTTAAGTAGTTCAGCTATTTAATTCATTGGTTTTTTTTCAGAGGATACAGCTAAATGATGCTTTTCGTGCTGAAGTAAATTAATCTGGAGCTTGCTTCACTAAATTCTGTCCAAAGTCTCCTGAAACTGAAAGGAAAGCTCCCACTTGAGCACCATGGAATATTTATCAGGTCTAGGGGTTAGTGGAAATTAGTGTTAGAAAATTATTGCATCATTTGGTATGAGAAGTAAACTCTACTTCAGAGAAACCAAGTCTACAGTAACTGCTGCTAAATAGGAGGTCAAACTTGGGTTATGGCAGCAGAGCAGCAGGAACAGTGCT
This sequence comes from Dicaeum eximium, assembly GCA_013396995.1. Taxonomy (NCBI): domain Eukaryota; kingdom Metazoa; phylum Chordata; class Aves; order Passeriformes; family Dicaeidae; genus Dicaeum; species Dicaeum eximium. The sequence continues at coordinate 23,499 of VWZP01004934.1, forward strand.
TCTCCCAGCCAGTTCTGTTAGATCCTTAATGGTCTCTTGAACATTTCCTCTCACAAATCTACTGTAAACAGTTTCTCATAATGATTGAAAGGCAAAATAAAACCAAAAAAACAAACATGTTCTGTAACATTCCTATAAAATCTGAGAGGGCTGAAAGGTTCTAGTATCAGCTCCTCAGTGTCTACCTGCCCAAACACCTCATTAGCAGTGGCATAGAATAGCAAATTATTGAGAGAAGAGGGCAGCACAATGTATGATTGAAGGAAAATTATATGGTACAGCAGAGAAAAGGAAGGACTAACTAAAAAAAGATTCAGATCCTGTCCTCTTCTTCTCCATAAAAACCCTGTTGCAATCTTGGTTCTTAATGGTTTGTTCCTTTCACCCTGTGTTGTTGGTTCATTTCTAAATTGTATCCTCCCCTTCAAATGTCAATCCTGCTCCAGACCAGTCCCTTGTTCCCAAATGTTCCCTGTTCCTCCTCCCACAGAATGTCAATCCTATATTGTACCTACCCCTTGTTCCAGAGAGTTCCGTGCCAATCACCTATTACTCAAAGCCCCATTGGTTAGTCCCTCCCCCTGGCTCTTCCTATTGGTTATAGGATTGGAAACCCTGCCTTCTGCTCCTCCCCAGGTTTCTCCCAATTGGTTTGGGGTCTGTGTCTGCCCCTTGAACCTACCCCATATACAAGTTCCTGCACACCAAGAGACTCCATCTTTCATCCTGAGACTCTCCATACAACTAATCTCCTTAGAACCTACACAAAAGATCCCTCCCTCATTCCTTGTCTCTGCCTGTGCTGACAACACCAGAGTGCCATAGAGCTGCACCCGGCGGTAGCTGTGTCTCACATATTGAACTTTTGAGATTCAGCCCACTCCATGATGAGGAGCTAGGAGCTAGCTGGGGGAATCAGGCAGTGTGTCAAAATCCCATGAATGCATGTGCAGGGGAAAGTTTGACTAAAGAGAATTCTAATATAAATTAACCACGTATTTCTGACAGGGACAACAGGTTGTATACACTCTCTTTGTTTATTGACACATCTTATTAGCAATGATGTTATGTTTGGTAAGATGTAGACGTTGCATCATACTGTGAGTATATTTGAGAAATGGTGACCAAATTTTGAAATCTGAACCCACATAAAAATATTTTTATCCCCAGAGGGAGAGACAGAGGTTCCAGTAAAACACGTTCCCTGGTTCCAGGTCAGGGCCCTCACACCATCATTGGCCTTCTGAATTTTTTTCTTATTTTTCTCTAAAAAATGTATTTTCTTATTTCAGTGCCATGCCTAAGGAGAAAACAGAAAAGATATTTTATAGGCTTTGATGTTGAAAAAGATGCATAATTTGTATATTCCATCAGAAATGTTTTCTTGAATTGAGTGACTTCAAATAGAAGAAATTCAGACACCAAAGTATCTATCTATGAAGTCCTCAGAGCTCTAATATTTTGGGGTTCTTTACTCTCATTCTTAAAAAGAGAAAAACATGTTTATTAAAGCGTCAAGCTTAGTGACCTTGTTACAGATTAAGTAGTTCGCAAGTGGGTGTAAAGAGAAACTACTGCTGCATACATGCTGTTTAATATTAATCTAAAGAAAACCAGCATTTCCAGATTATCAAAGCAAAGGCAAAGAGGTGATCTGACCATTGAGTGTTACAGTTGTTTGTAAACAGAAGAGGTTTTTCAGTTAGGACATTATAAATCTTGCTGAAAAAAATAATAAAAAATTAAAGGGTAAAAAGTCAAATTGGACAATCTTAACATTTAAATACAAGGAAAATTCCTGACAGGCCTTTGAGGAGTAATTAAACATGTGGAACAGTTTATGGAGTAATTTTAAATTGAAGTCTTTGAAACAGAGATGTCAAATGTCAGCTTTCAAAAATGTACTTAATGTAGGATGTATTTCTGCAGCTTCTGGAAGATATTATCTGTTTATCACTCGAATGGGAGCTAAGGGAAGAAAGCGTTTGGGGAAGAGCGAATTCATTATGTTTTCGTTTGACCACAGGGTCTGCAAGATGCTAAATAGTCCAGATGGCCTGTCTAGAGTTTGGGGAACAGAATTGTCTATGTGGCCTTCAGTGTCCTCAGGGCATATGAAGCAGGACAATAACACAATGTCTGTGATCCAATCCAAACACCAACCCTGTCCTCATTCTTGTCCATGCTCCTTCCTCATTGTGTTACTGTTCCCTTAAATATTGTTTTCTTTGTTGAAAAACAATCCACTTTCAATAGAACAATGTGAGCCAATATCCACCGGCAGAGTAAGGAAAAAACAGTTTTACTTCAGCTCCACTTAATTATGTCCGATGAAATTGCTTATTTCTGAGGCCAGTTAATGCCGTATAGTTCCAAATTCTGCAAGGTGTGGATTGGTCTGATTTAACACATTTAATATTGAGTATCCATGTATTTTAGTCAATGGCAGTGAGATTAGTGGCTAATTATTGGTTTACTATTGCAAGCAGTATGCAACACAGTGAAGAAAGAAAATCTCCAAATGAAATTGAATTTTTACTGTGGTGTAGAGCCCCTTAACATATTTGTCAAATCTATTTTCTTCAAAACCTCAGGTAATGCTCATGTAATAATAATTGAGAATTCACAGTAAACTAATATTTCACTCACTAGAGGCTGAAAACAGCTTTTAAAACTGAAAATATATTTTCTTAGGAAATTTGCTTTGGTCAAACTTTGAAAATAACAAGGCCTTTGTATAAAGGGGAATATACAACATTACCAGGACCACTGGGGATATTCAGACATTTACTTTCGAACTCAGTAATTTATTTTCCCAGGCTATTACTAGAACCAGGAAGAGTTTTCTCTCTTTTCTGAGGAGTGTGAGAAGTATGTCACACATCTTAACACTGGTTAATGTTTGCTTTTGTAGTTCTTTTAGCTGAAATAAAGAGTTCCTTCAGCAGTGTTTGTATTGGAATGAAGCTGTGTCTTGCCAACAGGAAGGTTTGAAAGCAAAGTCTATTAGATGCTGGTCAGGAAACTAAATATTAGTATTTCTTGAACTTGTTGTCACGTGACATAAACATATTTTTTGGCCTTTAATTGATCTCCTAGACACACCATTTTTTAGATAACATTGTTTTGCTTACTTTTTGGCAAGATTAACAGCTAAGTTTATTTAATGCTAAATTATGGTGATACTATCATTTGGATACTGAATATATAAACATCCACCAAATTATTTTCTAGCACATTTGTCATTACTATAAAATGTATTTATTTGATAAGATCCAGTATAAATTTCCAAATGATGTAATAATATATTTCTTCTGAAAATTGACGCAGTCCAGGCTGGGGAAAACTCACTGGCTAGCCGATCTCCTCCTAAACCACACCAAGAGTGGCCGCTCCCTATCAGGTCACTGACCAACCCGAGTAGCAGTGCAGCTGAGGGGTGATCTCAACAGCAGACGATAGCTAGTGGCTCCATGGATTAAGGCAAAGGAATAGGAAGGTCCTTTGTATGAGTCTCCAAAAGGGGTTTATTCTCTGGAGGGGATCAGGGACAAAGACCCAAGGACACTATTGTATAGCAATTTATAAAGGGGGGAAGGTCTTAGGGGAGGGTACAGTACAGCAACCAATCATGGGGAACCAGGGGAGGAGCACAGGGCAAGGATACTTAATCTTGTAACCAATGAGGGGTATGAGAGGAGGAGAATGCCTTACAACAACCATTAGGAACTCGGGGATTACATGAATGACATAGAGAGTTCTGGAAGGAAGGGTTGGTTTTACATTAATTGGCAGGGGAGGATCAGTAAAAGGGGGTAGGTACATAGGATGACACACAGAGAGAAGGGAAGATGATACAATGGTGGGTTAAACCAAATGCATAGGGGGCAACAGTATCAAACCATTAAGAACCTACTACATAAAACACAAGAACTGAAAGAGTCTTAGAACAAAATGCACCACCACAGAAAACTCTGAAATACAACACTAAATACTATATCCCATACTTTGCATTTCCTAACTGTTGTAAACAGAGCTAAAAACCTCAGGAAAAGGTTAAACTGGGTTTATTTAAAAGAGATGGTCGAAGGACAGGAACCGAGCTAGCCCGAGCTCCCTTGCACGAGCCAGACTTTCCTGGGATACAATGTGTGCACTTAGACCGCTATCCAGTGCTAACACTGTATTCTACCCACACACGGGGACTGGACGGCTTAATGCCAGAAGGACGAAAGGCAAAAACCCTCGTTCTGAGTCCGACACAGTGTTTCATAGTCTCTTCTGCACAGGGGTTGGTGTGTTTTTCAATTAGCTCGTTCTAGGGGTTTTGATTGGCCTATAAGTCTGTATGTTTCTGGCCAATCAATCCTGAGCAGCGTTGTGTGGTTGGTCAATGGCTGCACCAATCCCTGGCTATCCTGCTTAAGTCACCGTGCTGATGTAATTTTCCCGAACCTTCTCTGTCAGTCATGATGTAATCCATTATTTCATTGGCCCATACACCCGAATGCGAAAACCCCAATATGAAACTTTAAGAAAGCACCCCCTAGAACCCTGAAAACTCTCCCCAAAACTAGTAACTGTTAGAACTCCCTGTGAACCCCCCCTTACTTATCTAACTAACAAAACTTTTAAAATTAACTTTTAATAAAACTGGCCTAAGAAAAGCTCTCCATCTACTGCACTAACCACAACAAAAATGCTTGTATTTCTAAAAGTGTATTGTGAATTATGTCTCTCTTCTCTATTCTGTATTCTTTTTATGAGGATGGATGTGTGAACTCTCACAACAGGGTTTATCAAAATTGCAGTAAGTAATTCGGATGATATTTTGCAATATTTTATGCCGAGTCTTCCACTTACGCACCATATCAAGGCTGGATATAGATCAAGAGGGAAGTATGTGTAAAGACTGCTTCAGAATGTATTTCCTGTCAAGAAATGCAGATCACCCTTGGTAGCTTCTCTGTTAAAAAAACCCTCTGTAGTCCCAATAGAACCATGTTTGCTAGAAAAAAAGATAAAAGACGTCTGAATCAGTCAATATCCTATTTCTACTGCTCTAACAGCAAATGTTACAACTTTGGTTCTAGCTATTTGTTGTTCTACAGTTTCAAGGGTTAGTGTATTCTAATTAACTGATATCTATATTTTAATGACTTAGGGAGGCAGCCTTTTATTTATAAATTTGCTTTTGCATACTGCAATCCAAGTGCTCTATATTAGAGGTACTAAATCAAGAATTTTCGTAGTGAGACCAGTCAGTTACTATTTTTCAGAGTGAACTGAAACTCTGAACTGAAATTCACTTTTTCAGAGTGAACTTTTCAGGTTCATAGAAAAGCAGGCAGCAAAATTAAGCCTCTTCTTTATCTTCGTACTTACAACGAGTTTCTTGGAATTAAACAGCATTTGCCTTTCCAGCAGCTGACACTCCTTTGTATGAAGACTGTTAAGAAACCTACGCCTCCCTTTCCATCTCACATCATCCCAGTGAGAAGATGGGAGAGCTCAAAGTTATATCCAATGCTGGGCACTGCCTCTTCTGCAGTTAAGCCCATGCTGCAAGATGGATCAAGTAACGGGCTGTAAACTGTTGTTCTAGAAGTTTTGCTTGTGAATGTAAGCAAGATCCTCCTGAAGCAGGAGGCACAGCTGCTCTGATACCAAATTGTATAAAGGAATGGCTCTTTCAACCTCATTGTTGTACCCCAATGCTGCTTTATCCTGCATGGCTAGCGCAGCCTGACGATGCACGTTTAAGAAGGCAATGAGAAGTCACATTTTGCACATAGAACTATTTCTTCAGTGGTTGCAACTTGTGTTCTGAAAATTTCACAGCTGTTTCCAGCTGTCTGACACCAGCTACTCCTAAGAAAACTCCTTTCTTCTTTCACAGGTTCAGTGCAAAAGGCAAGTATTGATACTACAAATATTCCAATTTTTCTGCCAGGATAGGTCTACTGTGCACCGGTATGTGGTGTCACTTGCTCACAGAGGGAGGAAGAGAGGAAGGGAAGGAAATACGTAATTGGAGCTTCTTGTACAAAGATATTTATTGCAAGAAACTGAGGAGGGCCTGGTGAATTAACACAAATCTCTGATATAATGAAAGAATTGTAATCTCATATTCTGGGAGTTCTTGGCAAAGTAACTCCATATTGAACCAAAACTAGCCATGGCAAAAGTTTCAAGTCTGGCTTATGTTCACCCCATAGATATGTCCAAGAGAAGGGACAGAGACTGAAATCATCTCCTCACATACAATAGTGCCTAGTATGTCAGCTTATTAAGTTAAAATACAGCCTTCTTTTTTCCTTTAAAAAAAAAAAAAAATCTATGTTAGAAATACATGTTTATGTGGGTATTTGCTTATGATACTTCCGACATACCACAAGAAGCCAGGAAAAAGAGAACACAGAGGTTTCCACTATCCTAAAAAATGTCTTGCCTTTTGACTTCTCAACAGGTTTAAGGACTGAGGAGAACTATCCTCAAAATGAAGAGTTATTTGTATATGACCTTCATGCCTCAGTGTTGCAATATGTAATAGGGTAGTGATAATTCCAAGCATTCCAGTAAAACCACGTATATAAACTGAAATAACAACTTGTGTGCCTACACTCAAAGTTGTTTTCTTCATTTGTGCTACTTTTGTTTGTTGTTAAATATCCCTTACTATGGTTTTGTCCCTTCCTGACCTTCTCTTAATGGCCTCTTGAGAAGGCACCTTTCTTACCAAAGCACTGGCTATTTACAATATATCTGCTGAGCATGGAGTCCGGGACAATTAATAAATTAGCCCAAATGATGTAATAGCTTACATCGTAGGCAGAAACATGCACCCTTACATCCTAGGCAGAAACATGTACTGCACAGGCAGTACACCAGTCTATGGTGCCGTCCTCTATAGCTTTATCTGAGCTTTAAAAACATTTACTGAATATTTGTATCATTGTCACGGTGAAATAATTACTTTTTCCAGGCATTTGGCATGTCAACACCATAACCCAAGGAAGGACATTGTTGAAAATATTTTGAGATCCACAGCTTTCAAAAGATACTGGTAGAATCAGATAGAGTAGTTTGGGGGATCCACCTCCCTCTGTGTCGGCACCCCCTTGGGCTGTTTCCCAGGATAGCTGCTCGGGAGAAAAGAGGAATGTCTATTTGGTAACAAGACAAAATTACCTTCACCACTATTTACAGGAAACAGGCTGGCTACTATAAGCAGACTGAACCACCACAAAATCTGCTTCAAAACACTTGGTGCAGCATTCAATTTGGTAATGATTCAGGCCTCCAGGGAAGACACAGTGCAGGGATCAAACAATAAAACAACATTAGCTGAAAAACATATGTGTTAAGGTCATGGCTGGAAGAATGTAACATTTTTTTCATACATGTCAGGAAAGTATAGAATTACAATATGCCTGCCGTAGAACACTTACTTTTTATATTCAGATTAATCTGTGATCATGAATAATTATGAATTAACCTTAGTTAATGCTGATTCTGTGCTCTCCAGAGGCTTTTTCTTTTCTTTCCATGCGGGGTTGCCCTAGAAATTGGACGAAAGGAAAGATGTAGGCAGGAACAAAAGACCTCAGCCAGCTGCCAGTTTCGTTCAGAACAGTACAATGAATGTGGCCGTAGAAAGGAAGAAATTGCCACTGCTTAGCTGGAATCAGTTCTTTCATTCATTGTCAGAACAAGGCTTTCTAACAGAGTTTCTACACCCAGAGCAACTTAAAAAATACAAAAATGTCTGTATTCAACCACACCACAGTTCATCTAGCTAAGTACTCTGTAGATAGTAAATCCTTTGGAAAGGCTGTAGGAAAGGGACCAGAAGCCACTGATGCTTCCCAGCATTATTCTGTCAAATGCCAACCTTTTACACCATTAGGAGAGCTGCTTTGTATTGGGCTGGTAAGCAAGTTTAACTGTGAGTGTTGTATCCAAGATGCTTAACTGCATGCGTGCCACCATGCCCTGAGGTATAGTTTCGGCTGAGGTCAATTCTATCTTTGTGACAGTGCACAAGTACTGTGCAAGGGAGCTATCTTGTGCCAAGGACTGTTTCCATCGGCAGAATGAAAAGGCCTGCATCAAGGTCTGACTCCAGTATTCTGCAGCTTTCCTCTCTCTTTAGTCCAGCATACACAGCTGCCCTCATACTGCACTGCAGGGAGTGCATTAAATCCCTCATTTTCATGCAGTAAATTCATCCCTAGAAGGACTGCAACTCTACTCGCACATTGTTCATTTACAGCCACTGTCCAACACAAAACTTATTAAAATATTTTGGAACTACAGAAAATACTGAAGAAATTTAGTATTGAAAAGAACGGGCCAAGAGATCTTGTATCTCTTTTGGAAAGGCCTTTATTAATATGATTCAGCTCTGGGGATGGGGGCTCGTGGGGCCGTGCACGCCGCCGCTGCTCCCTTTTGCCGCCAGGGAAGAGGAGAGTTCTCTGGGGCTTTGTCCTTTGCAGGGCAGAGCTGGAGCCTTTACCCTCACAGGAGTGGCACCAAATATNGGGTTGATTACTTTGTTAATTAACAAATAGAGCGACCTGGGCTCAGACGCAACCGGGAACAGGAGGGGTTAGTGAACTGGAGATGGGAGACTGGGTTTCTTGTCTATAACAGTATGGAGTACTGTGCAGCTGGAGCCAATTTCCCTGGAGTTGACTGACCTCACTGTGCTGGCCCTGTTGTTTTTTTTTTTTAGCAGAATGGGAATATATTTTCATTTAGAAGTTCTCAATATTAAATCTTCAGTGATTTTGTCCACTCAGTTTTTGAATGCATCTAAGCTTTCCCCACCTGTGACCATGGTGGAGTAGAGACTTCTGAATTTAGTGTGTGGAGAACCCCTTCGCCATCCTTTTTTTAATACATGCAATTTTGGGTTCTTTGTCTGTGGTAGTGCGCTTTTGAAGTTATAATCTAGTTTGTTAAATGCTAGATGTTAAAATGGTTTGTTCCCTATTCACCCCTTCTACTGTATCCCTAATGGTTTTGCCCCAAGTTGTACCCACCCTGAAATCCTCCCTTATAAGGTGTTTGCCCTCCTCCCTTCCCCTGTCAGTTAATGTAATCCCTGCCCTTTTCCCCAGAACCTTCTCAGTCAGTCCCCTAAACCCAACCCTCCTAGGCTGTCAATCCTCCCCAAACCCATACCTCTATTCCAGAAAGTTCCCTGTCGGTTATGTTAACCCTGTTACCCCATTGGCCTTTGTGCCCCAGTCCACTCCCATCCTCTTCCCCATTGGAAGTTATGTTATGTACTACCACCCATATCTCCTTCCTATGTTCCACGTGATTGGTTCATGTATTTCTCCACCCCTGGTAACCACCTCCCTTTATAACCTGATGTAACCGAGTTCTTTTTGCCATTTTGTGGACTGCCTGGCTCCAATAAACATGTTCTTTACCTTCACCACAAACTGACCCGTCCCTCTACTTCTTTTGTCCATGGTCCACGACGCTTTACTACGGAGCAATCACCTCTGTGAGGGGTGATAGCCTGGACTGCTACCCCTGAATCCCTGAGAGGGTAAGACGGGGTGCAACCACTCTTGGCCGCTGCCTTGCGGAGCTCAGAGCTAGCCCGGCTCGGTGGATTTTATTAAGGCAGTGCATCATGTGTCTTTTCAGGTGCCTTTTGCAACCTTGAAAGAAAAAGTGAAAAAAATCCACAGAGAAGTGACATCTCCAGTGACTTCTTTACGGGGCAGAATGATAAGGAGGACCGGAGAACCCAGAACAACCATCTGCAGAGCTCTCTGGTTTGTGATAGGCTACTGCCTCTTGGGCCCTTGCACACTCATCCTGCTGGGGATACCAGCAAGTATTCTGAGGGCAGTGTTCTAATTATTGTCCAGGTCTGTCATGGTGACATTGTTATGGAATCTTTTACAGACCACTGACAAAGGCTTGTAAGTTGGCTTTAGGGAGTTAAAGAGCTACTGAGTATTCAGTATTCACTATTCAGGGAGTCATAATACAGTTTTGTCTAAAAAGGCATTGTCTAAATAAGACCAATGTTTGGAAATGTATGCTATTAAAGGTACAAGTATCCTATTACTTCTATATACATATATATAAAATACATATATATATATATAATANTATACAATATATATAATATATATTATATATATTGTATATATATGTATGTGTATATATATATATATATATATATATAAAACATATATCTATTTTTATGTATGTATATATATACACACACACACAAACACAAATGTGGTTTTGCTAAGAACCTGAAGGATTATTCATCAGAGAGTGGAGAAACATTTTTTTTTTCTATGAGGGTGAGAGAGCATGGAAGCAGGTTGCCCAGAAATGTTGTGTAACCTCAATCCTTGGACATATTTGAAAGCTGTTTGCACATGGTACTGAGCAATATGTT
>VWZP01004934.1:40135-107978 GCA_013396995.1 Dicaeum eximium
AAGAAAAAAAAAGGCAATATTTCAAATGTAGTACAATCCTACAGCTTCTCCAAGCAAATAATTCACTTTAAAGCTACGTGACAACTGCCAGACTGCCAGTGAGAAGAATACATTTTCTGTGGTCTGCATTAAGGCATTATTCACAAGCAGATTCAGGGACTGCTTTATTCGCCCTATTGTTCACACTCTTCCATATGAACAATGCCCACATCAGAAAGATCACAAACATTTTCTCCAGAAATCCTGCTTGATTAAGCCTTTCTCCATTACCTGTTCTCCCGAATTAGTTGTTTCCACTATCAGGATGCTATTGATTCCGTTAGTCAAAATGACAAATCTAATCATGGAACCCTTTCAATCAATTAAATTATTATTTTCAAAAAATGAAATTCAAAAGAAAAATGTCCTTTGGATGGCTTAATTTAATCCATATTCTTTCACAGAGGGAGCTGGATGAAGGTGAAAAGGGAGGAAGTGAAACCTCATAAAAGAGTTCTGCCAAAGGAGAAGCTGTAAGGTTGAATCACAGCCACAATGAGACTCTGCCAAACTCCAGGGGATGCTCTGCTTTTGTGTCCACCCTGTACATTGCATGGGTGTCTAGATATGCCCAAGGTAGCTTCACGTAAAATGCTCAGCAGAGAATTTTTTTCTGCTACTTCATTTAGGCTACTATGGCCTTTCCACCTAGTTCAGCTGGAACCTTCTGATGTAACTGTAATCTGCACTGGAGCACCATGTGGCAACCTATAGTCCAGCTAAAGTGCAGTCATGCCATTTAAGATATTCCTCTAATGATTATGTCATTGTAAGTAATGCTTGCAGTTGATCTAGGGTGCTAAAAATTCTCTGAGTGAAATTCCAAGTGATGTCACCGTCAAAGTTTTCTCTATCTTCTGAGTGGCAATAGTTTTATCCTTTGCATCTACTAATTGCATGTTCTGTTATTATTAATTGCATTATAGAATTTTTAATATATTAAGTTTCTGAGGGAAATTACCTATCAGCCCTGTACAAATAGATACTACAATTACAATACAAACACTTTCAGTCAGTGTACATAACTCATCTTCCCACTTTTTACTTGAGTAGGTCTTTTGAAATCAGCATTAATCATTCTAAGGATGCCTCACCTTTTCTTCTTGGTGTCAAATTCAAAGCTGACAGTCATTGCATCAGAGAAAGGGACTACTGTTTTCATTCAGCTGAAAATAAATATTGTTGAAACATGTATTTGGGTCATTCAGAACTTCAATCCTTCAAAGACTGTTTTATCACTATATAGTCATATCTGATCCAGTGGAAAAAGTACCTAATGACCATTTAACAACCTTCACAGTAGATTAATTCAAAACTTTCCATTTAGAATGCTCCAGCAAGATAAAAATAGGTGAAATGAAAAGGATAGTAAATCCATTTTAAGTGTAAAAATTGATTTGAGAGCACTTCAGGATGCTGAGTTAGAAAACAGGATTTTATTACAGAATGATACTTGTAGATTAAAGTTCCAACATCAGAGACTTACCTGACATGAAGAAGCTTGACAGGTAGTTTTGGTGATATCCACCGGCTGCTTCTCTATACAGCAGAGAAGCTGAGGTGCAATTACAGCTTTACTATAAATGGAGATTTTAACAATTTTTAAACGAATGGGAGGTTTCCTGGTTATTTAATGAGACCAGGTCTGCATTCTACACAGCTGCTTTCACTTAAGTTAAAAACCATCATGTATGAAATGCACTTCGGAGAATATCTAATCCTCTGTCACTGATGTGACACTGAGAAATCTTCCTCAAAAAGAATGTATCAATACAGTTGCACCTAAGGAGCTCACTGCAAGCAGTTAGGTGGCACAAGACAAATGAAAATCTAAAGCAGTCTTCGATTGCCAGGAGTTACTGAGTACAATACTCTATTCAAATACTTTTCTAAATGACATGTTTTAAGAATTCAAATACTTAATGTCATTTAACTAAACATCTTCATGAACAGTTAATAAAATTGGCTTTTAAAGTCAACTCCAAAATTATTTAGTAAATGTTCATTACATAGCCACCAAAAATGTATTGTTTCCCAGGTGAGCATTATAGCTAAAAATCTAGTAACAAACTTGCCTGAATTATATTCCCAGATTGTCAGGTAGAAATATCAGGAGAAATCTCAGAGCCAGATTCACTATGAGAAATGTGGCTATGAGAAATCTCAGAGCCAGATTCACTAGGCTGCTGCAAAGGACTATACTAGAAAACTCAGCTCAGCTAGCAAACTGCAAAGAAATACATTCTACTAGAATAACCCAAGGCTGGGCTGGCATCCAAAAAGGATGAGCAAAATGCAAGTTTAGAGTAACAGAGTTTATGCAGAAAGCCATTACTCTGGTGTCATTGTGCAGAAGAATACAGACATGGCTGCTGTGACTCTGAAAAGGTGCTGTTTATTACTTTATTCACTACTAATACTTCATTGGTGAAGGTACACGCTTGACGCTGCCTGGTCACTCCCAAGGGCTATGGAAGCCCCCTGGATAGCTGGCTCAAGTTCCAGGCAGAGCTGGGAGTGGCTGCTCTCCCTCAGGCTTCCAGCCGACCCAAGTAGCAGATGGGAACAATAGCAAGCGTCGAGGGCCAAGATGAAGAAGGAGGGGATCCCTGTGGGAATCTCCAGAACAGTTTATTGTTTGAAGAGGGTCCACACAGAAGAACGTAGAACGAAGGAGTACAACAGATGATAAAGGGGGGAGGTCTCAGGGGTGGGGATGACATGGGAACCAATCACACAGGTTTGGGGGAGGATCTCAGGGCAGCGTTACATAGTCTCCAAACCAGTGAGAGGAGAGTAGAGAGGGATACACATTACAATAACCAGTGGGGGATTCAGGACTACGTGAATGACATGGAAGGTTCGGGAAAGAAGGGTTGGGTTTGCTGAAACTGACGGGAGTAGTGGGTAGGGCTCTGGTGATGAACAAGGGGTGGACACTCAGGGTGATGGATAGCGAGAGGGGAGGATACATTTCTGGGCTAAACGAAATACACAGGAGCAACAGGATCAAACCATTATGGAACAGAATCACAAAAACTTTGAAGAATAGAACTCAACAGCAAACTTGCACTGCCACACACACTTCAAATTCAAGACGACAACTGTAGTGTATTGTCATCTCTGCTATCCTTTGTGTATGTTTTTCCTCAGGCTGCAAGTTTTGCAGGCCAAGAACTCTTTTTCTGTAAGTGAAGATATACTGATAGCTACCAAAACTCAAGGTATGAAAAATAACAATGTTCAGCTCTTCAGGAAAGGTTATTTTCCTGCTGTTTTCTGTGGATTATAGCTTCTGTTGCACATAGCTGGATGATAACTGAGAAAAATAGACACTATACCCAGACATTTAGTGTCACAAAAATTTTCTTTTTCACTGTGCACAGAAATGGATCTAAGTTGTTACAGGAAAATGTGTCATGCTATTTTCACCTCTTCATAAATGTAACATCATTCCAAAGTTTGAAAGTTTCATGCTTCTTCAGACAATAAGTGTTCAGTCTTTTCAGGCTGTGGCTACCAGCTATTGTTTTGAACCTCCTTAAGATTCTACAAAAGTAATTTTTGATAGCAACTTTACTTGCTGTAGCCATCACTGTGTGGTCAGATGCCTTTCCGTTTCAGAGATATGTTGGACCTACTGAAAGAGTTCCTCACTGGTAATTGTTACTGGGGATAGTACTAAAGCAACAAAGTACTGAGGTCACAGCAATCATAACACAAAGAGTGCCTCATGTTAAAAATAAATTCCTTGCTCCCCTTGTACAGAATGAACCAGAATGGCACACTTCATTGGGCAAATGCTGCTTTAAAAAATCAGAATCGTAGCAGTCTGGCTTGGAGGGGACATCTGGGTGGCACTTAGTGCAGACCACTGATAAGAGGAAGGTTAAGTGCAAAGTCAACTTGCGTTGTCCAGAGCCTTATCCTGTAAAATCTGTAAGGATGCAAATGCACAGACTCTCTGGACATGTAGTTCCATTCTCATTTTTTATGAAAAATCCATTTTGCTTTATTTTGCTTTGTAGCAGCTTGAAGAAAAATGGCAAATTCCTCTGTTGAGTGAGAGCAGTATTATATCATGTAAAGAAATTGGCAGCAGCAGGATCAAACACACCCTAAGGCATTCCCAGAGCCACGAGTGCTGCCAGAGGAAGACGTCATCTCTTTCATTCTGCATTTACAGGGCATGGGTGAAAGAGGCAGTAGGGAGGTGAGACCATCCATGAGATTTTTGTGATGAGCCAATACACAGTGCTGTGTAGTAGATTTCTAAGATAGGAAAATTAAGCCAAAAGTCATTCTTAAGACACTTATAAAAAACATTTACCCATATTCACTTCTGCACTGTGTCCAGAGCTGAAGCCAAGTGAAGGCCCTAAAAATATGTGTTTACTCCATCAGGTGAAGTTTCTGTGGTTAAGGCCATGCAATGACTAAATACACACAGAATCTTTTAATGCACTGTGAAATATTTAGGCCTCTGGTCACCTGACTGGCAAACAGAGGTGAGACTTCTGTCAGACAAAGAAGAATAGACTGCATTACCAAGGGAACACAAGCTATACTCTCCTTTGATTGCAGTGCAGTTCTTCATTGGAATGTGACAGTGAGTAATGGCTTTTGCAACTCATCTTTGATGTTGGATCAAACTGCAATACATACACTGTTCTAGTGAAGTACAGAAGTCGAGGTGCTGACATTACTTGATTTTTTTTTTCACTTGTAAGATACATATTGCCCTAAGGGAATCTTAAAACAGGAAATGAAGGGAGCCTTTCATCCCTGTGATTGTATATCATCCCAAAAGCCTGTGCTCAGCACTGCCCAGAAGCTATAAGAAAAGTCAAATGAATCAGATTTGCTGTACACACAAGATTGTGCATATTTTTGAAGGTCTGTTTCTGAAGTGCAATCAAGTTCCTACACATGAGGTTAAAACGGTTTACAGGATTAAGACTCCAAAATATCTCACTGCCTGAAAGCCTTTGAAATTGATGATATCCATGAAGTTACAGGCTTGGTGTTTACAGAGTTAGGGAAGGTCCTTCCAGCACCCTTAATTAGAAGTTATGCTATGATCAAATATTCAGCTTAATCCAGACAATTACAAAGTCCCAAACTCCTACTGCTGAAATGCCCTGCATTTTCTAATTGTTATGTTGTGCTTGCACATGATGATATAATAGGATCACTGCTGAGGCTGAACTTTTTTTTGGAGAACACTGAAGTTTCACAGCAATTCCAAAATGGGTAAACATGCTCAGTGTCACGTTTCAGCTTGGTAGTCAGTTTCATTTTTAAGAGAAAAGCTGTTATTCGTCCCAAAATAAATGTCTTCTGTGCTCCTGTATGTTTCAACTTACCACATCCTGGGTGGAGCAGCTCAAAAATAATATAAGAAATATTTGTGGGTTTAATATATGGAGACAAAGTAGCAGAAGAACGAATCAATGTACCAAGTACACCTCTATAGGTCTAAAAGCAACAGGAAAAGTGCAGTGGGCTACTAGCAATCCAGGGAATGGCCTAAATAGGTCAAGAATTTTACCCACTGATAATTGATAGTAGTATTCTTCTTGCTTGAATTTCCATATACATCTGTATTCCTTTACTATGTTATTGGAGAGCTGCTAATTCTCTTTGTTTTACACTTTCTGTCAAATACATACTTAGGGTTTGGGGTTTAAACAAAATGTAACTCAGAGACTCAGTTTCTATGAAACTTCTGTTTTGAAAACAGGTAAAATACTCTAGTGCAAGCTTTTCATTTATTCGATATAATGTCAAAGTTATTCTGTAATTTACCAAACTTTCTGAGTTATCATTTATAGGAAAGCTGTGTGGCATAGCCTCAGTGGAAGAGCAGTTATCTTTCATTACTATCTCTTCCACGATTTTGTATATGAGAAAATCTCCTGATTTTATTCAGATTCATCTATTTTTCTTTACTTTATGCTTGGGAGAAAACCCCTTAACCTGGAGTGTGGCATGCCAGGCCTGGATGGCACAGCCAGGTATCACCTCAGGACTATCAGCAGAAAGTCCATGTGGCAGATAAATAAAAGGATGGGCACGATTAGTGGCCCAAAAAGAAAAGAGAGTTTTAATAGTCAAAACAACACACAGCACAGAAGACTATGAAAGCATAAGGTGCAGTAAAAAGGCGAGGGCCAGGACAGAAACAGTAATATATATATAGGGTAGGTTAGGAGCAGACTCTGAGGGACAGGGTACCAATCATAAACTGGGGTTAGGAATATTAGGAATATTAAAATTAATGCAGCAAATATGAACCCCATAACAACAGGAGAAGCAAAGAACCCTCTAGTAATCATTAACATATGAACTCCCAGGGGGCAATGGGGGTGAGTTTTTGCTCGCAATAACTACAGAGATTTCTCCCATGGCCTTAGATTAAAGCCCTCGCTCTGCTCACCTCAGCACTGGAGGATTAAGGTCTTGTTTTGCTTTGGTTTGCTTTTTTTGTTGTGTCTTGTTTTAAACAAATGTTGTATTGCAGAAACTTTTTGAGGTACTTAGTGCATGTTTCTTACTCTGTATTTTTCAGAAAGGTGTGTTTTTGTTCTGGTAGAAAAGAAATCAAAGTGAAACTGATGTAAAAGCTGATGTACTTTGAAAAGTCCAGTGTTACTGTGTAAATGTCTTTGTTTTCTTTAGTCTATTCTGCTATAGAAGGACTAGGCCATATGAAATGGCGCTTTTTTTTTTGCCATTTTATACTTCTGTAGGGTTTGATATCACTATGCAGGGCTAGAGGGTCATCTTAACTTTTATTTAATCTCTCCTTTCTCAGATAAATTTTCTGTGACTCTCATTTATGGTGTAATAAGTTTGGGGTTTTTTTTTACTCAGGAAGAGAGTCTTGCTAAAATTTTTTTTTTTGTTAATTTTATTACATCTTCCACTTTTTAAAGTGGAGGGGAGTTTTGTTTGGTAGGTTCAGTTTGGTTTGTTTGGTTTGGTTTTTCTCCTTCTTTTCAAAATATTGAGTTTCATTTATTAATTATATATATTTTATGCACAGGTGACAACTGGGTGGAATTTCCCTCTCTAAGTGAAAAAGTGAAATAATCTTTTTTATGCTAATGACAGATACTTAACTGTGTTTTGTCCTTTTGTTTTCTAGGCTGTTTTCTTTATTTCTGTATTAAAAAAATCCTAAGAGTGATGAACTTTGCAATGAGTAAGTTGTCTGTTCTTCCTGTCTGATAGGAGGAAACAATCTAAATTCACATACTTCCTAATTACAATTTTTGTAGTGTTTTACTATATCACTAGGGTTTTGTAATGGCTCTTTTTTGAGAAGATTATTACAGACAAGAAATTACATGGTTGTGAGAAGTAAAGATTTTAGGGAGCAGCAAGGTAGTACCCTTAGTGCAAAGTGTTGGACAATTTGGTTGGATAAGGAATTCAGGTGAAGCAAGATCTAAAAGGGCATTTTTCAGCCATTTGATTTTGAGCCTGTAATTCAGAGATGTAGCTGGGGCAGGAGAAGTAGGGATTCCTTACTGCAGAATCAGTAAGGAGGCTGCACAAGCAGAACTCCCTTCAACGAGATGTATGTCTTGCACCTGGAGGCCAAACCAGTGGTTGCTTGCTAAGAAGACTGTGGAGAGCCATCCCATGCCTGTGGATCCTATGTAGATACCTGTGCCCTAATAGAAAAAATAATAAGCCACTGTGACCATATTGTTCACACTTTATTTGTATGAATATATGTTCACAGCATTTCTTTCAGTAAAATCCTTTGTGATGACAGATTCCCAATTACATGTGCTAAAATAATGTGGCAGGTATTTGACAGTGAAAGTTACTAGCTTTTCAAGTGTTTGTAAAATTAAAGTTCTTGACAAATTCCAGATGTGACCTAAGGCTTCAGTGTCTGTCTTTTCTTTGTTCAGAATTCTTTTTCCTCATATTTTATAGAACATTGTCAGAACTACTGTCATTTGTGGTTACACAAAAGAGTATGCCAATGTCCTAGTCCTGTTATTTATTCTTCAATATCTGTTTAATCTTAATGTGAATAGTACTAATGACTCTTATGAAACTGTCTTCAATGGGAGAGCTGTGCCACATGCAAAAGTGATGGCAGAATTCAAGTCTAAGATTATAAATAATCTGTTAATAAAATTAGTTTAACTGTCATTGCAGTTAGGCCTTGACTGCTGACTAAAGCTTCTAAACGTGATCACAATAAAAGAGGAAGTATCAGACCTCTTTTCACACTCTCCAATTTATCTCACTCATCTAAAGTGGTAGCTATTCTTGTACATCATACAAAGCAGAATTACCTTCTTCATTTCTGCTGAACTGGTGGTAGAAGAAACAGGCCGTGTCCTGTCAGACCTAAATGTTGTGAACAAAAGTATTTCTTCAGGTGTTAGTTATTTTAAGAACAAACAAACAAACAAAAACCCCCCCCCAAAACCCAAACAAACTCAAAATACACAAACCAAAAATTAAACAAAAAAACCCTAAATAAACCCACCAAAAAACCCAAAAACTCCCAAACAACAAAAAAAGGACAAGACAGACAACAAACCTAAAACCAACCTGAAAAACAAGCAAAAAAAATTCCCAGAGAGGACAAGGTGCCACTTCTCTAGTGGATTAATGCTAATGCTGGAACTTTGTGATGTTTCATAGCACCTTTTTAGCAGAATGATTTAGCAGACTGTGTTATCTGTTGTTTTGGTTTAGGGAGTCATCCTAGGACATCTGTATGTCTGGTATTCCTGAGGAATGCCCTTGTTTCTCCATCCATGTCTCTCTCATTTCATTTCTGCTTTCCCTCCTCTAGCAGCTGGGCTTACAAACTTTAAAAGATGTGTTGGGTGCTAATGCCCATGGTCTAATCTTCATCTGGCCATAGATATTTCTCTTCAGTCAAGCAATTTCATTGTCACTGAACATACTGGAAGAATATGTACATCAGGGTACTTGTTAAATCCCTTTGTTTTTGGACTTCATTAATTCATAGAAACATTTCAATTTCGCATAATACATTTTAATATTATTGAAAAATAGCTTGTAGAAAATATCAACTTCCTTTATAGTTCCACTCCTATATTTATTTTATTAACCATGTTAACCTATATTTCTCTGTTATGCTTTCCAGTCATGAAAGAATAGCTCTCTTAATATGATTTCTTCTTGTCTTCTTATTATCATGAAAGGCTATAAGAAGATTACGTCATTATATAAGACATTTTAAGGAAGGCCACCTGACCCAAAATTTATTTGCTTAGACATAATGAACTCTAAGCTAAGACATGCAATTCATCTTAACTGTGTTAGTTTGATCACTTACATTCCAAGACTGATTTTGCCAACCTTTTTAAGAAGCATCAAGTTTTGCCCATAAATCAGGTCTGAGAGATGCATAGGTTTGATTGACAATTTGGGAAATTGACAATGTCAACCTCTCACAGTCATTGAAAAAAAAAAGAAGTAAAAAATAGTAGCCTTTACAAATTAACTAGTTTGTGAGTTTTATTGTGTTATGAATATTCTGCTTTAATTGACGTAGAACTTAATGAAGAAGACTGGAGACAAAAAGGTAAGCAGCAGTGCACTCAGAATCCACCTTCCAAATGGCATTCAGCAATGATTACCAAGTTAGAATTTGGCTTTGTCCCTGTTTTGGTGGATTTTTGTGTCAAATTTTGAAATTCAAACACGGTATCCCCATGTTAATGTGTCTACTATTTGGCAAACACAGTCATTCTTCTACCTTGTCTTTCCTTGAGATCACTGCCAGGGTTGTGGTGGACTGTATGGCTGAGTGAGGAGGCAAATGAGGGCAATAAGCCACAGCACAGGGCTGCTGTTCCACCCTCCTGCTCTTTGCCTCCCCTGCATCTTTCTGCCATGCCATCTGTGGTTACAGCCATGGAAGGTTTGGCCTTGGCTGGTAAGTAATCCAACCAGAAATAGATATCAGTAGGAAAGGCTGGTAGAACCCAATTCTGTTTCAGTACTCCTTTTTCAGTTATGGAACACAAATAATGAAATAATTTAAATATATATTTACTAAGAGAATTATTTCAGAATATTTGTCCCTAGCTAGCACATGTAAAGTTTCTCTTCTTTGTTTTTCCTTCCGTTCTTGTTGAAGATGCCGAGGGGAACCTGACCTCTTAAAGCTTCCTGTGTGAAATGTGAAAACATTTGTAACTGGTATGCCTCTCCAAAATAAATTTCACTCTAGTGAAGCTCTTTGGTTACATGTTTAGTAGAAAATGTTCTGACTGCTAGCCCCAGTTGTTAGTTCTGTGCAAGAGAACACTAATGCTTTTTTTACACTAGAAGAATGATAAAATCTTTGGCTTTTGAGAACTGCCTTTGTTCTGAAAACTGATGTTTGTATGAGGTAATCACAAGAGGTATCTTTAAAATTAATCTGTATTCCAGATCTTGGCAATGTAGCTTTACTTGTAATGAAGAACAGGGTAAATAACCTTTTCCCATCTCCACCTGATCTCACCATCGCTTGTAATTTTTCCAGATTTTTCAACAGAAATTTTCTGTTGAAACCTGCCATGCAAAGCTAAGGAAGATGAATAGGCAGACAATGTCAAACCTTTTTAAATAGTGCTTGTATCCATCAGTTAGAAGCATTTTTACAGCCACTGAACTTTTTATAGTTATGTAAGTTTAGTAATATTATGTAATTAAGTTATGTAAGCCTGTAATTTCCTTTATTCTCTTAGGTGTTTCAGAGGGAGTTTTTTGCCATTTTCTTTATTTCCTCAGAATTTGATCCATAATTTACGAAGATTAGTAAACAGTCAAATTTAATTGAAGAAGTTTAGTATACAGGAGTTTTTATATATATCAGAGAATTTTCAAATGACGTAGTAATAATGAAATGAGAATAATTAAAATAAACAAGTAATAATGATGACTGTAAACGGAAAAATTAGTCCTATTGTAAATAATTATAAAGGAAGAAATGTACTGGAAAGGTTACTGATGGCCCTGGAACAGATGAAATAAAAACAATATAAAGTTTTCTTCTCTCTTAAGGGAATCTTTCATTAATTTTTGCAGCTTTTTTCCATATTGACACTGAATGCACTGTTGCTAATAACATGGACAATGCAAGTAATCATCCTGGACCAGCTGAATGCATCAACTTTTTTCTTATCCTTGTAATCAGAACTCACTTGGAGATATGTATTTAATTAAACGTGTGAATGGCATGATGATATGTAGTGGGAAGGGAGCCATGACAACAGTAAAACCAGCACTTACTGCCAAGTTGTAATCAATATAGATATTTTACCAGGACTGAGTGGTGAGCAGGTTTTCAAAACTGCACTTAAATCACAGAGGCAGGCACTTCTATTGTTAGTAGTCTGGTAAGCCCATTTTACTGTCTTGGACCAGAATTTCCTGTTGCCTCCAGGGAATGTTTGGAATACTTTGAGGACTGATGGACTGATAGCTAGATAGTAGATTGATCTGGCTCACTCACTTTACTCAGCCAGGCTCCCCATTCATTTCAGTTTCAAATCTACTAAGATTTGAATGTACTAAGAAGGGGCTACTCTGTGTAAAATTGTTATTACTATTATTATTATTATTATTATTATTATTATTATTATTATTATTATTACTACTACTACTACTATTATTATTACTATTACTATTACTATTATTATTATTGTTAGCATTGGGTAATACTGATATTTTGCAAGACCATGTGCTTTTCCATGCACATGTTTTATCATATATTTTCTTACCAGTTCCATCCTATAGCTCCTTGGTTTTGTCAGCTTGAATAAGCACTATGTCTAGTGCCTGCCACAGTCTCCATAAGACTATCGGCACAAGACAAAACCTTTAGAGCAGTGTTCCTTTGCTTGGATGGTGCTCAGAGATTTTAAAAAAGGCACCTATTCAGAGGTGAAACATCCCTCAAATCTTTTAGGTGTAGCATCTGAATTTCTTCTGCTTGAGTCTATCACATACAAATTCCTGTCTGGAGTCAGCTTGTAAGCAGCATAAAGACAGGCAGTAGAATTGTTATATATTGTTGATTTTTCTTTTTTTTTGGTGTGTGTTTTGCTGAAATTTTTGGCATTTGTAAGAGGATAGCAAATGATATGAATGGCATTCTGTTTACAGTGGAAAGTCTTTATCAAGTAGGAAGACTGTATATCATTTCCTAGCTATGGTCAGAATTTTATTCCAATCTCTTCAGGATTGTTTTCCTCACACTCAGATCCTCTCAAAATAAACCCTGAAGGCACTGGTCTCCAGTGATTGGAGATGTTTTCCAGGCAGTCACAGTTCTGTTTTTGTTCAAATTCCAAACAACTCTAATCTGACCAATGTATCTACTTTCAGTACCTAAAAAAAATATAATTGAGGGGAGTTCTTCTTGTAGTCAATGGAGAGAAATGGGTGCCAAGGAAGTTCAGTTTAAAATACCTAAATCCAAAGGCTAAAACTAGACAGTAGAAATATATCAGTAAGTATTCCTTACCTAATCATTTGAGTAATGTGACTGATCAGAGGTGTTTGGAGGATGCTGCACATCAAAAGCAGTATTTTTCCACTAAAATAAAATTTTCACTAATTTTAATTATCAAGGTATACCTTACATTTCTTACAGAAGTCCAGTAATTACTGTGGAAATTTGTGTGACAAGTGGGAGATTTGGTGTAAATTACAGATCTCAAATCTATTTTCTTATGCAAAAAACAAAGGCAAGGTTGATTGTGTGTGAGTAAAAGGGTCAGGGAGTATCACCCTGTGCCCATGCTAAGCCTTCTTCGTTCCCACTGTGAAATTAGTTGTACCTTGATGAAGTCAGAAGCTGCTGAAGAGCCCTTCAGCCCCAACCTGCACAGGCAGTTCCAGTTTGCAGGCAATTTTGAAGAGAACACCAACAATTTTAAAATTCTCTCTGGAAAACTTTCTGGGTGTACTTAACATCATGGGAGAGGTAGAGAAGTTTCTCATTGATGTAGCCCTGTGCTCTGGGGTCAGAGCCAGAGACATGCAGAACATCTTGCTCCCCTTGGTAATTGGTGTGATTCTCGAGAACAGAAAATACATTCTCCTGGAAAGTTGGTCAATAGGCAAGTGAAAGTGCAGTAGAAATTGCTTTAAGATTAAGTAATTAGATTTTTGATTAGAAAATCTCTTAGTTTAAAAAAAAGTGCTTTTTTTTTTCTTTCTAAACAGAACTTTCAATGTCTTTCAATAGATTCTCCATCACAGCAATGTAGTTGTATCTTGTGTGACTATGGTAGAACATAAAAGACAAAAATAAAATGAAATAAACAGAAAAAAAAAGAAAGAACTGTGCAGGAAAGAAGGGAGTTAAAGTCTAGATCTGATTTTTTGAGGCATCCCTGATGGTAAAGATAATTATTTGAACCCTTTCACTGTTTGGTCAAACAAAATTGGCTTAGAAAATAGTATGGGAGGACTTATTCCTAGATGCATTCCTATTTCAAGGTAAAGAGATTGAACATTACTGATAAAAGCTTTCCAATAAGCTAACAGTGAAGAAACCACTACAAAAGGAATGAAAGGCTATTGACTATGTTGAGGAAGCCACACAGACTATGTACTCTTTCAGGAGAGTCTGTTTGCTTAGACACAAATCCTCATGGTTTGCATTCACAACAAACATACCTCATGGACAATGGGGAGATAACAAAATCCGTTTTAGATAGCAGAAGTTAATACAAAGCCATTAACATGATTGTTAAATTTGCAGTTCCATATAGTTAAGTCACGAATTCTATATATCTTAAGTCATAAATTAATCTGTGTAGCAGTTAGATCACATTGTACATGTAAGGAAAACAAGGAAAACTATGCTAAAAACTTCCAATGAAGATTGAATTACATTGGTTGGGCTTTGTGAAAGTCAGCTTCTAATGCCATACCTCTTTTTACTGGGGTAGCTATCATTTAAAAAAACATTCAAACATTCATTTATCATTTAAAAAAACATTTAAAAAAACATTAGCTTTCTCCCATTCCTCCTCTAAAACCAGCCCAAATTGCTTTTGCATCAGTCATATGTTTGTGGTATTTTTCATAAAATGAATAAAAAAGCAATTAATATGATTGATAAGGGTAGATATTATTGGAATCCTCAATTTCTTATCAACTTGCTGTATTTCATGGCACAACAGTTATGTTTTCTTTTCAACTTTTACTTTAATCTAAAACTGTTGGGATTTTTCCTAAGACTGAATGTGTTTCTTAAATTCTTTGAAACCATTCTCAGTTTTCTTCACAGAGTAATTCTTACTTTGTAGATCACATGTGACTTTGATTCTATCTCACACTTAAACAACCTCCATTTTCCTCAGTTCAGGAATGGATGGGTAGTCAAGATAACGCAAAAAGCTATCTGTGACAACATTTATCAAAGAAGTGAGAGCAATAGCTGTACTTTTGAACTGACACAAAATGTCAAAGGAATAGTTCCAAAATATTCTGCCCACCTGTAGTATTCACAAAGAGCATCACATAAGTGTGCATCCATCAGCATTATGTAGGCACTTTAGGGCTTAAAAATTTTCTTGTTAATCGAGGGCACGTGAACATGGTAGTTTGAACCTTTTGATCCTGTCTTAGATAAACACAGGGAAATCTTAGGATGTTTCTAGATAGAGCAGAGAATCACATTGTTCCTTTTAAAGATAATGGGAGCTGAAAGCATTTAGCTTCTCACATGCCATGTCCCATCCCACACCAAATCAAAACCTCATGCTCTTTGAAATAATTCTTAATAAATGTTAGGAACCTGACATAAAGATTAATCTTTATTTAAGAACTCCAATGGTGAATTTTTAAAATCTCCTGAAAGGTCATTTTGAATCAGTGCTTCTCTAAAATCATGCCTTTTTTTGTCTAGGAGCCTTTAGTAGTTTACATTAGACTAATAGCCACTCTTGGACAAAAAAATGGACCTGGAGATCACACTGGAATGTAATTTTTCTATTTTCCTTCTATTTTCTCCTTTCATTTCTTTGTGCTAACAGCACAGAAATTAGACTATCTTACTATATTCTATCATCTCATCTTCTGGTTCTGTCATTAAAAAGCAAAGTTAAGAAAAAAGGAGTTAATATTTCCATAAAGTGCACTGCACTGTTTCAGACCCCCTACAAGGTGTTATTTGTTTAATGGTGGAATATGGTTTTATACTGATTTTTCCCCCTTGATACAGAAGTCTCTAAGACATCTCTAAATATCTCTGAGATGTTTATTCATCTACTGGGTTGCAGTGAGTACAGACAAGCAATGGAAGCAGAAAATGTATAGCTTGATATACACTTTTTATGTATCACTTTAAATTTATGTTAATGTATCAGAGTATTGCCCCCAAAGGAATCATAATGATAATCTCAGAGACAGCTGGATACTGCACTCAGATTCAGATCTTGTTATAAGTAAGCTTCACTTAAATGGGTGCATTTATAGGTGCATTACAAACAATTTATCATCTCAGAAATCAATGAAGAAAACTACAAAAGAAGCTAAAGCAATTTTTTCCTGCCCATTCCCATAATGCATTTTTACTAAAATAAAGTTTTCAGTTAAGGGCAGCAGGAACTTGTAATATGGAGAGGCTTAAACATTTTTTTAAACTGAATTGGTCTTCATTCTGTGAAACTGAATTGAAGAGGTTAGTAAATAATTATTATAATTAAGTTAGTAAGAATTATTCTAATTCTGAATGAGGAAAAAAAGTGTTGTTTTCAAAATTATTAAAGGCTGTTTGCTTTCCTCAAACTCTCCCTGGAGCAACAAGAGGTCACTTAAGGTAATGACTCATTTTATTCTCCTTTCTTTGCAGTTGCATGAGATTGGTAACATCAGGATCCCTCCAACTTTGTTCCTTCATTCACAAAATCTCAGAGGAAAGATCTATGTCCTTCAGATTTAACTGAACTGACTTTTCTGGAGGAGTCTGGAAGGATTAGGGAGGTTAAGAAAGAAAGTGGGAAAGATTATGGTTTAGTGGCTGGACATATGGGTAGTGGAGACTGCTCTAATGCAGCTGTCTGAGAGCTCCGTGTCAGCCTGCTGCACTGTCCCTCCTGGTCATCCAGCTGGGCCAGCATGCTGCTGTCTGCCAGATGGGGCTCAGAGGGCAGGGGACATCATTGCATTCACACATGTCTCTCAGAGATTAAATAGCTTATTTAAAATATTCCTTCAATTTCTACACGTGTCTTCTTTTTTTTTTTTTTTNTAATAAATTTCAATTTTTAATATAGGTACTAGATCCAGCTGGTTGTCTGAGCCAATTCATGTAAGCAATGTTGGAATTAAATGTAATCAGAACACGCTGACAGTATTCAGAAAAGTCAAGTGAGGGTTCATAGGGTCAAACCCACTAGGATCTGTAATACATTTCTATAACCAGCTCTCTATGAGCTCTTAGTTAATGCATGGTTATCAGTTTCAGACTTGCAGCTCACACTTCTATGTGCCCTTAATAAGTACTTTAAAACACTTCAGCACAAAGGGAGAAAGGTTTTTCTCGACTTTTGGATAACACAAGGTTAGAAACAACCTTTACCTAAAAGTGTAGTCTCAGCATTGCTTTCAATTATGCCCCACACGAGACTGGCATGGAGCTGTTGTGTACAGTGAACAGGTTATGCAAGAGCACCCCCTGGATAAGGCAAAAAGTGAAATAATTTCCTCCTCGCCATTCGTACAGATTATTTTGGCAGATTCATTGTATTGCTTTGAATTGGCTTGTTTCACAGAATTGTTTTGTTCTTCCTGAGAACCGAGTTTCAGTGTGCGTACGTGTGTTGAGGGGCAGGCGGGAAAAGAGGAAAGGTGCTTTGCTGTTCATGCTCAGTACACACAGAGACATGATAGCCATTGTACAGGGTTTAACAGAAAATAGTCTGGGTGTGGTGCTATACACAGAGAACAAAGCGGAGAAAACCTACCCCCACGTGGGGAAGTTTCCCAGCCTCACTTCTTTTCTGAAATGCTGATGTCTTTGAAGGCTTCTAGCTGCTGTAATTGGCAACATCCACAATAGCATATTAAATACAGACACAGAATAATCATTGTTTGGTTGTTTGCATGCACCATAGCCCGGGTTTGACCCACACCAACTCGCGTTTTCACAGACACCCAGGAACAGTTCAAGGGTTAGCAAGGACCACAGATGGTTCCCACCGAGTTGCAGGGACACAGCTGCTCTTTTAAGGAAAGAAAATTTAACAAGCTGAGCCACACTTCTTACTCTCAGGGTGGAGAAAGTGTTCCAAGATATTTTAGTTAATTTCAGTATTTAGTATTCAGTAACATTGGTAAAGTACTAATCTACAAACTTAGAGACTTGGGTTCACCACTCTGCTGTGTGAAGAACTGCTAAGTTCTCAAAGGTGCTTATGAATAATAATTTCCAACAAAATTAAGGTATTTAGTTATATTTTCATATCTCTATATATCCATCCATGGAAAGCAAAGTGGGGACAATAGTGATACAATTGTGCCAATGAGCAGAAACATTAAATAGTGCAATGCACCAAAATCCTGTGGTTATGGAGGACATAATAGTTCCAAAGGCAGAAGTAGTGTGCAGTGAGAAGATTGTTCTTTAACCTTGTTTCCCATCCCCTCATGTCCTAATCTGATTATCTGCCTATTCTTTTGAGAATTCATAAAACACAGACTTCCGAGGATGCAGAACATGCATGTAATGCAGCATGAAATGCATAGAACACTAACCTCGTTTAACTATGTATCTTGTCAGGTATTCAAAAGTTTTACTGATTGCATTGACAGAAAGATCAGAAAGAGCTATGTCAAAAGTACAATTTCAGAGGAGAAAATAAGAAAATTACTGGGTGCCTTACTGATGCCTTAATTTAAAAGAGAAGGTGAGGACTTTTTTCCCTTTGCATGTGTGTTAAACTCTGGAAAGTAAACAGCTTA
Source organism: Dicaeum eximium (assembly GCA_013396995.1). Taxonomy (NCBI): domain Eukaryota; kingdom Metazoa; phylum Chordata; class Aves; order Passeriformes; family Dicaeidae; genus Dicaeum; species Dicaeum eximium. The sequence continues at coordinate 58,151 of VWZP01004934.1, forward strand.
AACTAAGCTCATCTGGATTACTTACAAAGTTGCTTCAGCATCTTTATGTATCTCTGTCTTTGCCAGCTCAGCATTACACAGACATTGAACTAGACAGGACCAGCACTTTACTGTAGTCCACATAACTGTTGTTTGTTTGTTTGTTTGTTTGTTTGTTTGACCAACTGATACCTATAAATAAAGATAAAGGTATCAGTAAAGTTCTTCAACATGTTCATCTTGCAACTGTGATACTTAGTATAACTTAGAAGTAGTTTCTCATTTCTCAGATATGAGGGATATGACCACACTTACAACATTTAAATCCTTGCACAGTGGGTGTCCTTGATACGTCAATAGTCACAAAAAAATGAAGTATTTGTCTTGTAAGACATAGGTGGAATCACTAGATACCAACACACATTCCTTACGTAGGGATGCTGTGCGATTAAAACAGAATAATACAGAAATAGACAGAAAATAAAATATAATTTGAAAGAATAGTTGTCTTTTGAGAACTGAGATTTGTATTTGTAAGTTATTATCTAGTATCATATCCAGTAACCATATCTCTGTAGGCCCTTCATGGAGGTGTACAGAGTGGGAGTGTAAGACTTTACAACCACCGTTTCCAAGCAAAGATAAGGCTGATTCTGACCCAGGCATTATTGGAAATGTAGCAATTGTGATTACCAGGTGCTATTCTGGTACTCAGGTAGAGTTTGCTGTCATTCTATTCCCATGTTTTTATTTTCTAGGTCCTTAATTATCCCTTCTTTTTCTTAGCTTAGCTATGGTGCCTCAGAGAGGACTCCATGTGCACTAGCAGTAACAATACAATGTGATGACTGCACACTTGTTAATGACTTTCAAACAATACAGAAATGAGAATTCTCGCAAAAGCTTGAAATGTGTTCTAAGTACTCCAATAGTATTTTAAAGTGATTTCTATAATAACCCAGCATAATTTCAAGGGCTTTTAAATTATTTTAGATGTCTTTGACACAATAAATCACAACAGAGCTACACAAAACATAAATCACAATACTACATGAGATGTAACTTCAGAATTTAGTATTTGCCCTGTATTATACACAGTCCTCACATAGAGGATCTACCTTTCTGTCTCAGTATACTCTTCTTTAAAATGCCTGGTTAACATAGACAATAAGGACTTGTCCAGATTTGTTTTCATCTGGACTGACATTCTCAAGCATCTATTATTTCATTTTCTAGTATCTCTGACATTTGCTCCTGCATCTAACAGTCCCATTACAGTTTTTGGCCCTCAGTGCTTCTGTCTCTTTCCAGTGCAAAATTTCCTGCTGATTCCTGTTTCCTGTAGTCTGAATAAAATAATGGTTTTTTGGTTTGTTTGTTTAAAAGTTACAGAGGTGAAGTAATTTTTAGGGTGGAGGGTATGTAAGAGGTTGCTTTTTATACTGTACAACAGAGAGGATAATACATTTGACTGCAGATGCTGTAAATCATGGAAGTAGATTTACAACTGTGAGTCATGCTTTTTCTTTGCTTATTTTTTTATTTGACAGCAGTTGGCAAAAGTGTCTAACACAGACAGACCTTCTGGTCCAGCCCACAAATTTTCTTTTAAATACTGTCATACTGTAGAAATTTTTGCTGTATTCCTATGCATGCACACACACAATCATTAATACATTAAGACCTGTTGTGTGGGGAATGGACACATCACTGCTCACTTGCTATGGATAATTTGGATTAAATTTCTTGCTTGACAGTAAGCCACTTACATAGGCAGGTTACTTGCCAAAAAGAAATAATATGTTCTTATTTTTCTTTGTATGAACAGAACTACTGGTTGACAAATCAAAGTAAGCCAGTTTAATCACAGTAATGCTAGGAGAAGTCTCTGTACGTTTAGATCTCCACTGCTGCAGGTGTATGAGGACATGTCACAGTTACAGCAATTTTCTCAAGGACATTCACACTGCCTGTCATGTTTGCTCTCACAAAATTCTGAAGAGGTATTATGGTCTCTCAGAATAACTCAAAAGTGTCTGTGCTTGTCTTTGGCTTGACTATCACACTACGTGTACTTTTTGCATTCTGCTAAAACTTCCTCATACAAAAATAATCCACGAATTAAATGCCTCTTTCTGGTCAAGGTTTCCTCATCCTGAATGCATGCTTAGTCTCTCCACTCCACATTCATAAATAGTTTGAGAGACTGCAAGCATCTGAGGTCATTGTGCTTCACACAATTGTTCTTTGTTGCGCTCTGTGAAGGAGATTACATGAGGCCAAGCTGGAATTCCTGGATACCATATTTCTCACTATTGAAGGGCTATCTCCTTGAATAAAAAAAGCAATAAGGCTATCTGAAGTGACCTTGGCAATTGTTCATGTAATTTATGACATTGCACAACTAGATGTGAGTTCAAATCAAGTAGTCCTGTAAAACCAGAGGGATCACTTTCAAGTCTGCTATTGTCTCTGAACTGAGAAAAAATTGCTAGATGAAGACTACATTTTCTGAAATATAGCTCCATGCATCAAACAATGTATTTGACTAGTATTTTTCTGTGATTTAACCCTGTCTGTTATAGCACTGCATTGCCATCAATCATTGCCATCATCATTGCTGAGCTGTCAATCCCTGTGAGTATATTAAAATTAAACATAAGTAATGGAAGAATGTTGCTGCTCAGTAGGGGTAATTCTTAGTAAGTAAAGCCAAAAAATAAGCAAATAATCTCATTATTGCTAAATGAATATTACTAATTCAGCCACTTGCTGGTAGATAATGGATAAAGTATTTAACACCATATTATAATAGTAACAATAATAATCAACAATAATGAATAACAAAAATAACAATCATCATCAAATTCTTAAATTTCTTTTCATGCCTTTTAGGATGATGAAAAGGAGACATACAATGGGGTGCAAGGAAAAACCTCTGTCTCTCTCTTTTAAAAACCTGTTGGTGCCATTCTTTAGTGAGAGAGGTAGGAGATCTTCAATCTTCCAGGCTGTTAGATTTTGGAAAATAAGGTGGTGGATAGTGGAGGAAAACTGTAAAAGAAATGGAGAGGGTAAGCTGTCACAGAGACTCTACTTCATCCTGCACTTCAAAGAATTCTGTGGGAATATCCTTCAGCCTTTGCTTTAGTAAACACTCAAAACTCTAAAGACTGAAAGCCAGAGCACACCACATTTCTGCATACAAAGCAGCCTGTGATTTGGACCTAAGCTAGTTTTAAATATGACCTTACTCTATATTTTACATTATAGTGAAGACTGTGTCCACTTTGAGACAAAAATATACGAATGTGGACTAGCAAAGATATAAAAGATTAAATTCTTCCTACCCCCAAATGTAATTTTGTTAAGGAATTGAGAGGCTTCCTGGTGCCAGGGTATCACAGATCTGGCAGGCATCACTTAGCCATTCTCATCAGACAAGGTCCTCACTCAGGCCGAAAACAATAAATCTTCACTGAATGTGGAAGCTGTAGTTGCATTATCCTACTTATGCTTGTACCCACAAGATGTGATAGAGTCTCTCATGAAACTTGAGTTCCAGCACTTGGTGTTTTCCTGACAATGGATGATAGTTTGGATGGACCCTCAAGAGAATTCTGCATTTCTATCCACACTTGGGAAAAACGAATGAGAAAGAAAACTTGGCTATACGTTGGTTTTGTATGTGTGGAGTATATTTGCACAGAGCTAAAATTTGTAATAAAGACTTTTTTCAAATATATTTATTCGGAATTGGCCATAGTATATCCATAAAAGGAACAGGATTTTTTCCTGTGAATTATATCCTTGTATTTCTGTTGTAAATATTAATTATTTTAAATATACATTGTACATTTAACACACAAATTAGGCTGCATGCTGTTCCAAAAAACAGGAGGCAATTTCTTCTGGTCCTCACCCCATCAAGTTCATGACAATGAGGTCAGAAAAATCCTGTAACTTGTTACCTCAGCTACCATACCTTTTCTACGACCCTAAATTACAACTGAGAAATATTTTTTCAGCAGCTTTGAAATAAAAAATTAAAAGCCTCTAAATTTAATATAAATGTTTTTCAAAGTGTGACTTTTTATGAGAAAGACTACAATGTCAACAAATATAATTTAAAACTAGAAAATTTTTTATTTAATTGTATTTTGAAGCTATTATTTTGCTTTTATAACATAAAATGTAAAAATCAAAATGCATTATTTAAACTGACTAGAAACTGCCATATTTATTTATTTAGGCAGTTCAGGGTGAGTTCAAACATTGGGAACTTTTGTAAAATATAATTCTTTAGCTAAAGAATTTGCCTTGAGCACTATTTTTCACAAGTGCTTGAAATTTTACTAATTTCAGGCTGCAGTTCAGAGGAAAAAGAGGTACAACTATCACCTTTTTTAATGAAGGTGTATTTCTTTATGGTTAGCAATGTATAAAAACATTATGTGGATTTAGTCTGTTTCATGAGATTACAGCTAGCTGTAATGCTTCAGTAATGCATCTGCAGAGACCATGAGACAAGCAGCTGCTGGGTTAATGAGTTCTCCCATGGATGTGGGAAATGTAATGAAACCTGAATACATTGTAATTTACTGTATTTTCATCTCTTTCTATGCTTTAAAAAAAATTTCCATAGTGACTATAATTTTGCATCCTTCTAAGCCAAACAAAAGGCAGAAGGAAGCAGCACCTTAAATCGTCCTCTGTGAACACAAGCGCAATCAGCATACGTGTGAAAGAGCACAAAATACAAAGCCCAAAAAAGTCTCAAGCCTTAAGCTTGAAGAGCTTTCAATAACCAGTGTAAACGCAGACATTTAAAATACAATAAAGCATTCACTGGAGTCAGCATCAACAGGGATTTGGTACAACATTACCTGCAAACTGATTGAGGGCTAAGTATCAACTGCTGGTGATGCTTGTAAATCCAGACTCCAGTCTACAAGCTAAAGAGGTACTTACAGAGTTCAGAAAGGTCATGCATTTCAGTCTATTTTGATATTCACTTACAACCAATGTACCTCCCTGTTGTTTTTGGATTTCTGCCCAAGGAAGTGGGGGAGGAGTTTAACATGGCCAGAAATCTCTAAAACCTTCCCATCTACTAAGAAGGTCTATTGTGTAAGACCTTCATTTTAGCTAAGAAATTCTATTGTCAAGCATTTTTCTAGGTTTTCCAGTTTTCAACAACTATTCTCTTTTCCCTCTCCTTTGAAGAAAGACAACATCCTGTCCAACCTCAAGGAGGGAACCCCCCCCTCCATGTGTGCGTGCATTTGAGCATGAATGCAGTCCTATTCTCAACCTTTGGCAAATACTAATGTGGATTTTTAAGCAACTGTAATTGAATTTTAATTGAACTCTTTGTCTCAGGTGTTAGTATTACCCAGGAATTTATCATGCACCCTTTTAGCAGAGGAGAAAACAGAGTAAAATACAGCATACCCTAGTTAGAAAGGGGATAGAAATAAGTGAAGTTCTATGTACATATAAAAATCATAGCTGCAGTCACAGAACCAGTCAATTTTTCTGTTGAAGTAGGCTCAAGAATTAAGAGGAAAGAAGTCCTTAGAATAATAAACATACCTTCTTTGCAAATGAGACACTGATTTCCTTCTCTGGTTTCTTTCTCTTTTTTTTTTTCTGATTTTTCTCCCCTCCTACCATAGGTTATGCATTTTCTGAGGAAAATACTAAAAGCTGGTCTTGCCACAGAATCGGTGTCTTGATGTTAGCTATCTTGCTGATATTTTATCAGATGCCAGTGTTTCAAATGTCCAGAGGCTGGAAGGATTCTGACAAAATGTTTTGATTGTCCTGAGTTTAATGAATGTCAGTTGGGGATTTTCATGGCAGAGGATCCAAAACTATTCTGTTGCCATCATGTTTTATGGCCCTCTGCTGCATAGAAGTAGTCATAGTGGTGATTAGACAAGCCATAGAAGTTCATCTCTGAATATTTCTGAGTAATTAGGAATCATACAGAGTTTGAATCCCTACTTTCTGAGCATTCCTATGACAATTAGAACTTACCTCATCTTAGTTTCTCAATAATAAACACACTATCATAAATTGTTAATCACAGGAGCAAGGGCTAATTCACAATTACATTTACTTGACAATCAGAGAAATGTTGAAATTGAAGGCTCAGATTTAACCTAAATAATATGAGGTACCTAGCAGAAATATATGTCTTATGATGTATGAGTCCTATGCTATTTACAGGCAGTAAAAGATGGGTTCCAAGCCCAGAAAGGGTTTTGTTTACATAGAATATTTGCCCATGTAATCTCTAATTTTAGACTGGATGGATCTCAGCCAATGTCCTTTTTCCTTGAAGATTAAAGTTCTACCATGCCATGAAGTTAAATTAACTTTATGATGTTATTTCTGCCATGTCAGAATAAATTACAGCAGTCTTCACTTGTCTCCAGTGTAGGCAGTCTGAATACACATGGAAATAGTGTGCAGAAGAAGATGTGAGCAGCCCTGAGGAGATTAGCTGGCTTTCTCCAGCAATAGTGAGGTTTATATCTCTCTGTATCATGTAAGGCAGCTTTCCCCAGGTGACAGTGCTTATCAGTCACATATGCCATGCTATCATGGTCTCAGGACTGAGAATTTTTTGTTGGTTTTTAATGTGCATCAGGGAGTTTAATTAGATGGCTATCTGGATTATTAAATCAAGGAACTGGAGGGAGAGACATGAAAGAATCAGACATACAAAAAAAGCACAATGCACAAGTTATGAAATATGGGATATTTAATATGGAATTTATAATGTGGAATATTATTAAATATAGTTAAGTCTAATTAGCAGTTTATGTCAGAAAATGAAAAACAGCTTTTCCTGACAGACCTGTTCAACTCTTTAACCTCACAACACATAAAATAATCCACATTTTTCCTTCCTAATACTACTTTGAGAACAGAGGAAGGCAAGTTAAATGCAAAAAACATACCATTGCAACCATACACAATTGACAGACCTTTCAACCAATAAAACATGTATTTAGACATTGTGAAAAATATTTTATTCTCTTTTATTTGTTTTGAATAGCAGCTTCTGGTGATCAACACCCACTGAACCCCAAAACTGAATGAGTAAAGCAAGACAAAATACAGCCATGAGATCAGATAGTAAAACAAAGGCAAAGTGTGTAAAAACACTGGAGTACAGGATCAGGATTTCAATGTGATATTGAAAAAAATGGAAAGTAATTCCTAAATCTTACAGTATGAAATTTTCCAAGGCAATAACAAAACACTATCAATAGAAAGAAGTAGCCAATAAATTACTGCAAAGGGTAAAGACTTGGGTAGTCAGAGATGGCACACAAAAGGATCTGGAAATGCAGTGATCACAAGTGTTGGACAAGTCAATTTTATGCTACAGGTAAGGGTAGTCAAAAGGCTTGAATTTATTCTAGGGTGCATAGAAGCCAATAAAGGTGACTGTTTCAGTGCTGATGGAGTCTTTGCTTCAGGGGAGATTTCTGTGAGCAGTACAGGTTTCATATGTACAAATTACCTTAGGGGAAAATACAAATGCAACAGTATTGATGCAATCTCACTCTTCTTTACCTATACTAGAGAGTAAGTGCATGTCTGCCTTCAAACATTTCTGAGCCCAAATTAATAAATTTTACTGTGAGTCTAATTTTAGATTAGACTTCTGCTTCTCTGATGTGCTCATATGAACTTTTAAAGTGGGTTGGGTTTTTTAAATTTTTGGTTTTAACTTTTTGGGCAGAAGACAAGCAGAGGAAAGTATATCTGTCTATAATGTGCAAATGCAACAAAAAGCAGAAAGAAATGAAATATGAAATATGACAGGCCATAGGTGGATCACTGGACAGATTGCATAAGGTTGAATAGACAATGGCAAGACCCAGCAGACTGAAGAAGAGGTAAGTAACATGCCAGGAAACAGAGAGTAAGGCTAGTAAAAATCTCTAGGAAAGGAGAGAAGAATACTGAGCAAAGGAGGCTGGTAGAGAAAGTGAGTGCTTTCAAACCTTCAGCCACAGCTGTCTTACTTGTCACTAAGAGCAGCAAGCAGTGAGGTGTAACAAGTCAGCCACATGGCCCCTACCTCTGCTAGAAAGGAAAAGGAAGAAAACATGCCAGCCTCTTCCAGGGGAAGCTGAATATGTTTCTGTACACATGATTAATATTCCCAAAGGAGACTCTGACTAAGATGCTGACTGAATATGTTCCCCTTGCAAACTCTTAGCTTTTTAAATACTTCTTAAGTCACCAGCATATTCTCTTTGTGTCATATCCCAAGGGCCACTTCATTTTCAACAGCAGAAACTCTCATAACCACCTTTATTTAGCACTCATTTAGGAATACCTCTGAGAGAAAGCCTTGTTTTTCTTATTTAACTTTTCCCTCTCTGCACTTGTGGGCAGTCCAGGACAGTCCATTAATAAGATATTTGGGTCACACACACATGTCCTGGGCTCTCCCCCTGCTGCTAGCTGCTTAATGTTAATGATTGTAGGATGAATTACTCCAGAGACTGTCAAAGTTAAGCAGATAGAAAGTAAATTAATCTGACAGGTGACAGGCTGTCCTTCCTGTTGTTTGCCAGCTCAGGCAGAGAGGGAACTGCCAGTTCCAGCTAAAGGGAGTGTGTGGCTGGGGTGGTGGAGGGGGAGCCCATGCCCAGCTGTCCCTGGTCTCATTCCCAGCAGTGCATCTGGGTGACTTCAGTGGGGGATGCCTGCAGCTCAGAGGCTTGGTCCTCACCTTAAATTGTAACAGAATTGCTGAAACTAAGATGTTTGGATGAGAGTTTTGTTACTTATTGTATGGATTTTTTTTACCCTTTCCTGCTTTTCTCTGCAGTTATGCTGTATGTTCTATTCTTCTTTGGGGGAAGTGGATAGTGTTCATGTTATTTTGGGGGTTTTGTAAGCAAAAAAACACCCCTCTTTTTTGTTCCATCTTTTTCGGGGGGAAATGCTGTAATTAATGCCATACTACTACTTACAAATTACTTCGTGATCCATAATTCTATGTGCTACATAATACTCTAATTTAATTTTGCATGGGGGTTTGTTTTGGGGTTTTTTTTACATGGAAGGCTGATATTCAAAGGAGCATAGAAAAAATTGCACCAGAAGCCTCTTTTTACATACATACTTTACAGTGGTAAAGACAGTAATGCAAACTGCAGGATCTAGCCAGCTTCCTTTATGTTTTGCTGAAGAATAAGGAAGCAAAGTAAGGAGTTTTACAGGAGCACTTTATGTATAAAACCTGTTCAAACCCAAGTACCTTAAAATGGAGTCTGTTGTAAAGTTTGAGTTTTCAAGATGTCAGTTTCCTGCATCACTGTAACTTGTATCAAATAAGCTAATTGTAATTGCAGCTCTGCCCCCAGTGGGAAGGCTTTTACACTGAAAGAGTTAGCCTTACAACGGGGGGACTGACTGTAATTTTGTTCTTGATGTGACAGCAGGCATGACAATTTAAACTAGAGAGAATACTTGACCGAATGGCTTCAGGAAAACACACTTTTTATTGAAGCTAAAATATATTAAGGAGACCTAGTAGTTAGGTGGGAGGTTTCAGATTTCTTTTTCTTCAGTAAGGCAATCCTCTGAGATCATAACCAGCCTTGAACGTAAAGATTCCTTTCCTTGCTATGCCAGATCAAGCGATCTGCTCTGGACCCTCACCCCAAACAAATGCTGTAATAACTCCAGACTCTGTGTGGATTTAACTGCCATACGGTGTGACATAGGTTCTCTGGGTTAAGGATCCTGGTGGCCCTTTTCTCCTTAGTTTCACCACTTGGTTCCAGTGAAAAATGCCACCTTTCCCACTGAATCACTGGATCTATTCTCTCATACATGTACTGAAAAACTCATCAAAATCTGTACATCTCCATTTTCATGTAACTGAAGGGGACAGCAACTGTTTTTGCTGTGGAACAAAAAAGAACATGGAAAGGGAGAGGGCTGCTGTGGAAGGGTGTGCTTCACATCTGACTTTCTTTCATGGTTTCCTGGTTTTGACTGGGACAGAGTTAATTTTCTTCCTAGTAGCTGTGTTTCAGATTTAAGCTAAGAGCAGTTGTTTTCATCTCCATTCATTGATTTTCCCTTTTAAAATTTTTTCTTTCATATAAATATATGAAATAAAAATTTATTTTTATTATTACTCTTATGATTGTTGTTGTTATTAGTAGTATTAAGTTATTATATTTCAATCATTAAACTCTTCTTATCTCAACCCACAAGTTTTCTTTTACCCTTTCAATTCTCTCCCTAATCCCAACAAAGGGGAAGGGAGCTGCTGAGTGGGCCTGAGTTGCTGGCTGGGGTTAAACCATGACACATGCAAAGTCAGCAAGCTAAACCCCTCTAAACTCACTGCTGGGGCCAGGAAAAGCAGTCACTTTTATCATATATCCTGTATTTTTTCCTATGCAAAACCAGAAGGCTTCAGTGACTAGAAAGTTAGGTTGAAAGCTCTGCAAGTACTCAGAGAAAAAAAAAAAAAAGCATGAGAACGGACCAGACTCTGATAAATACCAGCTGACTATATCAAGCTGCTATCAAGCTGCTCCATCACTCCTTCTCCTCCTTCTCCTCAACTGGACAGGGCAGAAAATACAAATAAAGTCTTGTATGCTACAGGTAATTATAACACTTACCAATTACCAGCATGGGCAAAACAATCAGTTTGGGGAAATTATTTTCATCTATTATCATTCAAATCAGAGCAGAATAATGAGAAAAAAAACCCAATATTTCAAGCACCTTTTCCCCCACCCCTCTCTTCTTCCAAGGCTCAATTTCACTCCCACATTCTGTTCCAGTGGTACAGGTGCACTTCCTTCTTAAGACTGTCCTGTCCAACAGCAGCTGTTTCATGAGAAATTAAGGAGAAAGCACTAAGACTAGACTTTGGAGGTATATGTTCTGCATGGAGAGAGGAGGTCTCAACACAATTATCAAAACCGTACTGTGACTATGTTTATTTGAAAATAAGAACATTTACTTAAGGGAAGCTATAATTTTGGGTAGTTTGTCCAGTGACATGTTGGTGCTTTGTGCTCAGCTCTTGCTGTCTCTCTCCATAACTGACTGTGATATTTTCTTGAAGTCAGTTTATTACACAGTCAGGTCATCCCACATTGTCTCTGCTCTTGTTTGCTCGTCCTCCTCCTCATCCTCTTCCACCACTCAAGTGCGGGGTCCCTTCCACAGGAGACAGTCCTTCACAAGCTTCTCCAAAGTGAGTCCTTCTCATGGGCTCCAGTTCTTCATGAACTGCTCCAGCATGGGTCCCCCATGTCACAGGCCCTGCCAGCAAACCTGCTCCTGCGTGAGTTCCTCTCCCCTTGGACACACAGTTCCTGCCAGGACCCTGCTCCAGCACAGGCTTTCCAGAGGGTCAAAGCCTCCTTGAGGCATCCACCTGTTCTGGTGTGGGGCTCTCCATGGGCTGTAGGTGGGTTTCTGCACCACCATGGGCCTTTATGGGCTCAGAGGCACAGCTGTCTCACCATGGTCTTCTCCATAGCCTGCAGGTGAACCTCAGCTCTCAAGCATGGAGCACCTTCTCCCCTTCTCCTTAATTTGCTTTAATTTCTGCATAGCTATTTCCTTCCCTCTTCTCTCACACCTGTGGTTGTACAATAGGTTTTCTCCTCCTTTTAGATATACTGCCCCAGAGGTGTTATCACCAATGGATGGGGGCTTGGCTTACTGACTTATTTGTCTTAAAAGTAATTTTGACCTGGACTCTTCTACAATATGAATTGTGGCCCTACAAGATTAAAATGTGTGATATGAGCTGGTCCAGTATATTTCTTTGGATACTGCCAGTTCTGTTTCCTGCATCAGAGACAAGATCAATAGTGCTAAACCACAGATGTGATGCAGGAGTTTCGATGTTACTGTTTGGTAGTAATAATTTAAAGCCAGTCAGAAAAAAAAGTTGGATTCCATTCACACTTGCTGAGCCTGTGAAACTGAAAATATCAGCAGAGATGGTGTTTCTCTGGATTCTGCAGGAATCCTTTTTGGGTTTCTGCTGGGTCATCCATTCCTGAGCCTGTTAAGGAGGTTATATGGGGTCTGCACTGCCAGGAAGCAATGGGTCTGGAGCAACCCCAGTCAATTACTGACCCTGCAGTCAGCAGTTTTAGCACTTGCATTTGCAGGTCTGTTGAATGTATCTGCTGAATCTCCTGGATGAGAACCACTGGAATTTCAGCATGCCAGTCAGAGAAGCAGACAGTTTTGTGTTCCACCACTGGGCTGGCTGCTTGGCAAGGTTTCTGAGGAATTTGGGCTGCCATGCATATTTGGTGAGTCTGGGCTGTTCAGTATTTTCAGAGCAGATAGGCTTTGCTAATGCTCTGTAACAGGAGTACCAGTCTAAGGTTTGACCTTAAAAAAAGTGAAGGGGAAAGAAACAATTTTCAGTGAAGCTAAAAAAAGGTTTCAAAATCAGCTCCTGAAGTATCCGTGCAAGGGAATTTACTTGCCCAGACTAGTTCTTACAGCTATTCACCACAGTATTTCCAGGTGCAGAGAGGCTCATACTTCAGCCTCTTGCTCACATAAATGCCTTGCTGTTCCAAGGAAAGGCTCATTTGGCTCAACTGGCAGATGTAAATCCAGTGTAACTTAGAACAGGACTTTTTGTATATTAAAACACGACTTTCTGTATATGAGCAGATAAACCTAACCACTAGGTAATGGGAGAAAGGAGCTAATGGTTTTCTGTGAAATATATTATCAACTTTTAATTAAGGGCTAGTGATACTTTATCACTTAATTGAGAAACTTTGGAACATTGTTATATATGGGATGAAACACTCAACCCTTAGAAGTCCGGAAGCTGATTAGAAAATTTGTCTTTTAGCCATCTTACTCTTTGGCTGTTAAACCAAACACTTGCAGCTATGCATGCTAACAGCAGGAGGATTTCCCATCTGTGGTGTAGTTGCTTTTGTCAGTTTGTTTCAACGCTAAAAGGTGCTGCTGTTTCACAGTGAATTTGTTCAGGGAGGTTCCTGGCACACCAACTGCTAAGCACTGATGTCCTGCCAAAGGAACAGAAAACATTGCCTCTTTACTCTGCAATAAACTCACTAGGTCTGTGCACCTGTAAAGGAAGGGAAGAGGGGAAGTAGGGTGAAACCTACAACAAACATTTGCTACCAAACTTGTTTTGCTATAAGGTAAAATAGGTTGTTTATTTTCTAGATTTTTGATAAATGAAGAAAACTTCCGCCCACTTAAATTCAGTTAATTTATCCTCTTTGTCTTTGTTAGCTCTACTTAGGTTTGTTTAATCCTATAATACTCTTTTTAAACAGAACCTTTTGAATGGTCTGTGTCTACTTTTCAAGTTGGAATCATGAACTAGAGCTTGAAACTAGTAATGAAATTTAGTGATATTTTTAAAAGGGATTTTCAGTGATTTAAATCCTTGCTTGAATACTTGTTAGAGTCTAAAGATGGACTAATGAGGCCAGTAGGTTTGACTTCTCTGGATTCCAGATAAAAAAAATTACACTGCAAGAAATTGCAATCTTGAGCCCTTAGCTCTCACAAATACCTACCTCAAAGTCTCAATGAGCAATATTCTCCTTATATACTTTTAAATACAGGTAGAGAACTTCAGTTAGGTCTACCAGTGATGTCAGTGCTTTCACCCCTGCTACCTTCTTAAGACTGTCCTGTCCAACAGCAGCTGTTTCATGAGAAATTAAGGAGAAAGCACTAAGACTAGACTTTGGAGGTATATGTTCTGCATGGAGAGAGGAGGTCTCAACACAATTATCAAAACCGTACTGTGACTATGTTTCTTTGAAAATAAGAACATTTACTTAAGGGAAGCTATAATTTTGGGTAGTTTGTCCAGTGACATGTTGGTGCTTTGTGCTCAGCTCTTGCTGTCTCTCTCCATAACTGACTGTGATATTTTCTTGCAAGTGGTGAGGGTTTGATATTAATAAAGAAGGGAGACCTGTTGCAGAAATAATATGAGAGACCTAACTAGCTGGAAATTCTTGTTTATGTAGTGGTATTAATAGCATGGTGTTCTGGCTATGGAATTTGGAGGAGGTGGGAAATTGCAAATACTTGGTGAAATTTTGAAGCCATTGCGATGGTTCCAAGTTCAGTTTGATCCTCTGCTGGAGGGATTCAAACCCACATCCCCCCTGCTGCTCCGGGTATCCAGGTATGGGCTGCTCCACATGTTCCTGCAGCTTGTTCAAAGATCAGTGATAAAATGCCTAAACCATTCTTAAAAGTAAAGGCTCTCCCCTCTGGCAAGTGTGATCATTGCCTGGCTACTGAACCAAGCTGACACTTGTTTTCTCTTTTTTGTCTAATGAATCTTGAATTCTTTTGCTGTGCAGCAGAACAGCTTAAACAGGGTGAAGCAGAATGACTTCCACAAAGCAGAATAGCCAGTGACAATGAGAAGAATGGACCTCACTCAGTGCTTTGAGGGGATGGAGGAAGGTTCTGGGCTGAAGGTTCATGACCTGGCAGAGGTACTTACTACCTTGCAGACTCCCAGATGTGAAGGGTTTTTCAGATTTTCCTGCTGGCTAACCTTAGTAATGAAAAGCTTCACATAAGGGTTCTGACATCTTATATTCAAGCAACATGGCACAACTCACAGACTTTCAAGACTGACCCAAAGTATTTCATACAACATGCTAGACCATAACTCCTCCTTTCCTGCCCCCTCCAGCCCCCAAAATCAAAAGGCTCTCTGCACTGAGAATAAAACTTTTCACCAAGTGCTGCTGAAGATTTCTTAAATACTTTTTTTTTGTTTGTTTGTCAAAATGATGCAGCCTCAAGGTATTTTGAATTTTAAATCAGGGTAAAAGTTGGAAAAATTCTCACTGAATTGAGGAGTTCTGCGTAGATAGGTTTAGTTTGAGAACCCTGAGGGTTGCATTTGCTTGGTCTGATATATTCTGACAAATATGACTAAACCTTATTCTTGCAATTTTTTTTTGTTTTCCTCTGGTGATTCATAGCTTAGAGTCTATTGTTAACATTGGATGCATGCCACTTTCATTGCTGAACATATTGCAGAAATCTGAAAAATGTTCTGAAATATCTAGATGACAAAATTATTAAAAGCTCTTGATGATATGCAGTGTATATGTAGCTCATGAGTGGGAGAATCCAGTACATGCTAACCATTATCCAGAATTCACCATTTGCTTACTGAGAAAAAGCTTTTGCACTTTTGCTGTGTGGTTTTTTGGGTTTTTTTTGATGTTTTAAGTTAACAAGGTAAGTCTCTTGCTTCACGTGGGAAACAGATGTGTGCTGAAAAAGGCAGTTCTCTTAATAAGGAAAGGATGTCAATAAGGCATTGTTGTTATAGTAAGTGTATATGAAGTTCAGAAATGCCTATTGTCCCAAGACAGTAGAATATTTCCCCTTCTGGATTTCTCTGCCTGCCCCAGATTTAGTTCTTACCCTGATAACTGAGGTCAGTCAAGTTTCCCAGAGAGTGCCCATGATGAAGGAGTATCTGCTTCCTCCCTTTGCTTTTTAATCTTCTACAGAGTAAGGAGGCTCCACTTTGTATAATAAAACAATAGCAATCCCTCCTTCTCTGTGACTAAATCCTCCTACCAACATATTTCCATCCAAATCTTCTTAAATGTTAACTTGCACCAATCAGATGTTTGTTCTCCCACACAAGAGTGCATGACTGACTATTGTATTAATCTGACTTCAAGGGTTTTGTACTCAGGACACTGACTGTAGTATCTGAGTGCCTTTTACATCCTTCAGTGTTAAATAATTGAACTTACTCTGTATTTCATGGTTTAAAGGCAGTCATTTTAGTTGGAATTGTAAGGGAATTATAATTTCATTATGCTGTTGCAAGGATTAGAAGTAAAAATAAGCATCCTCCTAGCAGTGGCTGAAATGCCTGAGGGGCTCTTATGGATTCCATAAAGATTTTCCATGCTTCTAGTTTATATTCTGGTTAAAAATTACTCATCTTGAAAGTTAGGATCAGAGTCTCTGAGCAGAAGTGTGGTGTGTAATCAGCAGTGTAATAACCCTGAGACCAACTCAGCTGGTAAGAGCTTGGTGCTAATGGCACAGAGCCTGTGGGTTCAGGCCTTGTATGGACTATTCACTTGAGAGCTGGACTTGATGATCCTCGTGGGGCCCTTCCAAATTGGAATATTTTGTGATGGTTCTGTAATTGCAGCCATCTAGACATGGACTTGGTGTGTGAAGCCTAGAGAAGTCCCAGGAGCTGTTTAATCCTGTCTGAGAACCTGGTATATCTCTGATTGATGAAACCTAAGTTGCTGTTTTGTTATCATTTCCTCGGCTGGGCAAATCAAAGTTACTGTGGTTATAAGCAGGAGTTTCTGGTGCAGAGGTGTCTTGTAAAAGGCTTCAATTCCCTGTCTTGATTCAGTCTTTCATATCTGGTTACTAAGGGTCTGATTATTTTCTTACAAGTACCCCTGGGATATGATGTCATTGTTCGTTACTGAGGAAAGGCTCATGAGAAAAGATGGGTCTTGCATTATGCTCTAAAAATAGTAAAGGTCACTCCCGTCAACAAAAGATAAGGTTTTTCGAGTTAAGGAAAACCCCATGTAATCTCACACAGACAGAGCACACAAAACCAAGGCAAAGTGCAGGAAATACAACAACAAAGTCCAATTGTGGGAAAAAACATTCAAGGTAGTTAAGACTATGTTAATGAGAATATCTTTTCCATAAAACATTTACTGAAATACAGAGTTTTCTGATAGAAACTATACAGTAATGCTGTAAAACTCTTGGGTCTGGGAAAGGTTGATTCAACTATAGCCAAAGAAGAACTTTTTTGAAAGTAAGATCAGAGCAGCATTTCCAAGTACTCTAAACAGAATTATTGGAGTTCCTTCTCTCCTATGAAGAGAATGTATCAGTGTTTCAGTTTTATTTCCAAGGAAACAAAACATCTGTTGAGTTCAGCTATCAACAATTTCCCAGAATGAAGTAGTATACAAAATTCACGTGATTAGGAAAAAAAAAAAATATTGTTATTCTGATATCAAAGGACTCCTCAATCAGCTCTTCAGTTTCTGAAGCAGTATAAGTAAATTAATTTTAGATGCAGCAGGAGAGAGACATCAAGTAAGTATGTTTAAAAAAAAAACATTAAAGGTAGAACAAACATAATTTTAATTTCGAGCATTAAATTTGGGCTTAATAAACTCAGTAGGATGCAGTTGAACTACCCTTCATATCAAGACATGTGGAGACAAGTAAGGACAGGACCATGCTCACTGAAAGAGTGTAATAGCCTGGCACAGAGGAAGGAAAGGTGTTTGAAACACTCTGTGTATGGAGAGTTCTGTGGAGAGCAGAGGCAGCGGGCATGAAGAGGAGAGAATACAATGGGAAGTTGTGAAACTGCCACCAGAATCTCTGTAGACCACAATTTAGCAAAGGTGGGATTCTGCACACAAGCAGAGCTCAGTAACAAGGTCTTAAAAGTAGGTCACGTGCCAGCACTAATATGGGTCCGTGTTAGCACCTGAAGATCTGAAAATCTGGATATTTGGAGGGATGGAAGGGAGGGAAAGTTGTCTGCTTATGTTAGTGCAATGAACCATGTGCTACATGGCTTATGCAAAAACTCTTTTTCTGGGGTTGTTTGACCTTCACAGTATGCAAACTTATGTTCAGTATAATAAGCTTCTGATAAATATTTATTGGTATTATGTATCAGGTAAACAATTGTAGGGGGTAAAAAAGAAAATATTTTACACATATTTTAGTGTCTTTTAAAGTAAAAAGCATGGTGAAAGCAAGACAAAAGCAAGTTTCACATAATTTTATTATTTTGTATGACTGGAAGTAGAGAACATTTTTTCTGAAATTGGAAAAGTAACTATAATTTTTAATACAAGTATCTGAGTATAAAATTTATACCTATTTTCAATTTAGCTTCTCTCCAATGATACTTGAAGGTATTGAATGCTGCTACTGATTTCTGTGGATACTAGTCTTCTAGAATTCACAGGATATTTTAATAAGAAAGATGGTGAAATTCTTCTTTTCGTCCTGGAAAACTGCTTATAAATGCTGGCATAAGGCAATAGGTATTATGGAAAATTTTAGCAGCAAAGACTAATTTATTTTGCAGAATTCCAGGCTACTCACAATTTTTCTGAGTGTGTTTCCACTGTTGTAATATTCTAAGGTATGTGTATACATATGTGTCCTAACACATTGTCTCTCTAACGTCCCAAACCCGGTATGAATTTGCCCTTGAAAGGTTTGCCTTGACTTAAAAAAGTTGGAAAGCAAACCATTAGCAAAGCAGTTCAAGACACAGAATCCTCGATTTTTATTTCTTGTGGGCATAAGGTACAGTATTTCTAGTTCCTAGGAATTCTTAAGGCAAGCAGGAAACTCAAGAATTTGTTGGTTCTAGATGAATTTGCCAAAATAAGTATCTCTGAGGTTTTTCTATCAGTGCATCTGCCAGAGAGAATGTCCAAGAAGATTTATAATTTGACCTACTGCTGATAGCAATTAGGGATGCTAACTGTTGAAAATGCATACAAGTATGGAAATTCCTGACACTCACCAAGATATGAGCAAGATGTCCTAAATATTATTTTTGAACTGGTTTATTTTAGTATATTTTTGGTGAAATGAGAAATATTGATGCTGCTGAACTTTACACCTCTCCTTGTTCACTGCAAAAGTAGCTAAGGCATAGACAACTGTGTGCAAATGAGTGCAACAAACACCATTTGAGTAAAGACAGAAACACAGTCTTTTGTTCTGTGTTTGGCTGCCATAAACCTTGTGTTGCATGTTGTAATTGTTATTTAGATGCTGAGGATTTTTGTCTCGGAGTTATACTATTAATTTCTGCATGGTGGAAACTATATGCTTGAAATGTCTGAAATTGAATTTCTTCTGCTTCTCACTGAGGGAAAACAACAACAACAACAACAACAAAGCTACGAGTAGAGGCATAATGATAGATGGAGATAAAATTTAACCAAGGTATGTTTGTTGTATTACCTGGAAAAACAGAATGTTTTAAAAAATAACTTAAAAAATATAATTTGAAAACAGAACAGAGTTTCATTAAAAATACTGCTTTTTTCTTGCTTTCTTATTCCTTTTGGTTTTACTATCTCTTCACAAGCTAATATACTATGCTGTTTTATGAGTTGATAGGAGCTGTTTACAAAAATGAAGAAAAGCCATGAAGTTCTTGAAAAATGTATGGGATCTTTTCAGGATGGCAGCACTCTAAACTAATTGGTACAATGTCAATGATCTTTAAAAAAACTTTAAAATAGCCTATCTATTTACTTGTGCATATCTATATGGGTTTTTTTAAAAAGACATTAGCAGCTGAAAAGTGAAATAATTTTCCTGGGATTTTAAATAAGCTAAAACATAAGGGGAAGTTCAAGAATATCTTTCCATGGGTCACAGGAAGTTTATCTATAAATAGAGCATGCATTTGTTTCATAGCTAGCAGACTGCAGAAAACAACTCTTGGTGCAGAACTGATGTAGAGAACAGGCAGAGTGAACTGTACTGGTATGACTTGTACATCTACACAGAACTGCTGTTCCTAGGGCTGGAAAAGTCAAATTAGAGAAGACATTACCTCTTGAGATTTTTCTTAGCAACTACTGATAATTTTACAAATAAAATCTCAATTCTGCAAGCAGCCTGAAAAAATTAGTTGAAAGTGTGAAGTTTCAATAAGTTGCTTGGAAGCAATACCAAGATCTTGTATGAACTAGATATCTTCACGCTTACTTCCAAGATAATGAAAGTGGCAGTTCAACCCAGATGCTAAAATTCTTATTTAGTCCCATTCTATGTAAGAAAATAACTAGAAGACAAGTAGGTCATCTGTTGGACATTACAAAGAAAGAGTAAATAAGTACCATAAAAATATGGAATGTTTTGTGTTATTCATGAGTATTGCTTTCATTTAAAAAATGAAATTGTGGCTACAGAAATTAAAAATCCATGAACTGTCACTTTCTGGCAACTAAATTTAATTTTGTTTATGGAAACTTGCTTATTAATCTGCCGGGGTTCTTTGTCAATTACTTTACAGCTTTTATACAGAACAAAGGGCTGCTGCTAAAGATACCTATATTAACATAATGGCCCTTGCACCAGTTGCTTATGATTCTTCCAGCCAAACTACTTACAACATTGTAGGGGCAGAATAAGCACCTGATGATTTGCTTCCTTTAATGGGGTGTTAATATGTTGACTCTTAACGTTTTGCAAATGACTCAATTTGTCAAACACTGCTTTGGGCTAAAAAATAACTAAATCTGATCATGCACATTCACATTTCTCAAACTAGTTTCACTGAGGAAGTAATTTAAAATTTCCATGTTTCTAACCCCTAGTCTTGGTGAGACCTGCCAAGCAGATGCCCACCACCCTAGTCCCAGAATGCCACACTGTGATCCCTGCAGAACTGTGTAAAGGGATGTGATTGCTGTTGTGCTGGGCTGTCTGGCACAGAGAGACTGTGCTGTGCACGAGAGTCGTTTCAACTGTTTTTCTGTTTTTCATGGAATTTTCCATACCTAAGGTACCTTGAAATCATCACTTCTAAATTTTTGTGGTTTAAACAGCATCACTTAACACATGTAATTAAGTCTCTCAGCTTGCCTTGATTGACCTTTGGGAGGAAGAATTTGCTTCAGAAAGACACACCCCATTTTAGATTCATCTGAGAATAAAAATATCTTCCAGGCTCCCCTGTAGCTTGTGAGTGAAATCTTAATAACTTACAATGTCCTTACTCGCACCACTACCTTCACAGGCAGCTCAAGAAAATGTTTCTCATGCTTGGCAAGTTATTGCAAATAGCAATCACATGTTGTAGGTGCTTTATAATTAGTGATGACTAACAAACATAACCATTGGCTCTGATTTTAGTTCATTCTATCATTTTTATTCACCAAGAAACAAGTGGACAGTTGTGTCACAAATCTTGGCTCTTACAAAAATCCATGGAGGGAAGATCAGAGCTTAAGCTGGGAATGCAGATGTTTTCTCTGCCCACCCGAGAGCTCTGCTGTCCAAAGGGTGCACCTGGGAAGATCAGTCAGAAATGCATCTGCAGCAATGCTGGCTGCAGGACTGGGGATTTGGTAGTCACCAAATTATTCATCATAACTGTTCAGAACTCCTGTCTGGGAGCTGTGAAAGATGCAGAAAAGCCTGGGAGTTGGTAGCATGCAGCTGCATCATGATTGCATGCACCCCTGGTAGTTTGTTTGTCCAAGGTGGAAACTGCCTTAACGTGTTAAGTGGCCTCTCAGCATGCTTCAAATTAGTAATATTTATGGCAGCCTCTCTTGCTGAAAAAAGACATCACCATTTTGGCCTAAAACAATAATATACAGATGTATCCTAGGACTCCTAACTCATTTGCAAAATAAATAATTACATAAATTGTACCAAGATTTCAACTGCTTCGAGGCTTTTGTTACCTTGTTATATCTTATTGTCCTGATTTCTGTCTTGGCTGAAGTGATTAAAATCTTACCCTGTTCCTAAAACAGGTAAGAACCAGTCAATTGAGGCAATGTACAATTTATGTCTGACAGATATGTTAAGTGTCATTAGCATATAAATCAATCCAAATCATGCAAAAAAATTCTCTGTTGGATGGGTAGAAACAACTTCTTCAACTGGGTGTCTAAAGGCAAATAGGGAAATGAAACAAGTTTCCAGATTGCTGATACTATCCAGATTTTATAGGAAAGAGAAGGGAAATACAAGGTAGTGCTATTCTGTCTTTTCCTTGTTCTTCCAAGATTATTTGTAGCTTTTTTGCTTGGAAGTCTTTCATCATATGAGATAGGTTCTCAATCTGTCTGGCATGTGCTCCATGTGTCTTGAGCAGTGGTGCTTAAGTGGTCTTTGTTATGCTCCATCTCCCTTGGGGGAAGTACTAGCTTTCCCTCCCAGGACCAGAGACTGTCTTGTTTCATTTTAGTCTTTTGTATCAAAATATGCATGATATTGTCTTTATCCTATATCTTTATCCTAGAATTAGCAACTTATTTCATTAATGTGTATAAGACCTGCAGACGGGAGGTGGTTAATACTTGTTACCTCTCATTAATTTATATTAGATACGTAAATACTGTATTAGAAAACCAACCTTTAATTCTGATCTCTGTAGAAAATTCAAAGACAATCCTGGTTACATCTCAGCTATAAGTTATTGAGCAAATCATGTCTACACTGGAACCAATCCAATTGCTTAGGGTGCTTGTAGCTTGCATAAACTGAACAGTGTGCCAGATAGAGCAACATTTTATGAATGTACTAAGTGCTACATAAATAGATCAGAGTCAAATGGGTGGGGGGGTCATTTTTTAATGACAGACCAGTAGATTCTTAAGTACATTTCTTAGCATGAAATACCATTTTGCTGAGAGGTTTGTTGTCCTGGCAGTGTCTGATGCACAGTGGGGGACATTTTGTATTAGCATGTCAATTTAAGCTACTATATTTTTATTTCTGACTCCTTCCAACAATTCTTATTGTGTGTTTGCTACCTATGATTCTCTATGCTACTTGCAGCTTTAACAAAAAGTTTATTTTATTCCTCCAAAATCTTATTTCTTAGTGCTTAATCAGTGTCTCACAAAGTTTCACAAAATAGAGTTAGTTAAGTTTTAGGAAATGTACCCAAACCCATCCCAGCAGCTGAATGACTCCTGGATTAGCTATTTGCAAGCTCCCTTACTCATTTTCACCTTGAAACTGTTAAGGTAATGATCAAAGATTTTGTTCAAGTTCTCAGAACTTCTCATAAGAGTCTCATAACTTACCTTATTTTATTAAATCTTTTAAGCAGTATATTAAATGTTCCTAAAGATTGAGTTGAATGTCCAAATACCTGGAACCTAAAATTTAAATTTACAGTCTAGCCTCTCTCCTTAGAGTTGAGTTTAACTACATTTACCTCTCTTTCTCAGTGTCACTTGATGTTTTGGCAGAAATGAACATCATTTAATAGAAAGCATTCAGCATATAATATTAGAGCTACCTGTAAGCTTGATAGAGGTGAGGGCTCCTTGGGGCCAGACTGGCTAGCCTCTGTGGGGTGCTAATAAAGCTGTGCAATGCTGCATGTCTAATTACCTGTGCAGACTTAAACTCTCCGTGGGCCTTACTCAGTGAACCTTTATGTCTCAGAGAAGCCGTCTTTGATCAGATCTCTGAAGTTGGAAGCCCCCATCCCTGGGCTGGTGGAGGACACCATTTGGCTGACCTCTTTCAGCTTAGTTTAATTTTTCAGAGAAGCCTCATTTTAAACACTGAGGCCCAACACCTCTGGGGTTATGCAAACCTGAACTGAGAATGTGTGCCAGCTGCTACAAAGAAAGCTTTAATTTACCACTTATTTTCATGAGCTTTCTGTTCCCTGCCTACAGATGCGCAGATGCACACATTCCTTGAGGACAGAGTTTTCTGGATAGATTACATCCCATGTGATGTGCTAGACTTCTTTACCTCTTTGATCTGCTCTGGTGCAACACAGGTGTAACTAGCCATGGGTAATCATGGCAGACAGACTAATCAGGGAGCCTGGAAATGAAAATCAGAACTTAATGCATTTTTATTCATTGACTTAATACTGAATAAATAACTAAAGTGTTTTGATAGATGCTCCATGTTCTGCAGTTACTTTCATCACCAAGGAAGGGAGGCAGTGTCAGTATCAGAGGTTCCTTGCTTATTTTGTTCTACTGGATTCCTTCTGGAAGAATTTCTAGCTCAATGTGTCTCCTAGTACATATTTATTCCCAGCTTTTTAATTTATGCCTCTCCTAATTAAGTTCTTGAGAGTCTTCAGCTACATGTGACAAGAGTTTCCTGAATGCTAACCTGGGGCTGTGTCCTTTTGTGGATCATGGTAATTGTGAGATGACTTACAAGAATGTTAAGTAGCTGCATTTTGCTGTAGGAAGCATACCAGACTGTCATTTCAAATCTGTAAGGAAACATAGGTATGTTACCATTCAGCTGTGCTTTACTTCAGTACTTCCTACTGAGAGGAATTAATCTGGGCCCTGTACCAAACCAGACTAACCCTCCTCTATGGTGACAAATGTAACAACACCACTTTGGATGCTTCCCTGATTTTAAAAGAAAATGCATGGACACAAAAACTGCATATTGAGAGGGGTCAGGATTCTGGCAGCAATATCCAACCTCACACTTTAATGCTCTTTCCAGTGATGAGTTTGTGGTAGTTGATCTGATCTTATGTTATTAGGTTAATTTATTATACAAGATGAGGGATGAAGAGGGAAAAATCAGTATGATCATCACAGTACAAATGCAAAATCTTCCATATCAAACTGCTTATCCAAGCAAACATCTCTAAGCCTTTTTGTCTACTGTTATGATATTATACTGCATATGCCTCATAATCTAGCTCTTCTAAATTATTCTTTGAAATACTGAATGCAGTAGAAAATCTGTAAAACATAAGTAATTGTATAACATTTGTTATACAATTAATTGTAATTAATTAATTGTATAACATAAATTCCTTAAATATACTGGGGGAAATTGTGTATTTATATTACAGTGTTCATTCAATGATTGTTTGAGGAAGTCATAAAAGTACGTGAAAGATACACTGTCAGCAGTACAAAGGAGTCCTCCCCTCCTGAGGTCTATTGAAATGTAAAGAAAATGTGACTGGCAATAATTACTCCAGAGATAATAAATTAAACAGGCCCACTAGGCTTGATTGCTCAAGGTTATGGCACACGTCTTTCCACAAAATGCCAAAAATGCCTATAAAAAACTGTGAGATATATAAATANAAGGTCTGCTAGTTCAGTAATGAGTCCAGATCTTTATCAATATCAGGCTATCCTGATTTTTAAATGGTATCTTACAAGCTGTCTTGAGATGTCATGACATTTTTTTACAGGCTCATGATCCTCTGAGTAATTTAACTGATCAGGTCAGCAGGGCAGCAGGGAGGCAAGCCATGCTTTGGCCACCAGATTCTTCGAGTGTAGATCACACTGCAGTAACTTTTCCAAGCAAAGTTGTATCAGTTGTTTGAATCCATACAGTTGTCTTCTTTTAAATCAAGACTAAGTTAAATTAATACAGATGAAACGTCTGTATGTATTTATAATATATTACCAATTTCAGTCCCCACAGCCCAACAGGCAGGTTTGGTAAAGAGGCTCTATTCCCATATGCAGAAAACAGGGAAATGTATTCATCACAGTGTCACAAAACAGGTGAGATCAGATCCAGCTCTGAAGGTTGTGTAGTGCCACCCCACTGCTCAAAGCAGGACCAGCTATGTCACATTGCTCAGGACCACTTCCAATCAGCTTTTGAGCATCTCCAAGGAAGAAGACTAAAGACCCA
This sequence comes from Dicaeum eximium, assembly GCA_013396995.1. Classification (NCBI taxonomy): domain Eukaryota; kingdom Metazoa; phylum Chordata; class Aves; order Passeriformes; family Dicaeidae; genus Dicaeum; species Dicaeum eximium. The sequence continues at coordinate 83,600 of VWZP01004934.1, forward strand.
TGGGATATTGTTCCAATGTTAGGTCACATCTTTAGTCTACGTGCGTCTTCATGTATTTGACTTCATACCCACTGCCTCCTGTCCTGTCTCCACTCCCCTGAGAACAGATTCTCTTCCCCTTCAGTCTGTGTCTCCCATCCTACTAGGACTCCATATACACTGATAAGGTATCCTGAGCCTTCTCTTCTCCAGGCTAAACAGTCCCAGATCTCTCTATTCCTGTATGGTAGCTGCTCCAGGCTTCAAGCTTCTAATCTCTTTGCTGGCCCTCCACTGGACTCACCTCAGCAGATCCATGTGTCTTTTGTATTGGTGAGCACAGAACTGGACACAGTATTCCAGGTGTGCCTTGCCAATGCTGCATATAGGGAAAGGATCACATCCCTCAATTTGCAACAGCCTTCCTAAAACAGCCCATGATGCTGTTGGCTGCATTTGCCCAAAGGGCTCATGTTCACCTTCAGATCTACCAAGACCAGCAAGTTCTTCCCTGCAGAGCTGATTTTCAGCTTGCTGAGATCAAATGACTAAATCAAAGTAGAGGTGGTACTGCCCAGGTTTATCACACATATAACCCTCCATAAAATTGATTGTTGCTGCAAATACTGAAATAAATGTCTGTAAAAAACATAAAACTGCTATTTAGCTAACTGTAAATTGAAGTGTTTATGCTCACTATAACACACTTTCAGGTGTTAACCACTGCCAAAATAACTATTTCCAAGCAAATAAGATACACAATTGTTTTAACTACTAGGGTGTTGGGATGCAGAACAATGTAAATTGTTAAATATGCTTTACCACAAACACTGTAATTTAACTTATGAGTTTACCTACATCTATGCCAAGTCACCTTTTCAGTGGAATCTTGCTTTATTCTCTTAATCTAAAGAGCTAAGTATGCCCTATGTGTTTATTGGTGGTGACTTTCCAGACTGATTTCTACTCAGCCACCATCTACGCATTTCATATAAAAATGGGGACAGCAAATGTGGGAGAAAAGTATCTTCAAGAAATATCAACACTATGTGTTATGCTATTTAAAGCAAATTTTAAAAGTGGAAACCAAAAGCCATTCACAACTACCCCACATACACTTTAAGAAAAGATAGAAAGAATACTAAAATGCATTTGATTTTGAAAAAAAAAAACAAGCCCTCATGAATTTGCTTCTTTGGTGTGGTAGGACAGAGAGAGGAGGTCCTGAACTTTTTCTCCACTCAAGAGATGGCACCAGCAACTGGGTGAGCAACCCTGGCCTGCAACACAAGTGAGCCTCAGTATGTACTCATCCTGCTGCTGAGAGTTTCAGGTGTCAAGAGACTTCCACCTACTTCTTGTATTTAGTTGTCTTGGTATCTTTCAAACAGAAATAGAAAGGGTAAACCCACATGATTTGTGTAGGGAACATAGGCAGAAGGATAAAGGTTGAACTGCAACCTCCTAAGCTTGGTAGCTTGAGCTTGTGGTGCAATCTGTTCTGTGAAACATCCTTTCTCATGTTATTTCTGGCTGTTTCTGCAATGCGTCATCAAATGCTATTCATACTATGAAGCACAATGATTGCATTGCTCTTTAATTCCCCTCAAGCTTGCCGTGACTGTTGATTAAACAGTATGTGGGCTATGATTAGCTTCAATGTAGAATACAAAATTGACTCCTACCTGCTCAGGAGGATCACCGTAGCATACAGTGCTTTGGTTTTATTTCTCTTGAACCATGCTATCAGTTCTAGGACCATTAATGTAATATTCATGCAAATATAAACCTGAACCACTGAAAATATAGAATTCGTCTTCTCTTTGGTCAGAATAATGAAAAATGAAAGTATTTTAGACTTTACCTCAAATTTCAAAATAATTTAGTTTTTATAACTGTTGCTATTACAGTGATACTTGTGTCTTCTTTTCAGCATTTCCCCATTCTTCTCCTTTCTCCCCAGAGAAGTATCAGACAGATACAGCTCAACAAGTTCTGTTGTGACTTTCTGGCTTCAAATGACTTTGGCCTGTGAATATCCTTGATATCTACTGGCAGTCCAGGTTATTCTGGCTGCTTTTCTCTTAGTGTCTATCTCATGCTTGGTATCTAGTTCTCATGCTATCTGTAGGAGCTTTCAACAAGACTTTCATAAAGTCTTGCGAAAATTTACATTTTGTTAAAACTGAGTGGCCTGTTGAATGGATAAGAAAGTGATTGGACAATCATATCCAGCGGGCAGTGGGGTGCAGCTCAGTGTTTTGATATTGCTGACAAGTGATATCTCTCAGGGGTCCATGTTGGAACCAGCGTTATTTAATGTCATCATCAATGGCATAGACAAAGAGATCAAGGGCACCCTCAGCAAATTTGCCAGTGGCACTGGGCCGAGTGGTGCTGTTGACACTCCTAAAAAGACAGGATGCTATGCAAAGGGACCTGGACCAGCTCAAGAAGTGGGCCCAAGGGGCCTCGTGAGGTTTAACAAGACCAAGAGCAAGGTGGTGCACCTGGGTCCGGGCAAACCAAGGTAGTATCAATATAGCCTGGGTAATGGAAGGATAAGGAATGGCCAAGAAGAACCTGGGGGTTTTGGTGGGTAAAAATCTCAACATGACACAACCATATGCACTTGCAGCCCAAAAAACCAAATGTGTCCTGGGCTGCATCCAGAGCAGCGTGGGCAGCAGGACAAAAGAGGGGATTCTGGCACNGAGAGGGGATTCTGTCCCTCTGCTCTGCTCTGGTGAGACCCCACCTGCAAGGCTGCATCAGCTCTGGGGTCCCAGCACAGGAAGGACATGGACCTGTTGGAATGAGTCCAGAAGAAGGCCATCACAAAGATGATTATCTCCTATGAAGACAGGAGAGAGTTGGGATTACTCAATCAGGAGAACAGAAGTCTTCAGGGACACCTTCAGGCAGCCTTCCAGTACCTACAGGGAGCCTACAAGAAGGTTGCAGAGGGACATTTTTTTAAGGTTATCTAGTGATAAGAAAAGGCAAAATGGCTTTAAACGGAAAGAAAGCATGTATAGATTAGACATTAGGAAGAAATTCTTTAATGTGAGGTTGCTGAGGCACTGCAACAGATTTCCCAGAGAAGCTGTGCATGTCCCACTCCTGAAAGTGTTCAAGGCCAGGATGGATGGGGCTTTGAGCAATCTGGTCTAGTGGAAGGTGCCCCTGCATCAGCCACCAACGAAGCAGGAGAACAACATAAGAGAAACCAGTGGCTGGAAGTGAACCCGCATAAACTGAAGACAGACACATTTTTAAACATTAAACTCATGTTTTAAACAGTGAGAATGTTTAATCACTGGAGCAAAATTTCAAGTGAAGTGATAAATGCTTCATTTTGAGTTATCTTCAAACACAGGCTGCTTTTCTGGCATGTATTTTAACATGTACAAACTATATGTCAGAGAAGGGCAAGTTATCCTTTGCTCTGAGCAGGGATAAGGGAGAGAAATTTAATATTTATGATATAGGGAGATTAGGGAGAATTATGCTCATTCTTGTTTAATCCCATCTGTGGATTAATACAATATGAGTGTGATTGCATGCACAAAAATGAACACAAAATGTCTGATTTGGTAATTTTTATGCTGCCAGTGTAATTTGTGCATACATATTCTGAATATCTGTATTCTTTCATTGCTTTACTGGGGCCACAAAGTCATTTTACAGTGATACCCCCTTCCCCCTCTCTCCCCCACCCTGACCAAATGGAAGAACTTCAGAACAAAGCACATGTCTTTAAGAGATCACTAAGAATTTCTGTCTCTTTTTAAAAAGAATCTTTTGAATCAATTGTAAGCTCTGGAAATTCTGTTCTCAGAATAAGCTCAGTTCTGGAAATTCATTAGGGATTATTTATTTAGTATAATGGCTCAGCTCCTTTCTCATTACTGAAAAGTTCCTTCCAAAGTAATGTAATTTTTCTGTCTGGGCAATGTGGAGTAGCTCATGTTTCTGTTATGTTTGATGTGCCAATTTTTAAACATAACAGAAACATGAGCTACTCCCCATGTGCCACCATATAAGAATCAGCACACTGATGATTATTGGCAACTTTCACTGGTGCTGAGGTATTGTAAAATATAGTAGAGATTCTAATTACTGTCTATAGCATTTCCCACACTAGAATCCTAAATTTTCTAGACAGAACAGTAACACTTCATAGAATGGAAAGAATTCTTTAAGGATCTACTTTCCATTAACAGCCAATCTTGCTATTTTCTTGCTTTTCATATCTCCTTTTCGGTTGGAACAAACAAAACCCAAGAAATAGCCATTTTAATTTTTAGGACAGGGCTTTGTTTTCTGAAAAAAATGAAGTCAAATAACTAAACGTAATTTAAAAAGACACACACTGAGACCAACTGAAGTCACAGGTGTTGTTGCATTGTAACACTGATGAAATCAGAAAGTAAAGCTCTGAAAAATCTCAAACTCCATGAGAAATGGGCTTTTCAAAGTGGTTTTATGAAAAGATTAACCAGGTTTACATTGTTCTCTTATGGCAATTTTGATAAAAATCAGCTAGTTTCCTTCAGCTTAAATTACTTTCGTTCTGACAAAAGAGAAAAAAATATCAATAAACTAGATTTTAAGCCAGTGCAAATGGATTTAATTGTTTTGAAGTCAATAGATTTTTCCCGATTTCTGTTAGTTAAGGATGAAGTACAACTGTCCACTACTAAAAAATGCCTACTTTACCTCTTTTAAGTGACTGGAGCCGCTCAGAAAACATTATATTCTATTACTTTTCAGGACTGCATTTCTTGCTGTGTTTTGTCTCATTAGGATATTCTAACAATGGTATGGGCTGGGCTGTGTGTCCAGCATCCATGTGTGCTGCCTGCTTTTGATTATTTCTAACATTCACTCTTCACTATCCATCCTCTTAGCATTTTGAGGAGATGTTTTAAAAAAAAAAAAAAGTTGTCTTCAAAAACACCCTGTAAGAAATAAAGCAATCCTTAAGCCTTGGTAGTGGAAGGAATCTACAATGGAAGTATAGTAGTTCTCTGAATCCTGAACTGTTTTATCTCATGATGTGTGTATGCAATGGTTACAATGTGAGGGCTGAGCATTCTGTGTGGCATCTCATGATTTAATGTTTTCTTAACTTTCCCTTCTGTGTTTTGATGTGTTTCTGTGTACTTCATGAAGTTCCTATTTCCAAAGGTTTTCATCTCCTACAGCCACACTAGCCATTCAGTAGCAACAGCTGGGAGAGCCACAAGGAGAATAGCTTTTCATCAGGAATTGCTCTAGACTTCCTTTGACAAGTGATAATAGCAGACAGCAGTTGAGTTGATGTGTTCTAGTTATCAAAAATATGCAGTAGTTTCTTGGATAGTCTCGTCAAATAGGTGTCAGTTTCCAATGCAGACAAAAGTGGAAGAAGCAGAAAAAAAAAGGGATTTTCTCTACAATGAGTTTAGTGCAATTTCTTAGTGATGAATTCTTTCACCACATGTCAAATCCTGTGTTTATGTTTGGGCCTCTCACTCCAAGAAAGATACTGAGATGCTGGAGCAAGTCTGGAGAAAGCCAACAGAGCTGGTGAAGGGTCTGGAGCACAGGTCCTGTGAGGAGCAGCTGAGGGAGTTGGGGATGTTTAAGGGGAAAAGGAGGCTCACTCTCTACAACTTCCTGAAAGGAGACTGTATCCAGGTGAGGTTCAGTCTCTTCTCCCAGGTAACAACTGAAAGAAAAAAAAAGGAAATTGCCTTAAGATGCAAAAGGAAAGGTATAAATTAGATATTAGGATTTTTTTTTTTCACAGAAAGTTTTGCAAGGCATTGGAAAAGACTTCCCAAGGAAGAGGTGGAGTCATCATCCCTGGAAATGTTCATAAACCATGTGGATATGGTACTTGAGGACATGGTGTAATGGTGATTATGATGGTGGTGCTATGTTGACAGTTGGATTTGATGACTTTAAATATCTTTACCAGCCTTTATGATTCTGTGATTCTTCTACTTACAAAGTAGGCAACAGCCTTGCCATCTCAGGAGACCAGATCACCACATCCTTTTCCCATGGCATAAGCTGATAAAAAAGGTAGATAACAAAATCCTATTTTGACATGGGTGACAGATCTCAGCCTGCCAGTTATCTCAGTGAGTAGATATTGTCTATGTGTAATGTAGACAGCATGCAAGCGTTCTCATAAATAAATGAGGCATCCATGTTCCAATCCTGCTTGTCCATGTATTGACTTGTATTCATACATCTTCTGTAATCAACCTGCATAAAAAATTAAACTCACTGGTTCTTTGCTTTTTCTGCAACGAACACTTAAATATATAAAGGAAGAAAAGGACAAAGAAATTGCAACATGCTCTTCAGACCAAATTTGGTAGTTAGCTGAATGCAAAGCACAGCTTTATACTTTGTTGCTTTAGGAGAGGATTGATATAACTGAAGACTTAGGGCACAATAAGTACTCACGACTATTGTGATACACATTTGTTTGAGGAAACTTTTCCCTATACTTCCACTGATGCAGTGTGAGCTCTCAGCCTCCCCACCTGCCAAATGAATCCTGCAGGATGTCACATGCAGAGTGTCTGTTTCCTGCCAGGCAATGCCCTGTGACCCTTGGCAGCAGGAGCCTCTTTCCCTTCGGTCTTACTGCATTGCTTTGTGTCCTCTCCGGGTGAGAGTTGAGAATGTTGCTCCCTTGGAAGGCCTTGGACTAAAGCCCCAGGTAGGAAGGATGTGATGTGCAGCATCTTTTGTCAGAGATAATATGCAATTAGCCTGGAGGATGTGTGAGTAAAGGAAGCTTACAGGAAAATAGAATCACGTGACTCTGATGAAGCATTTAAAAGCACTTGTCTCAAAAATAGGATAAAGTGAGTTGAAGTGCAGGAAAGCTGGAATTCTTGGGCATAGCCTTTCTGTGTAGCCCAGGTCTCATAACCTATCAAAATATATCTTTAGCCTCTGTATTCTCACAGATAGGGTCATTGTACTGTCTCTTCTGTCTTTTCACGTGAAGTCACAGCAACTGCAGATCTAAACTGCACTTATTTTGAAGATGTAGAAAAAAAATTAAGTTCATAATAATATATCTTTATATAGTGTACCATGCCTGTATAAAATTTGCAGTAAGAGTGAAAGAAGGTTTCAATCTGTCTGCAATTTGTATTTGGCTTTTTTTATCAGTGGTTTTCAGTATCACGTCTGAATTTTCCATTTTCAAATATAGTATAATTTTTTTAGTGATTTAATGAAATCAAACTTCTCTTACTTATATGGTCCTTCCATAACTGAAGAATATATCCATTTTCTATGTGGAAAAAATTTAATTAGAAAAGTTTTGTCTTACCAGATCTGCATGTCTTTGGAGCTTTTACGTATTTGGTTCAAGCAATTTTATGACTGAAACTGACACTATAGGTAGACAAGACAGAGTACATTTGAATAAAAACATAATAGAAAGTCAGGCAAGGAAATGAATGGAATAAATTCAAAATGTTTTGCAGCAGAATGACTTTCCCAGAAGGTTAGCTTACAAAATTCATTTTCACAAGGGTTATTTTTAGCAAGAGAAATTAAATTGATACAAGTACATCCCAGCAATGGGTTCAACTGACATTTCAGGGATTTTCTGGTACCGATTTTATTCAGATAGCTATGTGCCACATTTCCTTGAGCAGATGGGACAAACGGGATTTCTGCAGGCTTATTTACAAGGCCTAAGCAGAGCAGGGTTGTTCCCTGTGGACCCCCGTTTCCTCTGCACGTTCAGGCTGTGATTAGTGCAAGGTTGGAGAGGAGCCACCCTCGCCTCAGGAAGCCAAGGTGACCAGTCACTGACCGCGGTGTGCTCCCTCCCTCACGGCACATCAAGAGCCCTTCTGGTTTGCTCCCAGCTTCCTCATCAGGATGTAATGATACATCCAAGCCATGAGCCATTTCCTTCGATTGCACCTCCTGTGCTAGTGGTTGGCCAGATAAGGGATATTATATAGCTTCACAATCTCTTTGATGGACACCATTTATCAAAGGGACATCCTACCCTTCCTCGTGCAAGTAGGACCACGTGGGGCTGTGTACGTGCTCCCAATCAGGGGACACTGAACTGTCCAGGCAGCTCTGCTTCTGCTCAAGAAATGCCTAGTGGTGGTACAACACTGGCACAGCTCCCAGACTTGGCACCAGCAAGAATCCACAGTGATTTTTTTTTAGAATTACATACTTGATCCCTTAGTATTGCATCATATGTCACCTAGATAGCTCAGGCATGTGCTTGTTTATTTACAGCAGCTGTAAAATTATCCTCATCAGTGATCACAGTCGCTCATTTAAGAAAACGGCACTGAAGTCAAAGGAAGGTGGCAAAGAGGCACAGGTAGCATACAACTGTATGATACTGTATGTAGAAGATAAATTGTCCACCAAATTTACAATTTAAAATCTCTGGCTCTCAAGTTTATTTCTGCGGTGGGCTTCTGTTTCCATTGATAGTGTAGGGATTACAGCCTCTGTTCAGGTCAGGCAACAGGGATGCATGACACCCATTTGAGAAATACATGAGACAGCATCTTGGTCCAGGCAAGGGAGCAGATGCTAAGAAAATGCTGGTTAGCAGAAAGGGCAGTCTTCAGGACATCAGAACACCAAAATATACAGTTAGGACCTTTTTGGAGTCCTAACTGTATATTTTGGCAAAGGAGTATTTAAGGAGGAAACATAAACGTTGTTTTGTGTATGTTGTTTTGTGGCTTCCTTTTTCAATAAGATTCTTTTGTGTATCAGGGACAGTATTAAAAAACAAGGAAATGCTGACTGACAAATGAGAAAGTTGGGAGTGGTTGGTACCACAGGTGCACTGGAAGTAGAAGGAAATGAGAAGAGAAAATCTTATCTCAAGATTCCCCATTAAAAAAAAAAAGCCTTTTAGAATAAAATGACAAAAATCTCATCTTCACGTCTCTTTTCCTCCTCCTTCTCTCATCAGAGAGAACTGATGTTTCATGAAGGCAGCCAGTACTGTATGCAGAAGGGGGTCAGTGAAATCAAGAGAGTCAAAAAAACCTGTTGGGGCCAAATGATATAGGGAAGAAGGCAAAAGGGGAAGAAACTGAGGAGCAAATAAGAATTATTAGTTAAACAACTAAGTTAATTGATTTATAATCCTGGGAAGAGCAAATGGAAGTACTCAACAACCAGTCTAAATCAAGCAGCTATATTCCATTTAAATATCCTGGCCAGTCTGCCTTTGCTATGGAGCAAGAGAAAGAAGTATGAGCTGTCAAGGTTTTGCCAATACAACCTAGAAAACTAAAACCTTCAAACCCTGTATTCTGTTGAAGAACATAATAAATAAATCATAAATATACTTTTCATTTAACCATTCAATACATGCTGGATGTATCAAACAAATAACAGCATTAAAGCAGGGAATAAAACTTTGTGCATTCCAGCACTCAAAAAACTGTTAATGATAAACATTTAATCCTCAAAATAAAAATATGCATGGGGTCAGCCATGCACTTGATAAAACATTTTTTTGATACTTAGAGACAAAAGCTGCTGCCATATATGATGCAAATTGTATTCCACAAAGGAGAAAGAGATGTGCTTTTTTTCTAAATTAAATGCAAACTTCATCAAATAGTAAGACACACAGTGTTTACTAGCATGTTACAAGACATATCACAATCATATGCTCATCTCTATTACTAAATAGATGTATAGATAATACTAAATAGATGTATTACTGAATTTCAAGATTCTCAATATTCAGAGAACTAGTTTCTGGCATTTTGTGCTGACATTTTATTAATGTGTTAATTAATTAACACATTAATTTATTAATGTGTTAATTAATTGTGTAATTAATTTGTTTTTTTCTCCTAGGGAGGCACACTTTGTTTCTGAAGTTAATAGTATTCACAAAAAGAGCACATCCTACTGCATTGTGGCAATATTAAAGTGGAACAGGCCACAGTTAGATAATCATTTTAGATTTAATGACAGCTTAGCTTACTTTGATTTCAGTTATCTGGGTTTTTCTCCATATCTGAAAATTCTCCAATTATTGTTCTAAAAGTTTTAATGATAAAATTCATGTGAAGATATGGCACACAATCTACATATGTAAGGAAGCTCGCATAAGTTACAGCTGTGATTTGTTTCCTCTTTCTTTTCAAATAGAAGGTGTTCAGAAGGGGATTCATTTGACATGGTAAAAACAGCAAGATTCTGAAAATTTGTGTCCTAACCCCATGAAACCCTGGGACATGCACTTAACGTTAGGTTTTGGGATCACATTAGAACCAGTGGGACCATTGAATTAGCAAATGTAAGTCTGCTCAAGTGCTGGATTAGAGTCAATATTTTCTGCAGAGAAGTCGCAGATGCTCATCCCTGGAAGTGCTCAAGGCCAGGCTGGATGAGGCTTTGATAAACCTGGTCAGGTGGAAGGTGTCCCTGCCCAAGGCAGGGGATTTGGAACTAGAGGGTCTCTAAGATCTCTTCCAATTCAAATAATTCTATGATTCTATGATCCTATGCTTTTCTGTGTCTTACAGAATGGAGATCCTTAGATCAGGATTTAAATTCAAATAAAAGATATAAAATTTCCATCCTAATGCAACTACACCCTTCACACAATTTAATTTTACTTTTCAGTACCAGGGATTAAAAAAGGTAAGGTATTCAACATTTCTAGCTATTTATGACTGCACAAAATCCTGAAAAATTACTACATTAAAACTTGAGGAATACACAAGCTGGGTCCAGAAATCCCACACTGTCCAATCCTTCAGGTCCAAGCCTTCAGGAAGCTGCAAAGATATGTGCTCTGTAAGTGCAGCAGGTTTGGCACTGAATTATTCATACAGAGAGAGTGCTTTGAATTGCTTTGTAGACTTCTAGGTGGTAAATTGTGGCTCTTCAAGGATATGGCAGAGCTGAAACTGAGGTGTACAGGATACCCTTTCAGTGCTCTGGTCCCCATTTCTGTATGTACTCTGAGAAGATATCCTGTGGGCTGGACAGAGATGAATACTGATCAGTTGTAATGATTAGGGTGGCAAATATCTAATTATTTTATCCTCCACTGAAAAGTTTGAGCAGGCTGATGTTGAATGGCTACAAATTAAAGATTGCTGTGAGTGTTGCTTAGTACGTGCATTTCCTCATCTTCGTTTGTTACAGCAACAATGGAAAGAGACATGAGGAGATACTTCCTGTACCCTAAATTTAACTTCCATATGTTTCCTTTTCTTCTATATTTCAAAATCCCTCTTTTCGCTTATATCATTCCTGAGGTGAAGTTTAATTTTATACATTGTTGACAACAGCCAAATTTGAAAGAAACGTAGTCCGACTTTTCTGCCAATTCCAAACCTGATTTTTATTTTGAGAAAAGTACTGGATGAATTTCAGCTTACATAGAATTTTCATTCAGTTCCAGGACCATTATTACATGTATTTTGGTCATGTCAACTCATCTTCCTAGTGCCTTCTATAAAGATCCAGATAATGTGGGTATCTTCCTTGGTTATTCAAGGATAAGAAAAATATTGAGAATACTAAAGGGTTTGGGCATTATCCATTCTGTGTTGGGCAACTGGAGGTTTATGTTAAATAGCGGATAAAAGTTTTTCACTCAGGAGGTGGTTGAGCACTGGATCAAGTTCCCCAGGAAAGTGACCATGGTACCAAGCCTGACAGAGTTCAAGAAGCATTTGAACAATGCTCTCAGGTACATGGTAGGCTCCTGGGGTGTCCTGCACAAGGCCAGCTGTTGGACTCAAAGTTTCTTCCAACTCAGCTTATTCTAGGATTCTATAACTAATCCTCAGTGTATCCTGGCACAGCGATGCTTCTTTCACTGGCAAAGCAATTGGATAGTGCATGCACAATAAATATTTACTGGCTTGTTCATGGAGTTTGGTTGATGTCCAGGAGTCTGACAGGTACTGACACATGACTATCAGTAGTCTGTTGTAAATCACTGATAAATCAAGCATCAGTCTGCATGAGCTGTTGTTTAACATCCCACCTGATTAAATTCTTAGGCATATAAAGATGTTACACTCCAAGCAGTTTGAAGGGCAGTACACTTGTTTAGTAAAAGACTCAGGTTCACATCCCTGTGGCACATGTCTATTCCTCTGTTGGCCATTCAGCAGTGAGCCACTGTGAGATTCTCCTTGGGCACATGCCATTGCACACAAACATCCACACCAGAAGGATGTTCAACTTCCACCAAGCAAACACAAAGCTATCATCTTTCTAGCCAAATGTTTGAGTATTTCACATAACATAGTTCCAGGAGAGAAGACCCATAAAAGAACTTGTTCATCTCTGTAGGAAATATATTTGAATCTTCCACGCATCATGTGAATGTACTAGTCTGTGGGCTATTGATTATATGCAGAGGGAGTTTCTTTTCCATTTTCCACTCAGGAAAAAGGGTGACTCTCTTGCGGAAAAAAAACCAAACCAAACCAAAACAAAACAAAAAAAAACCCACACCCACAAAAAACTAACATTAACAGCGTGGATATGGCTTTTTTTTGGCTGGTTTTTTGCAGTGTCAATCTACTTCCCTATGAAGTAGAAGGGTACACTCTGGTCACAGCTTCAGGATCACAGAACATGTCTCAGCTGGAGAACACAGGCCTATGGACAAATGTTTTTAATATTCATTGAAATCTTTGTGTGAGCTGACTAATTTTATGTGTTCAGTAAGGTTTTCTGAAAAGTTCAAGGAAGAACTTCCAGGCATCACAAGGGAAACCAGTGGTAAATAAAGGGGTAAAATTACCTCACATCCCACGTCAGGTTTGAAGTTCAGTCTCTGGTTTATTTCCCCTGGGCAGCAATACAGATGCATTTTGGCAATGTAAATTTTAGCTTTACTGTGCAGGTAGGGAACTTATGGGCAACTAATAGTTCAGCACAAGTACCTGACAGGATCAAAACTGGCTGTTTTGATTTGCAACAACACTTGGACTGTACCTGTCTTGTTTTGAACCATCACTAGCACTGGTGGGTTTTTCCCCATCTGAAAACAAATAAACCAGGAAAATACTCTTTACAGCCTCCTCATTTCTCCACTACAGCTAACAATCATGACCTGTGCAGTTTTCCTGAATTCTGGCTCAGGGCAGGTGTAAAGACAAAGAAAGTGTGTGTGCAGTGGATGTTTAGCTCAAAACTTGTGCAATTGTTCTACAGTGTGACAAGTACCACCTGTTTTCTCCCTTGGGAGCAAGACCAGATGGACAGTGGTTTCTACTGAGCAGAGTTAATCCTTTATGTAGCTAATCAACTCTTGAACTTTTGCTGCCTGAGGAAAAAAAAACATTAGAGAGAAGGAAATGCCTGGTTAGGCCTCATTAAACAGTTGCTGCCAGGCACTGTAAGATCATGGATAATGAGGATCTTACTTTTCAAGGAGCTGAGTCTTTAATTCTTTCTGCCTTTCTGATCTGAGGATTGGTGCAAGTATCACCCATCTGGAGTTTTTGTAATGGCTACAATAAAAGCATGCATCTGCTTTTACTTTCAGTAAAGGTTTATCACCCTTTTCCTACCCATATTCTTGTCAATATAATCATCTTTCTTTGCTGTTTTTGTCCAAAAAGCTGGCCTGGGCATTTTCTTTCTAGCATATAGCTCATATCGATGTGAAAAGATCTGGAAACTGCTACAATACACTCCTTTTGCCTACTGAAGGTTGGATTTATCTCTTTAATTATTATTTGTAACCTCTAGCTATCGGTTGTTCCTTCTGAATCACTTGAAAGATAGAGATTTCTTCTCTGGTTTTTGTCTCTTTTATCTAGCAAGACTATTCACTCCTTCAAAAATATGTGTATTTCTCTCCTTCACTCCTTGAATAAAAAAGAGCTACAAACAAGTGCTGAGATAGGCATTCAAGGAAAAGATTAAATAAATCTTTCTAAAGCAAATGGAAGAGCATGTTGACATGAACTCTTCAAAATCTGTAAGTATTTACCATCAGAAGAATGAACTCTTTAGAAGGAAAACACTTCTTGGTATCTAGTGGTGGTAGACGCATTAAGGTTTAATGCCTATTTTAAAATGTGGATTATGAATAAAAAAAAATAACACCTGTCAATTCACCATCCTTCAAATTAGCACTGGATGCCTTTTCAAATGTTATGGCTTGACACAGATTTTAGTTGAAGAAGGAATCAGAAGTGCTTTCTCTCTACACCATCAATTACTTATTGAATTGATCAATTGTTATTATCCTCACATTAGTGTCTCTAGTCTTGTTTCCTTTGGATAATTCAGAATTTGAATGATTTTTTCAAAAATCTCTGTTTTCAGTCTGTCTGTGCCGGGTTTTTGGTGGTCCCAGCAAGAGTGGGAACCCACTCCTGGGCCCTTTGGAGGGGGGTGCCCTGTGGAGTTCTTTTCCAAGGATGAAGAATGTGCAGGACTCTTAATTTCTCAGTCTTCAGGCTTTTGTTTGTTTTTATCTCAAGTTCAGCACACTGCCTGCACCCCAGACTTAGCATGTGAGAAGCAAGGCACAAAATGGACCCCAAACACCCAAAACCAAGGCCTTTTAAAACTGTTTAGTCCAATTACTTTCTAACACGTCCTTTGNTAGATAACCAAACTTTGGTAATCTCTGTACTATCATTCATGGGCTTTTAAATGCACTCTTGTGTTTCAGAGTTATTTTAGAGGTGTTGAAGTTTGCCAATATCTCATTCAAAAAACAGTTATCTACTATCTACTGCTGTAAAATAGGAAGGACAGCACGGTGGTGGGTTGACCCTGCTTGGAATTCTCTCTCCCCTCTTCCTTCCTTCGGGCTTTTTCCTCTGATCAGACACAGTATGTTCTATTCCTTTGCTCAGTTTGGATCAGCTGTCCCACCTGTGTCCCTTCCCAAGATCTTGCGCATCCCCAGGCTACTGGTGAGGGGGGAAATGAGGAGGGGCAGCGCTGATGCTGTGCCAGAGCTGCTCAGCACTGCCAAACACGGGATAGGGCTGTGTTACCAGCACCCTTCTGGCCACCAAAACAGAGCCCAGCACTGGGAGGGCTGCTGTGGGGGAAATGAACTCCATCTTATCTAGACCCAATACAAGGTTTTGAAAGTATACCATTTCTCTTCTCACTGTCTGCACTCTGGATTTCTTAATGTTGACATGTAATCCTGAAAATAAGCACCTTCTCTTGAGAAGTCCATATACCTGATTGTTTGACAGACAGATGGAAAGAATTTTATGGGAAAATGTCTAGAAGGAATGATTCATCAGGAAAGATTGAAATACTAAATGACAGTTTAAAGGGAAGAGGATGAACCCTTTTTCTACTTGAAGAAAAATTTGTGAGCAGGAAGCTACTGCAATAGGTACAGACTTAAATAAAAATGAAAGGGCCTCTTAGTCACCCTGTCCATTTCCTTATTTTAATAAAGTGAGATCAGTAGCTTAAATGGTTTTGGAAGGATCATGCTGAAAATCAGAGAAACGGTGCCTATACCAAATGCTAGCATGTGTCTCTGTGGGTATAGCACATCTATTTCTGTTAGGTTCTGTTGCTCCATATTTTGGTCATATTCCCATTTAAGACCACAGCTAAATACACTGCATTGAAGCAATCCACAGTAATGTTAATTATAGACTCCAGTACTGCAATGTTTATTTCTAAAAACAACAAGATGTCGGCATGATACTTTTCTATTATTTCAACTGCAATTCTAATCAGAATTAGTCTGTTTTCTTTCAACTTCTCTTATTTTTCCTCCCCTTCCTCTTCCCCAGTTACAGAGATTCACTTCTGATTATCATGCAACAGAAAGAAAACTGCAGAATTTCCTTGAAGAGAACTTTTCTTTTCTTGATGTGTCTCTGTTTTACTAAAATACAGGGTGCTCAGGATCCAGCACTAATAGGTGACCAAAATTTAGCAAGAGCTAAATTCACTCACAGAAAATTTCAAGATTATACAATCCCAATAGTCTTTTTGAAAATGTGTGGAAAATATTAACTTAGTAGTATCATAGGCAGGCATACAGTATTATGGTTCAAGAAGCATGTAGCAAAAACTGGCTCTTCAAAGACTAACTACAGGGCAAACAAGCTGCAAAATCAAAGTGAATGAGAGGCAAAGACAGGCAGAAGAACTCATACAAATTTTAGAAAATTGTTACGCCAATCTAGAAACAAACACTAAGCCAAGAATGGTTGGATACACCAGTGTAGAGAAGCAGAACCAGGCTCTTTTGAGTGGTATCCACTGATGGCACAAGAGACAGGGGGCATGAACTGAAGCACAGGACATTTCCTGTGAACATCAGGAAACACTTTTTACTTTGAGGTGACCAAGAACTGGCACAGGTTTTCCAGGGAGGATGTGGAGCCTCTGGAGACATTCAATGACTCTGTGGAGTTGTTGGAGACATTCAAATGCCATCTGGATATGGTCCTGCAATCTGCTCTAGGAGGTCTTCCTCAAGCAAGGGGCTGCACCAGGTGACCTTCAAAGGTCCCTTCCAGCCTCTGCCTCTCTGTGATTCTTAGATTCTGAGATAAAGATGCTACAACAGATTGAACAGCATGAAAGTAATGCAAGATTTCTGATGTTCAGTTTTTAGTTTCTGTTTACTCTCCCAGGTTTGTGAGTAAAGTTTTCACTTAGAAAATGTTATTTAGTTTGGGATAATTTTTATACTGTGTATTGACATGAAGAACAGTGCTTAGCTGTCTAGATTTAACAGTAGTACCATTAGCTTACAGAATAGGCTATATATTATGGTAATGCTAATATTTGCTAGTGTTTTGTTTGTTTTGTTCCACAACAACTTTATAATTGTGTTCATTCAGTCTGTTTGTCAACAAATTGGTCCTATACTCTCAGCTCTTCAAAGGTCACTTGGGAAGGCAAACCATATTATTCTAAGTATCTATTTATATGAAACATGGTCCTGCAAAGCTCTGAATTTTCAATGTTCCTTTTTTATTAATTTTAGTCTAATTCCTTCTTCTCACACTTTTTTTCCACCAAAATCTTTCTGTTCAATACACAGAATATTAATGCAAAATACATTCTGTGTAAGAAGTTTCTTTGGGCTCCAGCACTCCTGGAATGTCAGCAAGCAACTGGGCATACAGGCAAACTATTTTGCCACTAGAGAAGTAATTTTTTCACATGTTGTCTCTTTCTTTCACCTTTTTACACTTTTTATTCCCAGATATCTCTAAGCCTATCAATCTGCACACTTTCCTGTATTTCTTTTTAAAATAAATCACTGCTTAATTTTCCTTCTGCCATTTCACCAGTAAGAGAAGGAAACACATGAAACAAAATTCCATTTCCTGATATCATCTTCTAACCGGTCTTTCTTAGTGATTGACTGTGCTTTTTCTTAAAATTCCTTATGGCTTTCCTCTACCTTGAAAGTCTCTTTTCTCAACTTCCCTGTGTTTTGAAGGTCTTTTCTCTCCTCAATTTCTATTTGTCTTTGCCTTATTCTAAGGATTCTTACAATATGATCCCCACTGAAAACTGATTTGCCAAAGGATAAAGAGAATATTGGACTGCCTTTTTCTGTTACAATCTTTGGCCCTTCTGTCCCTTGAGTCCACAGGTGACAGCACAAGAATCAGATGTTCAGCAATGTCTACATTGAAAGTTTTGGGGAGCCATAGCCATGATAATGCAGATATATAATGTTTTTTGCAGATGGTTTTATGTTTAGAGCAGTGCTTATATTTTCTTTTAAGGGGAGCATTTCAGCAAAACAAGTTTTTCAGCTGTCTTTGCTAGAAATGGAATCTGTGTTTAGCTTCAAAGAAATGAAGAAAATGAGCAAATGGTACCAAAGTTCAGGTGTAAGACAGCAGCAGCTATTCACCCCCTAGCTTCTACAATTATTGTTTTTCAATTTTTTCAACTTAGGCTTTGTCACTGCCAAGGCAGAATTTTTATTTTTTGGAAATATTCTATTTTCCACCTTTAATTGCAGTCCTTCTAGTTATTTTACTAAGTAGGAATTTAGACAGCTCAAATACTACCATGAATTGATTAATCAAGTTTACAACCCAGACAGAAAAAATGTAGCCTTCACTTGATTTGTGTCTGGCTTACTCCATAGTGGCTTCACTCAGTATTTCTTTTATTTCCTTCTCTACTGCTACCCAGTAAAGCATTTATAACTGCATAGTTATGTTTTGTCTGCCTTTATAATTGTACTGGTAGCTCAAGCAGAACTCCACACCTTTGGTTTCATTAGCAAACACCACAAGCTGCTACGCACAACCGTTATCTGTGATCCTGAGTCAAATTTTATTTAAAAAGAATTCTTTTAGAATTCTTTTAGAAAAGCCCCTCAGTCTCAGTTTTTCTAAGTTGCCATATGTGATCCCTCTGTATCCTACAGATCACCTCAGCAATTTTTTAATAAAATAGCATTGCTGAATTTCTAAGTAAGATTTCAAATATAGAGAAAAATAATGACCTTTTTTCCATTTAGAAAAAAAAGTATGTTAATCTCTCCATCTGTATTAAGTTTGCCCTTTTTTTGAGATTTCTGATTTATTTTAGGCAATGTGACATTTCACATCTTGTTTCTTCTTTCTCTTTTTGTCAAATACCAAGATGATTTTTTTCTTTTCAAACCAAGGAGTTCCGCAAGATTCTGAATATCTCATGATATTGAGTACCCTGAACATCATCAAATGCTCAAAACATATTGCTAGGTAGAATTCTATTTACTAGGAGCAAAATAGTTTGGTTTTGGTTTTTTGTTGGTTTGAGGTTTTGTTTTTCGTATTTGTTTGTGATGTTTTTTCCACAGAGGAAGAAGGAGAATGTATTCCACGATGTCTTGGCAGATGTAGCTGAAGACACCTTTTTCTCAAGGAAAAGGTTGCAGGATGAAAGCTGATTTGTGCTGAGTATAAAACCAGCATTAAAAAAAAAAAACCTGGTTGTTGTGTAACCTGGTATTGTAACCCAGGCCTTCTTCATGTATGATTTCTGAAATTTACTACACTTCAAAGTGTAAGCTCTGCACCCTTCATTATACCACCTGTCAACTGGGCCAGGATCAAATCTCCTTCCCCACTGTATCATCCAAAAGGGTATACAAGTCCTGCAAAAGCTCTGCAAAAGAGAGTTTGTTCAGAAGCTTTTTGGAGGGCATCTGGGGCACAGACTTCTGAGAATAAGACAAAGCTCCTCAGCGATGGATGACTCTTTGATAGCTGAAGAGCTGGGGCAAGGAGATTGGCCTTAGAATGTTTTTGGTGCATTTCAGTTTTGTGCTTCTCTTCATGATTTGCAGAGCCTCAAATTTCCATTTTGGTGACAAATTTGTAGCTTTCATTTTTTTATGTAACTTAAATTATAGATTTTTGCACTTAAGGAGAGCACAGCTCTCAAAATACACATTGCTGCCTGCACTGCAAGCTGCAGCTCTTAAGGAACAAGCAAGTAACCAGCAGACACATCATGGATCACATTGCCTAAAAATCGAAGTGAACCTGCCCAATATCATTAACAGTGATATAAATTATATCTAAATAGTCAGGAGGGAACTTCTTCATTGTCCAATGGTGTTTTTTTTTTTTTTTTTTTTGCTTACTCATATTGATTTACTAGGTTTTGATGGAATGTCTTCTGAAAATGACTCTCTGGATGCTTCAGGAAAGGGAGTATATTTTCAAATTTTAAAGTGTATGAAAAAGGGTAATATTTTCAACAGTCTTTGATCTGCAGCATGAGTTTCAAGGATGGTCTGGCTTAAAGGACAGAAAAAGTATTGGTTTTACCCAGAGACTCTGCATGTAAGATTCCGAATGTGCTGGTTTTTCTAACTACTAGAGCCATTATGAGAGCTTAATGTGACTGTAGAAAAGTGTATGCTTTCTGCTCTGAGAGGAGAATTAAGTGTTTTATATACCCTAAATTTGACTAAAAGTTCTTCAAATCCTCTTGAGGTTACTGAAAGCTGAAAAGAACCAGTTTAGATTCTACCTTAATTTTTACATAAAAATATTAAAAACTGAGATTAGATTAATAATAAAATTTATTTATTTGCACTGTTTCCCTTCCTCCTGAACTTCAGTTTTGCTGGGCTTAAATGGCCTGTTAAATAGTACAGGACTGCAGCTTCATAAAACATCAGCAATTAGTCTGATCACATACATTAGTCAGATTTTTCTAAAACATGCTTTGTGATCAAGGAGTAATAATTTCCTCAAAAAAAATCCTGGACAGGAAATCAGACTATTCATGGAGTCTCCCAGTTATAAAATCTGATCTATATTTTAAAGGAAACTCTAAACAGACTGTTAATAAGACATATAAATAGGGCTTTACAGATTTCTTCTTGAACATAAGGCTTTGGAAAGCTGTCAAACACTTGAAAACATAGGAATAAATATACTCCTCCTTCATTATTTTTAGACACCTCTCAGATTCTTAAGTAATAAAAAATACATGCTACAGTATGTGCTCAAACAGTGCCAAGTACCATATCAAGCAATGGCAAAGCAAATTCCTGCACAGTAGTTGGGCCAGTCATTTCAAATCATTTCAACATCAATTGACAGAATGTAGTTTAACTAGAAAAAACTCTCAAACACATTATTAATTCCTTGAATCACTGCAATGTGAGAAATTTTTCACATAACTTTCACACCCAGTCACTCTATCTTTTTTTTTTCTGTAAGAAAAGTTGCAATGCAATCAACACTAGGTGCCTGATTTAAAATGCTTATGGATATTCACCCCAAATAAAATAATTCCGTAATTTCTGATTTCTATAAATACACTGAGTTAGTTTACTGGCAGAAGCATTTGCAAAAGCTTGTGGTCTAATTGAAGAGTTTAAGAGACTATTTTCAATATAATGTTGATTTTAGAATTACGTAGAATTGGGGTTTTTTTGCATATATTCTCTTCTAAACCATTCAGTGAACAGAAAACAAAGTCCTGATTTCCAAGAAGGGTTTTCAGGTTTTCAGAATTAATTACTTGTATAAAAAATACTTATTAATTTTTACCTATATTATTCAATAAAATATTTCAAGTCTTGAAATAATTACAAAATTCTCTAAGCCAGCTCATACATTTAGTGACTGGCAGCATGTGCTATCCTAAATTCCCCAAACAATGTCATAAAGGCAGATTTGTAGTTTGTCTTTATCCCTGAATTGTCACAGTATTGAGGGATGTTGTACAAATGAATTCTAAATCAGATATTTAATTTCATAAAAGTTGAAAATTAATCTAGAAAGGCAGCTGTTCTCTGCCTCATAAAGGACAGGCTGATGGAAAATCATTACCATGGGATGTGGATAAAAGTAGTCACTGATTGAACTATGAAATCAAGGATACTATTGTATACTTGTTACATATTTTATGTAGTTAAAATCACAAAATGTTGCTAATACTCCCCAAAAAAATCAAGAAAATTCTATTACTGTTAATCATCCAGTTCATTAATAACAAGCATATAATTCTAGCTTTTTTTCCAAAAGGTAACATAAGTTCAACAGCCTTAATGAAAGGTTTTTGAAGTTTCATTAAATTTGTCATATTTTATAGGTGAAATTCTAGCCACCAATATTTGCACTTCACAGTGAACTTTTAATTCAGATTTTTTGTTTGAAATCACCTTCATTTTTTTGAGCACCTGTCAAAACGCTGGAGGCTGAGTTCAAGCTATGTTACTTTTCTGTGTTTATGTCTGGCCCCTTCACAGACTATTTCTTCTACTCGCCCAACTCACCTGCAGGCAATGTACTCCAGTGTCCCTTCTCTTTCTCCTTTGCTTGCTAGTCATTATACTTAGAGAATTTAGCTGCTTCAGCTCCCATTGCAACTTCATTTCTCCTCCTTGCCATGACAAATAAAAGTGAAGTTTGATTTTACCTATTAAAAAAATTATAACTGCACACCTACATTTTTTCTTGCAATTTAAACCAGTCCATTAAATAAATTGGAAGGAAAAGAAATCTAGTATTCTTGAGATCTTACATCTCTTGTACAGTGTCTGAAGAATCATATCCTTTTGGTAGTAATTGTCATTTGCATAGACAAGTGAGTGAAGAGAAAATGTCCAAGCATCGACCTTGAATTGCATTTATCTGTAAATTCTTCACTCCTTTTTTCTCTCACTTACCTAATTTCATGCAGATTACAGGGGTCTCTACTCCAACTCTTTTGATTGTGGGCAGTTGAGTTATGCAGAATTGTGAAGTCAAAGTCTGTAGCTCCTCCAAATCCCTGAGAAAAATCAATAGGCTAAAAGAGGAGTAGCAGGGAACTCATGTTATGGATTAGAAAAACCAAATCCCTTCATCCTTACATTCACTCATGGAAATTCATGGCCTGTAATTACATCCTGTTCCTCCCTAATGTCCATTACTCATTTATTTCTGGTCTGCTCAGAATCCTTTTCTAATGAAGACTGCAGCTCTTTGCATGGTAACACATTAAGAGACAAAGCAAGGAGACATTTCCTAGGTAAAATTGACTAAATTGTAATTAGTTAAAACAAAACCCAAGAAAAAAGAATAAATTAAATCTCAGTAAAAGAAAAATCTATGACATAGCCCAAAAAGTGTTTGTTTATTTTTTAACACTGATGAAAAACACAGTGGTTAGGTTTAGTCTGGGAAGAAACAGCCATAAGGATCTCAAAAAGAATAAACTGCAGAGCAAAAATTCTTTCATGATTTCCTTATTCTCCCTAGAAATCAAATGCTGTCTCTGAAACCTCTTTTGACTTTTTGAGAGAGTAATTACGTTTAGCAGATTTATTCATTGTTGTCCTACATGGCTGTAGGTACTAAAGCAATCAAAAAGGCCAATAAATGAGGTACTTTTGATGAATAATGTTAATTTAGTTTTCAGTAAGAACTGTAAGAAAGAGATACCAAAATGATGAACTCTTGGAAACCTAATCCTTGTGAAAGCTAGTTAACCCTGCTGCTTTAAGGAAGCGTTTATCTTACTGATTTGTGCATTGTTATGCCCTGTGAATCCTCCATGCTGCTCTTTTTAGCTTTTCCTGAAGAGAAATTGACAGCAGCTTACACAGTTTCATTTCCATCCAACATACTTCACAGAAAAAGGCAGCCTTACTTGCAGGAAATACCCTGTTTTGTTCTGCTTCAGATAGAATTAGATAAAATGAAGGAAGGAAGAAAACGCAACTAGGTCGAATTTATATCAGTTACACAGAGTAGAGGTGAGTGCCTTACCATCTAGATCAGTCCTCTGTCCTGCTATGGTCTATTGAGTTGATTCAATGATGATCAAGTAACTTTTACTTGCAACAGAATACACATGTCCAGAAAAAAATTATCCAGCTACTTTTATGTCTGTTTTGAAATTCAGTTGAATATGGATAAGAGAAGTTGTTGAAACAGAAATGTCCAACTAATAAGCCCTCTAATAATTTTGGTGGCCTCCTCCGAACTTGCTCCAGCAGGTCCATGTCCTTCCTGTGCTGGGACCCCAGAGCTGGTGCAGCCCTGCAGGTGGGGTCTCAGCAGAGCAGAGCAGAGCAGAGCAGAGCAGAGCAGAGCAGAGCGAGAGAATCCCCTCCCTGGCCCTGCTGCCCACCCTGCTCTGGATGCAGCCCAGGACACGTGTGGCTTTCTGGGCTGGGAGTGCCCATGGCTGGGTTATGGTGGGTTTTGCATCCCCCAAAACTCCCAAGTCCTTCTGAGCAGGGCTGCTCTTGACCTGTTCCTTCCCCAGCCTGGATTGATACCTAGATTGCTCTGGCCCAGGTGCAGCACTTTGTAGTTGGTCTTGTTAAACTTCATAAAATTCCATTGGGTCCACTTCTCCAGCTTATCCAGGTCCCTCTGGATGACATCCCATCCTTCAGGTGTGTCAACAGCACCTCTCAGCTTGGGGTCATCTGCAAATCTGCTGAGGGGTCACTCAATCCCTTTGTCCACGTCACTGATGAAAATATTAAATAACTCTGGTCCCAGTATAGACCTCAAGGGCACCACTTGTCACTGATGTCCATTGGGACTCCGAGTGCTTGGCCACCCTCTGGATGTGACCATCCAACCCATTTTTATCCATATAGCAGTTCACTCATCAAACCTCTCTATTCCCAATTTAGAAAGTAGGATGTTTTGGAAGACAATATCAAAGTTTCACAGAAGTCCAGGATATTCACAGCCTTTCTCTTATCCACTGATGGTGTCACTCCGTTATAGAAGGCCACCGAATTGGTCAAGCAAGACTTTCCCTTGGTGAAGCTGTGCTGGCTGTCCCAAATCACCTCCCTGTCTTCCACATGCCTTAACACAGATTCTAGAAGGATTTGTGCCATGATCTTCCCAGACATAGAAGAAGCTGACCAGTTGATTGTTCCCAGGGTCCTTCTTTCTACCCT
>VWZP01004935.1:0-32427 GCA_013396995.1 Dicaeum eximium
CCATTTCCCACACCACTCAGAATCTTTTTCCACACCTGGGTCTACTCCTGGGTCAGGGGTCTCATCAGCCCTTCTAGAAATCTCAGCTCTCATTCTAGAGAAGCTGATGAATGTATAGAGGAAGCTTACCAGATTAAATACCAGAAAGATGGTCTCTTTAACATTCAGGGGAAACTGAACTTTCTCTAATAGTGATGTAACAGATTTGGAAGAGAAGAAGGAAAACAAAGTTTGAAAAGCCTCATCCCCTGCTCCTCCTCTAACAAACTGGGTTTTTTAACTCCTCTAACCATAACCATGAAGTAGACATACTTGGAACAGACTCCAGCACCTTTATAAACTTCCTACCAAGCATTACCACCAAGCCCAGCCCAATAGCTATTCTAGTCTGTGCCCCTCTACTGCAAAAACTACATATTAGGGATAATACCGGAGCTATTTCTGGATGGGAAAATAAACCTAGGGACTATAGAGGTATTAAGACCTCAAAAAAGCCTAGGGACCAGAAACACATGAGGGTCTCTACCCCAAGAGACATTATGAATTCAAACAACATGGCTATTAACTGCTTTATCCCAATATAGAGTAATTGCAAACAAAATACAATCAAAACAGTCTTTTTTTCCATTTTCGAGCTACACGTTGGGCGTCAAATTCTTTGTACCAGTTTATGGCCAATTTGGGAGAAAACCTCAAAAAGGGTCCCTCCCCCCAACTGGTTCGGGAAAAATTTCCTCAGAGGCAAGTGGAAAAAACTTGTTTATTTAACAGGCAAAGCACTCCCCAGCACAAAACCAAATGAACAATACCCGATAACAAAACTCCTCTCTGAAGAGATGACAAATTCAGAAAATCTCTCTTGTGGGTGGTCGTTCTGCTATCAGTCTCTCCAGCACTTGGAAAGGCTGAGGCCAGAGCCGGCCCTGGTGGGCCGCAAAGTGCAGGTTCTCGGTGCTTCCCCGGGTCCCCAGTCCAGAGCAGGTTCGAACAGTTCCAAGAAAATGGACAGGAAAACAGTCCAGGGAAAACTTCTTTGCCTCAGCCAGCTACACCAACTAGAAAGCAGAAGGAGAGCCCTGTTCTGTTCCATCTGTGCCCAGACACCACTGTCCTGGCAGCATGTGAGGGCGTGAGTGCAGTCTGTGATAACAAACTCCGTGCTGCTTCTTCTGCCTGCCTTCGCTCTCTGACCCAGTCTTGAAGGCACAGAATATAATATCCAGCATAAGGAACAGACGATTTGGGGATACAAGCATCATAAAGTCACTCTAGGACACATGTCATTGTGAAATGGTGAATGAGTATTTAGTATAGGGAACCATGCAGAACCTAATACTCATACTGTTGAACATACTGTTTCCAAAATTACAAGAACATATTACAAGAACTTTTAATATGTTGTTGTCATTTTGGAAGCTTATCTCTTTGTGAAAATTTAGGTCCCCTTCTGATTTTCTAAAATGTATTTCTGTTCTACTATAAATTTTAATAGGGTGCTAAGCCTGAAATAAATGGCATGAACAAATCACCGGACATTAAATTAAATGAGTAAGCAGTGCTAGTCAATCCTCATAAAATTCCTGACTTGTCCAATATGCACCTGACAATGCATCTTCATCCACTGTGTTCCTCTACTTAGGCATGCATGTATGTACAACAGAGCAGGCAGAAAAACAATGTCAAACAAAATAAGCTAAACCAACATCTACTGCTTTATCAGAGAGTGGCAGCATTTCGGGTACAGATCTTGAAGTTCTCAGCTACAGTTACTTAGCACTATAAATGTCACTGGCATAACAAGTTTCTCAATTTAGTTAGTTTATATGGAGGTAATGAGTTCCAGAGAAAACAGGGCTGATACACTACAGAAGTATACTATATGCTAGATTAGTATACTTAATAGAGCCCAAAGTGTGTTTTGGTGGTGGGGACATCACAAGCATATTTAAAAGGCATTAAGGCTTCTACCATTTGATCTAATATGATACAGTACCATAACAGGCTTAAGGTCCTCATAGAGTGGGCAGGGCCTGTGTTTTAGAGGTGCAGTGAAGAATTTTGTCCATGAGATAGAAAATACTATATGCAAGTTTTGCATGTGCAAGAGTGAGTGAATTAAACAGAACTGAGACTAGAAGTCTTCCAAAATCACTGTCAATTTATCGTGTCTGTATTAAATATCAACTTTATCATCTGGATTTTTTTTTATTTTTACTTGTAAGAATGGAAGGAGACACTAGCTGAAGTTACCCTCAGTATGTCATGAGTAATGGGAATGCAGCAATTTGGAGCTGTCCACATGTTAGCTTGTCAGAAGAAGAATTAAGTAGAAAACAAGGTCTAGAATGCCAATTTTTCATTTCTCTTCCGTAGAGAGGAGGGAAAAAATGGTGAAAGCAGTTCTCCCAGCTAAGGGAAAATTTTAAAAATACCTTACCCAGAGTAAGGCTTGAGGTGATTAAGTTGAAAACAAACTCCAAACACTATGGAAGTCTGTAGCAAGTTATATGCATTAATGCTAATTTGGATAGATCTCTAGAAGCTTCAGCTACAACCAGACGTTAGAATCAAAATTCTAGGTTTACATCTTTTCAGATACATGTCTAAATGACAATGTTGAGTCATAAAATAGTCACAAAATGCTAAAAGAAATGTGGTGGTAAAGATAGATACAGGCATAGAAGCCTCAAAGACTTTTTTCCATATTAAACATTCCAGTGATACTCCACAACATGTATCATCTTTGTATTGATGAACCACCTCTCCAGGCTACAAGATAATTCACTTTCCATACTGTATTATCAGCAAGGAGCTGAAGTGTTCAGTGAATAAGGTTTTAAGCTGAAGCTTAATGTCCTGGCTCAGTGCCAGATTGTGTTAGGGGTCATATTCAGAGATATAAATCTGATGAGTGCTTCTCAGAAGGAACAAATTAAAAATTATATCCATTTTAAATAATGGAAACCTATATCTGCCAGTTCTGCTGCATTGTATTCCTACTCTTGGAACAGCACCAAGAGTAAAAGCTCATGGACAGGACTTTGGCTCCTACTCAGCAAAACACACCAAAAACATACTTCTTAACCATGACTTGATTCTGGAAATGAGGTTCTGACAAAATCACATAATTGGCTTTCTATCTCTCAGTCAGCTGAAATATTACCTTGTTTTATAACCTTCAGAAGTTATAGATTATGAATTACAGGTAATTATCAAAACAATTTATGCTATGACATTGACTGCATATATAATATGTCTAACAACACCTTATAACAAAGAAAATTTAAAGAAATGTATACAGTAGAAAACTTGTATTTTAGCTTGTAGTATAAAAATGATGCCATTTCCAAAGTTCTTTGGTTTATTCCAGACTTCCTTTAGAGCATATAATGGGTACTTATATTTTGTCTACATTTGTGGCTACCATTCCACAAGAATGGGTGGAACTCATGCTGTTATATTTAAAAACTCAGCTGGATGTGGGAAAATAACTGTCCGTTGCTCCAGGCACAATCCTGATGTATTAATGATATGCGGAAATGCTAGTTTAAGATCTGGAACAGATTTTTCAGTTCCAAACTTAATAAAAAACAAAGAATGTTAGAATTAATGTTTAAATTAGCTCCTTATCTATTTTTGTCTTTAGTCTTGAAGATTTGTCCTTGACTGAATTTTAGTTTTATATATTGTTTAAAAGCTGGTGGTTTTGATTTACTCTTCAAGTACTATACAGTATTCTCATGTTTATCCCACAAAAGAAATGAAATATTATTGTGTTTTATAGATGCACTGGTTACATAGTCTCAAGCATCACTTATGTGGAAAATAAACAGGAAAAAAAATAAAGCAGGGAACAAGAGGAAATTATATTCTCAACATCAAGAAAAAAGAATTATGATAGCTGCATGGGTGCTTTCCTCAAAGTAATACAAAGAAAAACGCTCTTGTAGACTAATAGAAAAAAAAAATTTTAGAACACGTAGAGGTTTAAATTGGGACTTCCATATAGAACACATTATACTAAAAATGGAAGATTAAATACAAAATAAAGAATTTACATGGCAGACAGCTGTGCTGGTTAGGAAGTGGATAATTTAATTTCTCCACAAGGATGAAATTCTAGCATGAATTAATTGCTTCATGCAGAATCTTGCTGTTTTCTCTTCTTTCTTCAATCACTCTTTACTACGTAAAGTCACACATCACATTCTTTGATTGTTTAATTTTAGCAGGGTTTTTCATGGCACCATATGTAGAAATAAGCCTTATTCTTCATGTAATACATAAATATATTATTTTAGTCTTCAAGATCACTAGGGTTATTTCAAGTTTGAAACAATATTATTCCAATATTTTATTTCCAGTAAATAATTGAACTGAATTTTTAAAAGGTATCCAAGCCATAATCCAACATTACTGTTCCAACAACTCCTGCTTTCTTCAGTGGATGCCTTGGATTTCTAATTAATAAATTAACCCCTAAAGAAAAACAGGAAGATCAGCTAATCTCAGTAAGATTAACTTCCACTAAGCTAGTAGGGCTAATTTTAGGATGTGAATGAAGAAAACCAATAGGACTGGGTCGTGTTTATTGGACAGAACCACAGAGAGACAACTAGAAGGCTTTGGAAAGGCTTCAGAAATATTTGGAGAATATAGATCACTAGGGAAAGGTGATGAGGTTTTAGGTGGTAAGCACCTAGGGTCAGAAGTTTTGGACTGTATATTCAAAAGACAGTAATGTTACTCTTTTGGAGCACTTAAAGGAAGATCTATAAGAACATATTTTAACAAGAACAATATTTTGTCAGTATGGAGTGACCTTTCCTACTAAATCCAAGTGGCCCAAACGTGCTTACATAAAGATTTCATTATTTCAATAATTATACTAAATATAGAAGCATATATACAAACCACAATGAATTCCCAACAAATAAAGTGATAAATTACTTATGATAAATCATAAATTTAAATTAATTAGTAGGTGTAGTATACAAATTATTATACTGGTTTCATAAACAAAAAATTACCTTAAAAACTGTTGTAATAGCAGAAGTTTACATTTCAGCCCACACAGTACCACAGAATTTATTATGTTCCTAAAATAGTAGAAGAAGGTGAGCCATTTGTATACAGAATAGGATCCTATATTACTGAAAGTTTCTTGTATATTCCCCCTTTTTGTCACTAAATTGTTCAATACAGCCCAAACAGTGGAAAGGCTGGTCATCAAATTGGTCAGACAGAAATTTGTTATCATAATGTGAGAATAATTTTTCATACAAGTCATATCTTAGAGATTTTTATCACTGCCTGGAGACTTTAGTTATCTTTTTCTGGACCACTAGACATAAAATTATGGTTTTCCTTACATTGTTCTAACTTAAACAGCATCTGAGAAAATTTCCACTACCTAAAGTAGGTCTCAGTAAGTTTGGTCTCTGTCAGGTCTCAGTTTGACTTCTCAACCCCCATCTCCCACTCACCAGTAATGGAAAAGGACCTGCTAATAAGCATCCATTTTCCTGCCTTGTAGTCTGAAATCAACAGTTTGGAGGTGGGAGATGGGATAATATGTGGAGATGAAGGGGAAACAACCTTCATGAACAACCAGGAAAATTGTATTAGGAATCCCCAAAAACAAAGTCAGATTTCTAGCTCCAAAAATCCCTCCTCCTAATTCTTTGTGAAGGAGGGAGGGAAAACAGTAGGAAGTTCCATGGCTTACCTGATAGTCTTGGAGCTAGCTAAATTTAATGTGTTCAGCTAAGTCATGTGGACCAGGATGTAAATGGGACGTAACTTCTTCAAATTCAGCATTTTGCTGCCTCTCAGGTAACAAATGGTTCCTAGTTAGCAACACATTGCTCATACGTATACAGCAATCTTGCAGAGGTTGGATTTATTATAGAGGACAGCACTGATCAGAGACTGACTGAAACAGGTTCCTGGTGGTTTTGCACTTTGTTACTGGATGTTACAAAATATTTGGCCTAAAGCATTGTAGATCTGATTTGTAAATAAACTCTAAGATATTTTCAGACTAACTTATGAATATAAGCAAAGGACAATGCCTTCAAGATATAGAAGTGGAGTACAATCATTGGTATGTTCTGCTGTGGTATCCTGTCATATTTTTGGTTTATTCCCCAAAGAGAAGCAGCAACTTCTGAGGTGAATGGGGACAAGAGATAAAAATGCTATTTCCAGAAAAAGGTCAGCTGTACCCTGAAGTGCATTAAGCACAATACAGCTGACCAATCAAAACCCATTGTCCCCCTACATCCACTGTTGGTGTGTCCTCACCTGAAACACTGTGTAGAGTTTTCCTCTCCACAATGTAAGAGGGAGATAAAAATATCAGACTGTGTCTGAAAGGAGAGCAACAAAAGTGATGGAAGGATTACAGGGCATGGCTTATGAGGAGCAGTTGAGGATATTAGGTTTCTTCTGCTTAGAGGAGTCTGAGGAGTGACCTCATTTCTATTTATACCTTTGTCATGGTTTGACACTGGCCCAATGCAAGACACCCATGAGTCACTCACTCACCCTCCCCTGCTGCAGCTGGGCAGTGGAGAGGGAAAAAAATTAACAAATACTTCATGAGTGAGATAAGGACTGGGAGAAAACACTGCACGGGCAAAACCAGGCTCAGCTTAAATTGCAAAGCG
Organism: Dicaeum eximium; assembly: GCA_013396995.1. Taxonomy (NCBI): domain Eukaryota; kingdom Metazoa; phylum Chordata; class Aves; order Passeriformes; family Dicaeidae; genus Dicaeum; species Dicaeum eximium. Next base: position 6,672 of record VWZP01004935.1, read on the forward strand.
AATTTATTACTAACGAAGTCAGAGGAAGATAATGAGAAGTAAATCAAGCCCTCAAAACACCTTTTCCCCCCAGCCCCTCCCTCCTTCCCACCAACAGCACAGGGAGACAGGGCATGGGGGTTTTTGGTCAGTTTATCACTGAGATTTCCTTCTGCTGCACAGGGAGAGGAGTCCTTCCCCTGTGAGGCCATTGGGTTCCTCCTACAGGACACAACTCTCTGTGAACTTCTCTGGTGTGGGTCCACTCTCATGAGCAGCAGCCATACTGCACCTGCTACAGCATGAACTCCCCCCACAGGCAGACAGTCCTCCCAAAACTCCCGTGGTGTGCGTCACTCTTTCCACGGTATGCAGTCCTCCAAGGACAGGTTGCTCCAGCCTGGAAGCAAGGGTCATCTCTCTACCAGGTCTTCCGCTGGATTACAGACTCCTCCAGGCATCCACCACTTCAGAATGTGCACTTCCCCCACAGGGTGCGGGTGGATCTCTGCATTCCCTGTGGACCCATGAGCTGCAGNCCACAGGGTGCGGGTGGATCTCTGCATTCCCTGTGGACCCATGAGCTGCAGGGGCACACCGGCTTCACCATGGTCATCCCCATGGACTGCAGAAGAATGTTGGCACTGGTGCCTGGAGCACCTCCTCTCCCTCCTTCTCCACTGACCTTGGTGGCTCCATGGTTGTTTTCCCTCCCTTGTTCTCACCTCCTCCTCTTCTCTGGCTACAAACAAAAACCCCCATGACTTTGTGTTGATTTTCTTCATAAATATGTCATCACAGAGGCATTACCAGCCTCTCTCATTGGTCTAGCCTTGGCCAGCAGCATGTCCATCCTCAGAGCCATCAGCCATTGGCTTTGACGGACATGGGGGAAGCTTCCAGCAGCTTCCTACAAGAGCCATCTTGTAGCCCCTCTGCTACTAAAAACCCATACAACCTTCCACACGAATGGAAGGGAGATGCTGATCTGTTCTCTGGTGTCCACCGAAAGAACCCATGGCAGTAACTTAGAAGTGTACCAGGAAGATTGAGGACTAGGAAAAGGTGAGGGATTGGTCAAATAATTAAGCAAGATTACGAGGAAAATAGTCATGGCCCTGAGCCAAGTGTTCAAGACATCTTTAGACAACAGTTTAAATTTTAGTTTCCTCTGTGCGGCCAGGAGTTTCATGCTCCTTACAAGTCCCTTCCAACTCAGGTTATTCTGTTGTTTATGATTCTAAGACTCCCACTCTTTAAAGAAAAGAAAGATCCTGTGTTCCCACCTTTCCAAATTAACAACTTTGCTGCTTTCCAACATTCTTCCATGTGCGTATGTAGAACTGGTCATGTGGATAAGGACGAGATCACAGTAAATATACAAAAATACCCTAATTCTAGTATTTCCTACAATTCCAATGATTCTAGTGAAAGCTCGTTCCTGCTAAATGAATAATCTTTTTTTTATTCTGGGTGTAGTATAGAGCTTCTTAGTATAACAGGTCTTAGCATTTTAAATATCGAGCTGGTTTAGATACTTGTACAGTTAATTTTCTTCACAATGCTTAGTGTAGGGATTTGTTTTGGATTTGTCCTGACAACAGTGCTGATAATATAGAGATGGTTTAGTTATTGTTGAGCAACGCTTGCACAGTGTGAAGACCATTTCTGCTTCTCACCCCACCCCACCAGTGAGCAGGCTGGGGGCGCACAAGGAATTGGCAGAAAAACAGCCAGGACAGCTGACACTGACCACAAGGATATCCCAGGCCATATGGAGTCATGCTCAGTACATTAAACTGAAGGAAAAAGAAGTAAAAGGGAAAAATTCGGACTGATGTAATTTGTCTTCCCAAGTCACTGTTCGCACAAGGAATTGGCAGAAAAACAGCCAGGACAGCTGACACTGACCACAAGGATATCCCAGGCCATATGGAGTCATGCTCAGTACATTAAACTGAAGGAAAAAGAAGTAAAAGGGAAAAATTCGGACTGATGTAATTTGTCTTCCCAAGTCACTGTTACCCATGATGGTGCCCTGCCTTCTTTGGGATAGCTAAACACCTTCCTGCCCCTGGGAAGAGGGGAATGAATTCATAGTTTTCGTTTATTTGTTTGCGTAGCTTTTGCTTTACCTCTTAATCAGTCTGTATCTGAACCCATGAGTTTTTGACTTTTATTTTTCTCATTCTTTTCCCAATCCTGCTTGTGGGGGAGTGTGTGAGTGGCTGCCTGGAGCTTAGTTGTCAGCTGGGGTTAAAGCACAATAAATATTCTTATATTTGAGTAAAAAAAATATTAACGAGCTCTTAAGACCAGTTTTGAGTCCCTGCAAAGTTTATTCAAAGTGTTTTCCCAGCAAAAAACTATAGCAATTAATATGGATGTCTCTGCATAACATAAAACAAGGTTTGTGAATCAAAGGCCTACTCCAAAGCTATGACATTGGTTCAGAAGTATTCCTGTTCTCTGATCACCTTGCCCGTTGCAATCTTAGTATAAAAAGCGAAGGAAATAATTTGAGTGGCAGCAATTTGCAGCTGCTGAAAGACATAGAGCAGGAGCTCAGAAAGGATTAACAAATTAATATAAATTATTTATCTCTGTTTGAAAAGGAGTCCTTATAGAAGAAAACGTTATGTTTCTAACTGATTGTACAGAGCAGACGGGCATCTTCTTGCCACCTGCCGTATTTCTAAGTCAAGAACCCTTGAGGATGTCACTAGTGCAACAGCAGGCTAGTCTGCTATTAATCAAGAACTGCATGAGAAAAAATTAATTATTTTTCACAGTTTTTTCTTGTGCAATCCATTCTGTGACTTCAGAGTGTGAGACCTTACCTCACAACACCTTCAGTGTTTTTCCAGAGTTAAGTAACTGTTCTTCTGTTAGAACTGCAAAAGAGGAATGTGGCAGTTATGTCTCAACAGGAGATCAGTGTTCAGGCCAGGGAAAAAGATGAAAGAGCGCATTAGAAAATACTTCCTCTTTTGTACTAAAACTGATGGGGAAAGGGAAAGAAGAATGAGTTTAAGTGATGCAACTACCAGAAACTTTTCAACCGTTCCTTTACGAATTAACCAAACTTTCAAATATACCTATCTTGGGTAAAACTAGGCCAAGTTGCATTGTTTCTCAAGAACAGAACTGGTCAAAGGAGGGAAAGAACATGCTGAATTTACTAGTGATTATCTCATCATCTCCTTCAAGCCCCAGTGTTCCTGGGAAGACTTAAGGCAGGTTACTGCCTCCGATAGACTTGTTCCCAGATTGCTCTTGCATCCTAATTTACTCCTAAAGTGCATCTGATTTCCAGAGTACTCAATGAAATGCACTGAATATGTATCAGGATCATAATTCTCATGCACCACATGGATGGTTTACAGTTGCTTGGAGTAGCTGGCGTGGGGATAGACTCCTGACATGGACTGCCTTTAATAAAAAACCAGAGAGTTCAGCACAGAAACTTATCAAATTTTCAAAAATGTGCAGGAGAAAAAATATCCTTGTTCTGATCAGAACTTTGCAAGCTAGAGCATACAGAGCAGTAGTATATGGCAGCCTTGAAGAGAAAGGATTAAACAACACTATTTCAATCCAATATGTCCTGGGACAAGCAGTTTCATGACATCCATTTGCATAGTCTGTGACATGGGGATAAATCTTATCTTCCAAATCCATTGAATATATGAAAGCACCTCTCTTAAAATCTTTTATAAAACATCATACTTCAATAGCATTTGCTTATTAGCATGAAACTGGCTCTCAAGCTGTTCTTGGCTTTTGCATGAATTTGATTTTGTGCCAAAGAAACATATTTTTATTTCTTCTGTTTAATTTATCTTTGTCTATTTGCTTTAAGGCTTGCCCTTCTGGATGAAGTTGCAGCCAGGGCTTAATGAAAATGCATATGTTTCTTATTTGCTAACTATAACACAGTTAGCTGTGCAAACAGAATGTTATGTCAGTTGGCACTTTGCGTATGTGAATGTTATGTCTTCTATGCAGTTGAGTGTAGAAGAATGCTATGCATTTCCCTTCTCTTATTTGGTGTGGATGTGGTCTTTCTCCTTACAGCTCTATTCTGTTAAAGCATAAAAATATTGGATAGAAAGAAGTTTAAAGAAAAAGCATTTAGTTTTTAGTTCCATGTAAAGTAGCACATGCTTTTATCTATCCTACCTTTAGTTATCTTTTCATCAAGCTCTAGGCGTATGCTACATTAAGGAAATAAGCAACTTCTACAGGCTGACCTGGCTCTCTTGAGCAAGGCATAGGACAGAGACATTTAAAATATTGGGTTTACAAATAGGTCTGCACTATTTAATTTATTCTATCAAAAGAAAATGCTACCCAGGGCAAGACTCAGAGCAGCCAGAGCTGGATGAGCACTTACACGAATGCACCCTATTATAAAAGCTTGGCATGCTCCTATCATGTATTTCTGATGGAAGCTAAATGAGTGTAGAAGAGACTCATTTATGTATTTGGCCTAACATTACACTTGGGGAATGTTTCCAATTAATAGGCTAGATTTCTGGGCCTACCTATTTCACAAAAAATCATCAAATTGGGTCTAGAACTGATGTTTGAAAATCTTGCTCAGCCCTCTTTAACATTTTTAATAGAGCAAAAGCTCTAACACTAAAAGAGTTATTATACATAGACTATCCACACTACTGTATTTCCCAAGTCAACAGTTGTGCTAGGGGAAAAGATTTTGAAATTAGCATTTAAAGACTATAAAAATACACAAAACCACTTCAGAGTTACACAGTTGTGAGCAAGGACAGAATTGTCCTTATTCAAGTAATTAAATTCTTATCAGATTAGATATCTAATGCAACATACACAGTTTATGAAAGAGATCTGCTTATCTAAAAAAGGATAGGAATGTGAAAAAAATTATCAACTGTACTGTATATGCAAAGTACTCAAATTCAAGTGTATTTGGAATAATGAGATTATAAATTTAATTTAAAAAATAAATTATTAATATTTAGCTCTGCAAAACCACTTAGGCATTGAATTTACCTTAAAACTCCACGTAACAACCATGTAACAATTTGTTCCATAAAGGTCTAAAAAGATCTTCACTGAGTTATAAACATAGGAGGAATATTATTTAATATGTAAAACAAATTCTGAAATTAATGTTTTTCCCATTTCTAATTTAAATTTTAAGAAGTGATTATACTCTAAATGTTAACTTATAATTTTCATTTTGTAGTTCATTAAGGAAAGAAGGCAATGAGGTTAGCTGAAGCTGATATTACACATGATCTTTCAACTGTCTTGCAAATATATGCCAAAGCATCTTATGGAAGATTTATGCTCACTGCTTCCCTAGGCTTGGAAAGGATTAGCAGTCATGCTAGCCTGCACAGTAGTTTTCATCTCCTGAAAAGTATTCATTAGGTATATCATTTAAATGTTCACTTATTTCACTTGCTGGGGAAGAATTCAATTGTGGTTGCAGTTATCACTGTGTCACAGGGCAGACTTCTCAGCACTGTTCTCCTTAGAAATGTAGACAGCCTTTTTTTATCAGGTGTGGATATAACGTAATTTTTTTTCCACCATTAGAAAACTGTTGCAAAGTATAATTGATAACCATGTTTTAGAGATATCTCCTTAATCATAGTGTATACACTTGAGTTTCTCAAAACACAAAAAGTTTTATAATATTTTGATAGCTTTAAAATCTGAAGCACATAGGGGTGTGCTAAGTGTGAGTGTTTGGGGGTGTATATGCATTTCAGCTGCCATCACAAGATTTTCCTTGAACACCTGCCTTGTCTGTATGCTTTCACCTTGGATAACTATCACCAGAACTTGTATCGTTCCTGGGAAAGAACTCCTAATTGTAAGAGGAAAACAGTTTAAATTATGTCACAAACTCTTCCTTTCTAAGGTTTCCTCTTCAGGTAGAAACACGTTTCATCCAGATTGACCTACATTGTTACTGCCTGAGTGTTTAGCCTCCAAACAACTAAAATACTTGCATTGGTGTCTGTGACTCAGTACATAAAGCACTCTCCACTATATTTTCCTATACCTAGCCATTCTTTTTTGCTTTTGGCAGGTAGAAAAATCGAGAACAGACAGTAGGTGAGCTAAGTGTCGTATTTCTTCTAGGGTGGCAAAGAGAGCTGTCTGTTGCTAGACACACATTTCAGCTCAAGACAAGGGAAGTAAACTGACCAGCCACAGATTCAGAACTCCAAAGTGTTCAGTGGACCTGACTGAGAAAGCTATAAACTTGTCTCTACAAATCACCATACAGATGAATTATCGGTTATGAGGGGGAAAGGAGGCCAAAACCCTCAACTTTGCTTTACCCAGAATGCTCTGCCATTCAGGAAAAACAAAACAAAAAGACCCCCAGAAACAAAACAAGACAACCAAAACCAAAACCAAAACCAAAACCAAAACCATAACCAAAACCAAAACCAAAACCATAACCAAAACCAAAACCAAAACCAACCAAACAAAAACCACAAAAGAACTCCAAAACAACAACAACAAACCCAACAAACCAAACCAAACCAAACAAAAAAGCCCCCAGAACAAACCAACCAACCAAACAAAAAAACCCAACGAAACAAAAAAGAATGTTTTCACTAAGCTTTTGCTTCACACCGTTGATCACCATTAGGTGAACAGATATGAAAAAAAAATTAATCTGCCTTTATGCTTCATATATAATCTCATCCTAATTAGGGATTGTGATAGTACAGCTGGTCTGTAGTTGGACAAGGTAAATCTGGACATAACACAAACCCAATTTGGCTAGCTTAGATTGTTCCAGAAAATAGATAAACAACTCCCCAGACAGGTTGGATTCAAACCTATACAGGGGACCCTGAGCCAACCCTGTTCAAACCTAGAAACACCACTGGCCAAAGATATAGGTGGAGAGAGATCCCAGCCAATCAAGTATTTGAGCCCAGGAAATTCAAACTCCCTATAAATAGAAGACCTGAACACTAAAACATGTTGTTTGCTCAGGACACTCAGTGAGTTTCTGTTGTCCCTGTCTCTGACCAACAACATCACGTAACAAGAGATTGAATACCCAAGCACAAGAAAATGTGCAATAAAAGTGTACCAATTCACCTTCTTTGAAATCTCTGTGTTCCTATCTGCCTGACTCCCTGATTATTTACCATCAGATAAGCTTTGGGAAATGTTGCTTTTAGTCTTTGTGAAATACACCCACAATTTGGAGAAGAAGAAATTACCTTCAAAGCGTTTAATGCTATCAAGACTTGCACAGGATTTGAACCAAGTTTGAGTGCTTGGTTTTTTGAGCCAGATGTTGGCAAAGATTCTGATCCTATTATATTTTTAACTTTCAAGTAACAAAAATACTCCCCTAAACTGAAAATATCGAAACCAAATCTCTTCCTGAAACTGCATACCCCCTAAGCAGTGATCTCTTATGAGGTATCTTTGTAATAACCTCTGTTGGGTGAAATTATCAATCAAATGCCAGTGAAGCCCCACTCATTTGCACTTAGTAGTTTTCCTGCTTCATTAGCTCCTGATCATCATAATCAGCTGAGTGATTTTCTGTTTCAAATACTAGATGCTTGTATTTGTGCTATTGGGTTTTGTGAATGCTAGGAAGAGGAAACAAGAGCACAGCTCTCTTTTATTTGCTGTTTTACCTCAAAAAATCCAATGTGATTTGTTCTGCATACTGCAGCTCCACTGCTGCTAGGACAGCTGTGATTTATCCTCCTATACAGGGGGCTTTTACAGAAGCTATAGGTGTTATAGAATTTATTCAGAGGGGGGGAGAAGAATCCTGTATCTAAGGAGAAAATTTGTAATCCTGAAGGACACAGATGGATGCCAGTCTTTTGATGCGATGCTGAATTATTTTGTTGTTAGTTTATCCCAATTATTAAATGGTTTGTTCCCATGTACCTCCTTTGTCCATCCCTGAATGGTTTGCCCCAGAGTTGTAGCCACCCTTGTGTATTCTCTATACGATATGGTGATTCCCCGCCTCTCCTACCAGCTCCTTCTATGTCAGTTATTGTAGCCCTGCCCTCTAACCCTGTCTGTCAAGCAAACCCTGCCTCCCTTTCCAGAGTGTTCCCTGTCAGTCCTGGTTTGGGCCAATCCCTAACGAGTCCTCCCCCTTGTAAATCCCCCAACACTTGATGTCCCATAGGTCTCTGTGGCCTCCCCATTGGCCCCAAGTGTATTATGTAATCCTAGTTGCTCCTCCCTCCTAATCTATTACTGGACTATGGTTTGTACCCACCCTCTAATTTGTTAAAATCCCATGCACAGGGGTGCTCAGGTCTCTTTTCTGGTTGTACCCTTTGGTGTCCCTTCCCTGCACTCTGGTTGCTGTACCCTTTCCTGTTGTTCTCTCCAATGAAACCCCCGCACCTGCTGAAACCTCAACCAGGAAAGATACTCCTTCTTACCTTTACTCGATCCCCATCACGGACACTATCCTTGTAGTAGGGCATTGGCCCTAAAGGTTTGGCAGTGGGTGACAACCCCAGCCACTGCCATTGCCCACACCTAGTGCAGCTTGCCAGTGTGTGTGTGGCTGACCTAGCACGGGTCCGGTGAGCTGTATTAGTCTTTCATTTGTCTGACCTTCTTACACAGTCTATTCCTTGTAACTATTCTGTCTCAGCTTCCTTTATTTGATGTGACAGCCAAGATGGGACTGGAGTAGTAAGTTCATGCTATCAATGCTTAAGGAATGTTTTCTCCTGTTATCGTCATATTTATCAGTTTCAATGGGATGCTGGTTGTATTCCTCTTCCTAGGCAGATAACACAACAGCACAAATGTCACCCTCTCTGTCTCCAGAGACAGTCAGGTAGTACAGATTTGACATTTTAAAAATTTGCTTCATATGGCTCAATGGGTTCAAACATGATACAGTAATTCGGGTAACAGCAGTTGGATATTTCCACATTGAACTGAAAGAAAAACAGCTCTTTTTCTCCACCTCTGCTACTAAGGTGATTGTAGGAACTAACTAGACAGGATTGTTGAATGCAGACTGTGGGAGAAAGCAGCTTCTCTTCTCTTAGGGAGCAAGGGGAGGGGGGGGAAGAAAAATATAAAAAGGCAAATTAAAGACAAAGGAACAATTCTGTGACTTTGGAAAGAAGATATTTTCAAAAGTTCCTAATTTCAAACAAGAAAAATAGGCGTTTTGTTCCTCCCTCATGCCCACTTGGTTTTATGGGGTTTTTTTTTGGTTGGTTTGTTTGCTTTTGGGATGTTATTTTGGGGGGTTTGGTGAGGGAGGGGAGTTGTTTGTTTTCCTTGATTTTTTTTCTTTTTTGTGGGGTAGATTTGTTTGGATAGGCAGTTTTTGGTGTTTTTCACAAAATCACCTACCTAATACTCTGAATTAATAAAAATTGCTGACCTGTGTAGTGACAGTACCATTCACAAAGCTCTGCTTCTGGTATTCCAAAATAATTATATGCCTGGAAGATGCAGGACAAGTCTTGATGGAGGAGTAAAATTCTTTCTCAGGGTCACAGACATTTTTTAGTAGAGTTAGAAAAGGAAAGTTAGTCAAGTGCATTTACCACAACGCATTTCCTTCCTTAAACATATTGGCTAAGTGCACCATATTACAAATTGCTGCATTTGTCACCAAGAAAAAAGCCTTTAAGGGATTGTGGCAGTTTAATTTCTACAGAATTGAAAGTATCATCAGATTCCCCACACTTTCATTAATTCTACCTTCCAGTGTGGCTCATTCTTACGGCTTCTCACCTAAAAAGACACAAATCCACTCACGCCATTGTCTGAGCAAGCCTGGGCTGTTTGTTTCTTGGGTTATTCTGGTGTAGGGATGTGACTCCTTATGGGCCTGGGGCTCTCTCATCTCCTAGGAGAGCTGGGCTGCTGTGACTGGTTTGGGGACCATTGGAGACTAGCACAGCTTTGCAGCAACATTTCTTCCAAACTCCACAAAACCAAAAACCATGCGGTCATTCTACAGAACCCCACTTTTTCTCCTTTATCTTCACCTCAGTGTATAGCAATATTTTTTTTTTATTCTACTTCATCTAGTTTTACTAACAGAAGTTCTGGTTTTTATTACATGAATATTGACACTCAATAACCACTTTTCCTGGGCAGAAGAAAAGCCCCCAGTGAGGTCTTAGCTTTCATGTAATGGCTTTCAGTTCAACACGGAAGCCTTTATCAGTGGAATGTGCACTGGAAAACAAGGTTCTGTGGAGGCCAGCCAGAACTCAGCATTGTATGCACTGACCTGCCAGAGGCTGCCAGGAATAACAAAAAAACCACAGTTGTTTTCAGACTAGCTGAGCTGCTGAGGATTGTTTTCAATTATTTCTTTTAAAATATTAATTTAATTCTAATAGAATTGTGACTATGGTGTCTTTTTGATGCAGTATTATTACTTAATTTTTCATTAGTTCTTTGAAAGCACTTAGTAGAATACTTGAATATATCAGTAGGACACTGACAGCAATTTTATTTGCAATGCTCATTGTCTTTTCCTCCTTTTTCCTCAGTCTCAACTCTTTAAATTTAATCCTCTGTTTCCTCTGGTAGAGTGGTTGACTTTTTCTATACTGCTGAGAGGCAGCCAGATGGTGTTTTGGGCTTTCTCCTAGAGCACAGATCTCATTAAGCCTGGAGTCAGTGGCTTAACAGGTCTTTATCCATGTTACGCCATGATAAAGACAGAAAAGCCAGATCAAATAACCCAGTTAGAAGCTGCTCTTCAGCATTGCAATTTTGTCTCATTCCTTCAGGTGATGATGTAACACATATGATAGTACATGTGTGTACATATCTGTCTATGTACACATGCACACATGTGCCTGCCCCCATGCCTTTTCCCCTGTGAATGCAATTCTACTGAGGCACAAACTGTTCTAGCCAGCTGTCATACTACTTGCTTAGATGAAATGTGCAGCTGAGTGAATTGTGTAACAGTGCATCTGAATTTTTTTATTTTCTTCATTACTATAGAAATTATGGACTCTAAGTATCAATATCAAATTTTCTAAGTTTTTTTCAGTGTACTATAAAATATATTTCCATATATTTTCTGTAGCGTTTTCTACTATACTTTAGTGTTTTCTACTTGTTGCATAAGAGCAAGATTTCATATTTAAAATTCATACATTGTAAAAAGGTTACCAAGAGAATTTTTATTAATCTCTAGATTAATCTCTAAGTCTCTTTGTAAGACCTGGTGATACTTAATTAGTGTCCAAAGCTAAAGTGTGTTTTAACATGAGTAGTCCACTCTCAGCCTCCTGCTCTTACAGAAAAGGGGAAAAATAAACCTGTCTCCCATTATGTAGCTTTCAGGTACAACAAATTCCTATGTATTTGATAAAGACTCACAAAAATGACAAACCAATGGAAGAGAATGCTTCCTACATTATATATAAGTAACATGTAATGTTATTTAGTAATATTACCTAGTAATAACATTAAAAGTACAAATCAAATAGCCCCCTGCCAAATAAAGAGGTTTATCCTCTTTGTTTTGTTAACCCAAAGATACAGCCTTTGATACTTACCTGGATAGTCTAAACCAAAGAAATTCTGGATGTGAGTGAAACTCACATTAACTAGAGTGTGTTTAAGACCATTACTGAATTATTCATATTCCTGCATACTTTTGTCACCTCAATGTCACCTCTATTTGCTTTTAAATCTATTTGCGTTTTGTGTATTCAGAAGAGTTTACCATCTCCCTTATAGTTACTCCTGGTAATGTTACAGCTTCAGAAGAAAACTATGTTCTGTAAGTTGCAGGTCTTGAAAAATTAATAATTGTAGCTTTGCTTTTCCCCTTGGTGTTCTGAATATAAACAGAAAACCTGAAAGTGAATCAAGTACTGGATAGAAACAGACCAACTTAGATTTGCAAGTCATTTCACCTTCCATTTCCATAGAGCATCAAGGCATCACAACAAAACATTGATAATGCAATTGTGACAATAACATTAAAGTGAGAACATAATAATAGCAAGTATGAATGCACACATGCACAATCTGGCCACGTAGTGGGAAATGTGCTTTCCTTCATGACTCATTCACTTCTGCCTTCAAGTGCCTTTAAAATGGATGGGCTTGTTAGCACTCTGTTCTGTACCACACCTCCAGGAGGACTGTCAGACCAGCTGCAAATCTGTTGTGATTGCAGAGAAATGGAGCCTATGCCTGCAGCAGATCTCTTCACCCAAGAATCCAAACATCTGCTCATTTCTGATGCAAAGTCAGCACTAAGATCCTTAATTTTTCATTGTGTGAATATCCTGCCCCCCAAAACTTCTCCACAACTACCAGCCTAATGTTATAAACTCTTGATCTTGTAGGATGAGCACCAGGATGATGACTCATAAAAGGGCCAGAGGCTGGCACATCAAATAATGGGCCCACACTGATGCTGTACAGATGGTAGATAACTACTTACACAGAGCAATTAGGAACTCTGAAAATTCAGATTTGCTTTTTTTGATCTGCAGTCAATCATACTCATGGATGTTCAGACACTTGACATGTATTTTACTGCATTCAAAGTAGTGTAGAAGGTTTTGAAGTTAAAATTTTCCTAATTATTTTTGGTATTTTTCTCTCCTTTTTACTTCCTGTTTTTCTTAAGGTACTCTGGACTCCCCCAAAATGAAACAAGTCACTCTTAAGTTAATTCATACTGTCATGTTTTGCTTTTATCTCAATTAAAATAGCGATTTTTTTTCTCTAATTTCAAATCCCCTAAACCAAATCCCAAAGCAGGAGAAACAGAGAACTACATATTCTCTTATTTCCTCACGTGCAACCTCTAAGGCTACAGATTCATTTTATCAAGGCAATATTCTTTGTCTGCATTAAGTGGATTTAATCTCTTAAGAAGCAATTCTCTAATCTGTACCTATCTATTTCACTCTGCCATTACTTGTAAACTGATCTCAGGCTTGAACTGATTTTGTCTTTGTTCCTCTCTAAGGAGAGATGCAAAGTAAGTGTTTAACAATGCTTCTGGTGTTAGAGTATCTTGTCCTTATAAACTGTCCAGTAACAATTTGAAGTGGTCTTTAATCCTGTGATTAAGTGCTTCCAGGATAGCATTTCAAAAGGTAGCAAAGGTCATGTCATTAATATACAGGTACACGGGCTGTGCAATTACTGTTCTCCAACCCAACATGAAAAGCAGGCAGCCTCATGAACAAGCAGGTGCATGCAAATTATTTTGTACCACAGAAGGAATTGATTACTCTTCTCCTGCATATTGCTTTTACTGCTGTACAAGTCTCAGACATCCATTTTGGAATATTCTGAGAGCATCTGAGAGCTACAATAGGCTTCATCCCTTTCTAAAAGCTTTTGCTTACTAAAAACTATTATTTTTGTTGTATGTATGAATCAAGGAATTGTTTTAAAAGAAATATCAGATTAAAAGTTACAATTTATTCAAAGTTAAAATTTAAACAAGTATGGCAACATATTCTGTACTTGTTATACAGAATTGTCTTACAGAAATGACAGAGGCTGCAGAGCTACTCTGCCAACACGTAATCAGGTACACATATTGCACAAGGAGGCAGGGCAGAAAAAAGAAAGCATTATTAGTACCTTGGGAAAATATATTCCTCCTTGTTCTTAAATCCCTCTTGATTATGAATATGATAGGGAGAAGAGGATTCAGACTGATGCCTGTTTTTCATTGGACTTCATGTTACTGTTTTTGACTTGCAAAAACAGTCTTGGTTGCCCTGCAAAGAAATTCACAGTGATTGTAAACAGACCTTTGTAAGAACAAAGCAAGGATCTATCAGATATAATCATTCTAGATAAGAATTGATGCATCTTAGGAGGTAAACAAAAATTTGGAGTATCTCACTTTTTAATGCTTTGGTTAGCAAAATAACACTAATTTTTTCTGAGTTTAAATGCCAAACCACACACCAGGATATGAAAAGGTTAATGTATAAATGTCATGAACAGGAGAAGATACACTGAGTAAACAAGAGTAACAACTTGCTTTTTCACTGATTTACATTCTTGTGATGGAGGGTTTTTTTCTTCACTTGCTACCTTTAAAATGGAGCAAAATGGATCAAATTTTTTTTCTTCTCTGTTTAGAAGTTTCAATTGAACTAAAGTGAACATGTATGAATTTTTAATTTAAAAATATCTGCTGCAAAGTCTCTGAATCCCTAAATCCTCTCCCTGAACACAGCTATGATTCAATTTCAAAAATTGCTTGTGTTTAATTCCAGTTGGTGTATAGTATACTTCTGTGATTGTTCTTTAAAAGAATCAGTTTTCTTTTCTCTTCATCATACATTTTGTGCCTATTGGGACGTCAGTGTCTCAGAGGTTTCTGGGATTGTCTGCCATTGAGAAGCTGGATTGAGAAGTACTGGAATATTTCTGATACAATAATTTTTCCTAAGGCAGAATGACATTGTCAAGCACATCCTGGCAAATTTCTTGCTGCTCACAAGCTTTTGAAAGTGGCATTGTGTTGAGTGGTTTTAGAAATAATTGTTTTTCCTTTTGCAAATGACTAATTTATTGTGTAAGGTCTATATTTCTGTTGTGTTTTCTGTATTTTGATATATGATTTCTAATATATGCCAGATTTGGTTTTCACATGTTGTAAAGCTGAATTCTATGTTTTGTTTCTGTGTTATATAGCATGTTCCTCTATAAATTATGTGTCAAAATACAGAAAATATTTAACCACATTACAATTTAGTAGAGTGGGCAGTATTTAATACAGTCTTACAGCCCTCTGTCACTTTACTGAAACAACTTTTATTAGCATCTACAATAAGATTCCTATGATTCACAGCTTGTATCATATTTCTGCAATGTCCTCCAGGTTCTGTGCAGGGTTGTAACATACTAAAATGCAGCAACAACGAGCAGTGTAAAAAAATCTGCTTTTAAGGATTCAGATTCCCTTTCTAGTCATCTAGTCATCATTTTCTTTTCAAAGAAAATGTCTGTCGTGGTAAAGCAGTCAAAAAAATCACATGCTTAGGATGGATATTTGAATATTTCAGAGTAGGAGAAGACAAAAATTCTTTATATCTGCCCACGTCCTACACATCACTCAGTTTGAGAAAATACTTGTGTGCAGGGTTCTGGAAGTGAATTGTAAATCATAGAATGACCTGAGCTGGAATTTGGAAATTTGCCAGTTTCCAGTTGACCAGGACATTCCAAATGCCCAAGATCATCCAAAAATGAATAAGAAAGGCCTCACAATGACATCAGCCTGGTCTTTTGGCCAGTGTTATTTCTGCCTATTGCTCTTTGTTGTTAGCACATTTAAAAAGCACTTTTTACTGTCCCCCACAGTTCTGGTCTGCTTCAGCTCCAACATACTTTCAGACATACAAATTTTCTCCCTACAGTGGTAACCAGTATCTCTGTATGCGTGCCCCCCCACCCCCGTGTCACATGATCTTTCCTCCATTGGCCATACACTTTCTTGTTTTTACCTTAGCTCCAGAAGAAGATCCCTGCTCAGCTGAGCTGGACTTTTGCCTAACCTACTTGACTTCTAAAATTTTGGAATTACCCATTCTTGTGGTGCTTAAAAAGTGACCAGCACTGATGTACTCCAGCACCTTCTAAAGCATTTTCCCACAGACCTCTTTAATTAGTTCCCTGAGCAGTCTGCACTCCTCTTGTCCACGGTTGACATTTTGCTGGCATTTTTCCTCCTGTCATCAGAGATTTTAGTCTTGATTCCTTCATGGTTAGTGTGGCCAAGATGGCCACCAGTCACTAATTCACTCAGTAGAACCTCTCTGTTAAAAAGAAACAAACCAAGAAGGGCACCTTTCATAGTTGCCTCCTTTAGAACCTGTACCATGAATCAGAGACTCATACAATTCTTAGGACTGGAAGAGACCTAAAAGATCATGTCATTCCAGTCCCCCTGCCCATGGGCAGGGACATCTTCCCCATTACCAGGTGGCTCAAAGATCCATCCAGCCTGGCCTCGAACTCTTCTATGGATGATACATTGACAGCTTCTTTGGCCGACTTGTGGTAATGCCTCACCACCCTCGAAGTAAAGACTTTCTTCCTAATGTCTAATCTAAACCAATTATCTTTCAGTTTAAAGCTATCCTATTGCTACATGCCCATTCAAAAAGTCCCTCTACTAGCCTTCTTTTCGGCCCCCCATTAGGTACTAGAAGGCTGCTATAAGGACTCCCTGGAGTCTTTTCTTCTCCAGGATGAACAATGCCAGTTGTCTCAGCATTTTCTCACAGGGAAAATGATTACATATCCCTGTAATCATCTTCATGACCCTCATCTGGACTCATTCTAACAGGCCTATGTCCTTTCAGTTAAGTTATAACAAAAGTATTTTCGGGGTGTTTTGGAACTGCTTGTACCATGTGTGTCATTCCCCATTAATATCTGGCAATATGGATTGTCCTATAAGTACAAGGGTGGCTGAATTAGGTGTCTCTTAGTTCCTTAAAAAATAATTCATCAGTGCTGTTATCCTGTCTCAGTGGTCCATAGAAGACTCCCATGAGGAAATCTGCTCTATTTGCTTGTCCCTTAATACTTATGCAGAGACCATTGCCAACCAGGCTATTGTCAAAAGTGAGCTTCGCACATTCCAGCCCCTCCATTATACACAATGCCACACTACCACTATGACCTCCACTGCCTCTTCTGCCCTGCCTATCCCTCCTGAACAGCTTATAACCATCCAACAATGCACTTCTGTCAGAGGACTCATTCCACCAGGGATGGCACTGATGTGTCTCTCAGGGACTCATGCTGCATGTGTTGGTGTAGAAACATTTCAACTGCATCTCATTGCAGTCAACACCCCATGGAGAAGATGGAAGGATCTTGTTAAAACGTAGTTCCTCAAACTATCATGTCCTTCCCCGTTACTTATTAGTGGCAGGTCTGTTCTTTTCCTTTCCACATTCCAGTCTAGTTTAAATTTCTGTTGATAAGCCCTTCTAACTCCCATGCAGAAAAACCTTTTTTCCCCTGTGAGAAAGTTGACAACCCACCAGGTGTCAACCAGCCTGGCATTATATAGATTATCCTATGATCAAAAAAGCCTCAAATTCTGCCGGTGACACCAGCCTTGGAGTAGCATGTTAATATTTTGAGTCTGCCCATTCCTTTCAATATTCTTTGCTGTTGTTGAAAGGCATGAAGAAAACATTATCTGTAACCCTGATCCTTCAGCCAATCACCCCAAAGCCCTAAAATCCCTTTTTATTGCCCAAAAAGCCATGGAAACACTTGAAATGCAGTAAGTTAAATAAATAGCAGGGGTATAAAGGAGGTGATAGTAGATTCTCATTTCAACAAAGAAAAACTACAGCTCTGTCTGCAGTTGTAACATGGAGTAACAGATTAATGTAAACTGGGGTGGAGCTGTTAGAGATAATTTCACAAGACTTCAAGTCTGCCTTTGAAAACTTATTCAATACTGCCCTCATTTCCACATATACCAGTGCAATGAGCTGTTTCTAGGAAATTTATGCAAATTTAGCACTTGAAGAAAAAGCTGATCAGTTTGATTTGCTGTAACGGAGTACAAACCACCTCTTCCGTTTCTTTTTAACTGCTCTTCCTCCCATTTAACCCACAAGAGTGTCAAGTCAGAGATTAATCTCAACTCCAGGCAGCCCTAGAAATGTCAAGCTTAATGGCATCTTCAGCTATACAGGGACTCAGCTCATGTTTCAGCCTTGTAATAGTCTGAGTTTTTATATACTTAATACATGCTAGACATACTTTTTGTAAGAAATTAGTGTTTCTTTATCACCTTCATTCTCTTCTCCCCCTCTCTCCCACCAAATTGCAGCAGTCTGGATTAGAAATAAGAGGAAATAAAGAACAAATGTGAAACATTAGCAGGAAATGGGGTTATATACTTAATTTATGTCCATGAGGAATTAATGTATGTGCTTAGAGATGATAACATTGACATTATTAGTTTTCTAATGTGGGGGTTTTCTTCTTCCAATAGATGCCTCACTCTAGAGCAAGAAGCAGAGCTGGCTTTGGGGGGCAATGTAATGATGTTTCCTCCCCCTATCCAAATAGAAGCACTTTGGAACACTGGACATAGGAATGGAAGTAATTTGAAGGACTAGAGACTTGATATGGGCCATAGCACTTTGACAAAGTCCATAGTACCCAAACAGCTATAGTGGCACCATACCCTCCAAGTTCAAGCATTTTCTTATTTTTGACAACTTGTTCAGAGATTACTGTACAGAAACTTAGAAAGTGTTAAAGTAGTCACAGTACAGCTGGTCTGTAGCTGGACAAGGTAAATCTAGCCATAACACAAATCTAATTCAGCTAACCTGGTTCATTCCAGAAAACAGATAAACAAGTCCCCGTATAGGTTGGATTCAAACCTATACAGGGGACCCTCAGCCAACCCTGTTCAAGCCTAGATGCAGAAGCACCATTGGCCAGGGATCTGGGCAGAGAGATCACAACCAATCAACTGTTTTAACCCAGGAGTTTCAAACCTGGGTCTATATAAGGAATCTTCCATAATAAACCTTCATTGTTGTGCATGGATCTCTGAGAATTTTTGTTATCTCTGTCTCCAGCCAACGACCTTATGCAACAAGAAAGTTCTACACTTTCACCACCAGTCTTGCCCAGAAGTGTATCTATTTCTCCTGTGGAAGCATGGTTTACTTTTTGACAGAAATTGATGAGGGTTTTCTTTTGCTATCTTGAGGAAAAGTTTATAATCTCCCTCTTTAGGGTCTTGTTTAAGTTCTTACAAAGTTTTTATAGAGGAAGTAAATGCACATGCACAAAGACCATTGCAAAGCTGTGTGTCCTGCAGAGACTTGAGCGCTTTCTTATTGCCTCTCAACTCTTGTCTCCTGAAAAAGAACAAACAAAAACTGTTAGTTAGATGTGTTGATAAGAACCCTTTCAAGCCAGCACCTTAGCATGAGTGAGGATGCAATTGCAACAAAATGACAGTTGTATCATTTCCTAGCAGAGCATGACTATTCCACATACACTGTACAGCAATTAAATATGGCCACTGATGTTCCAGAAGATACTGCTGATACACATAAGGTTCTCAGTACTGACTGATGATCACAATGCAAATCAGAAACAAGAGGCTACATTGTAAAAAAGAAATTCAGTGAACATTAATTAACATACACATCCTTCTTTTTAGCTACCATTAGCATTGTAGCAGTAAATAAGGTGCTAAAAATAATTGCCTAGCACAAAAATCTGTGTGACATTGATTTACTATAAAATAATTTTAACAAATGGGTGTACCATGCTGTGTTCTTTTAAGTAAGTGAATCCTATGAATCAAAATAGGAGAAAATATATCCAGTCAGAAAATGCTAGTTTATGGTATAATTAACCTCAATGCTACTCTGTCCAGCTACTGCTCAGAAACTAAGAAACTGCTAAGCTTCTATCTGGAACCTAAAAAAACCTTGTGAATTTCTTTATGAAATAGAACTACAGGAGAGGGTGTGCTTTAGAAAGTGCCTTTTCAAGTATATGTAATTATCAAAGTAGACATGTGGGGAATTAAGTAGTATTTCTTTAATTGAACAGAAAAAAATAAGAGTAGATTATAAATCAGAAATCAAAGAAGAGAAAAGACAAGCTTCAGAAAATAAAATTTAGAATGGCTTCTTTAATTTAGCTTGAAATGTTGGTAATATTGCAAGAGGAGTAATATAGTTGTGTTTCTATGCAGCAATATTATTTTTAGGTCATTCTAGCTGTGAATAAAGCAAGAACCTCTGGGGAAACTTTTCTTTTGTAGTGCTGGCCTCTTACTAAATTATTTTTGTTCAGGTGTGGTAGCATGGGCTTTCTGCTTTCTCTGTAATAGTTCATCGTACTGTCTCAGAAAATTATTCATTTAAAATATGGATATGGGAATAGATATCGTGCTTACATCATTTCAGGGAAAGAGAAAGTAGCTGGAGCCTGAGCCAAACACTGTCCAGTAAGTGGACAATTAAAAGTATTCTAGGTCATAAAATGGAAGCATCAGTCTTATTTCTGATGTTATAGCACATTATTTTTAATGAAAACAAATTTGTATCTACACCCAGCATAATGTCCAACTGCATTCTCTTTTTCATAAGCAGTAGACAATGATCTAATTTATTCCTAGCTGTGGATAGTTTAATTTACTTCAATTTTTTAAAAAATGCAATATTTTACTATTTTTAAATTATTGTTATTGTTAATATTGCTATTGCTATTGTTATTATTATTATTAAAATGAGGGCATAACTGGAAGGTTAATTTAGCAGTTTCATCCATAGCTGTAATTTCAAGGGATGGCTGAATCAGTTTGGACAGGACAGGATGGAATACAAGGCTAGAAAATGAAGTTGCTAGATCTGCCTTACATGGAACTCAATAGACAAATAACAAATCTCAAAAAAAACAGCAAAACAACAAGTAAGATGCCCTAAAATACTATTGTGAGATTTAAAAGATTCAAGAAATATGGATGCTACCAGTAATATTAGAAGGTGCATTACCTTTAGAAAGGCATTTGACCTCTCATTTCCATAGTTTTGTCTTTTTCTGCATGAGATTTTGTTCCTCCTGTTCCGTTTAAAGTAACAGATTTCTGATACTCTGTGAGCACTAAGCAGTTAGATGTCTAACATATCATGAACTGCAACCAAAAGAAAAAAAAAGCTTAAAGGTGACTCCATGGGCTACAAAAGAGTAAAGATGTCAAATAATGTTTTTGCTATGGCTCTGCCTATGTTCAAAGAAAATCCTCTTCCTTTCCTCTGCTGTAATGGCAAAAACTTCCTCTGCCCCAAACAGCTTGGATGGGTAATGTAAAACAAAATCCTTAGCAATAAACAATTGCACTATTGGCTAGGCACATGTGCATTATTAGGGAGGATAGTTACATATACTGTTTGACCAAAAGGAAGTTCTTTTATGTCAATTTATGAAGCCTACAGATAGATATTTATTAAGTATTTTAACAGGATATCTCTTTTTTGAGACAGTGAAATCTACTATTGCCATATTTTGTTGGCTTCCTGGCTAGTTTTAGAGTTAATGCTCCATCTACCCATAGAATACAATTTATTCTCTGAATGTAAATTTTGCTTGCTACACCTGTCTTCATTCACAATTGAAGGTTGTTAAGAAAAGCCTTCAACTCTGGCATATAGTAGTTTTTTAGTTTTTAGTTTTTCTTTAGGTACAGCTTATTCACACACAACACACACGCGCACACACACACATGCCACATACACAGACGCAGATATACAGTCAGATGCAGAGCACTAGAAACTTCTCCATGGAAAATCTTGTCCACCTGATTTTCTATGTCCAACAGAAGAAATAACAGTTATTCTGGAAGATCTTCAACATGCTAATATCATCCTATCCTGCATCTAAACCACATAAAAACCAGCTTTCACATACCTAATGCACTTTTAAAAAATTAGGTTTAGGATGCTTTCTTATTTTAGGTAATTTGTTTTGTAATGTTTTGTAATAGATTGAGAGATAAGAATATGTGTGATCTCCCTAGAACATTTTTCTCTTCTGGAAGCAGTGCTGCAAGTCCAAATCCCAAGGGTATGATCCAGGCTTGCAATGCCTTGTTTTCTCCCTGTCCCCCGTCATTAGGCAGGCTCACCACCCTGGCCACATCTCCCAAGGGTGTCAGTGACACCTTTTCCTCAGCCTCCGCCAGGGATGACACAGTGCTCTCCACTGCAGCACCAGCCGCACCAGAGACACCTCACAACAGTGTTACACATTTATGTGCATGGGGTGGAGAAAAACAAAGCTTCACCAACTTCGCAACCTTGAGAATAAACTCATTACATGCCTACCAGCTGACAATGAATTCTACATTTCATCTCTGTTCTGTTAGCACTCCTACCTATTTCTCATTCCTTTTATCAAAACTTCATTTCCATTCTCTGTTTCATGTCCTTTACCTCCCCTCCCTTCTTCCCTTTTGAGCGATCTGTTCCTAACACCATGTGGTTAAGCCTGATGCCTGGAAGCAATGTACCAGTATGAGTCTCTCTGACAGTTTCTAAAAAAGAAGAAAGATGCCTGATTATTTAGTGGGAAGATATTCGCAATGCTTTTGAGGGCAAGCTTTCTCATTTTGGCCACAAGCTTTGGTTCGGTTGCCATCATGGCCTGTGCTTCTCCAAGAGAAAGTCTATTTGAACAAATAATTTGCTCTTCAGTATCAACTTTAACTGGGTAGTTCCAATGGCAAGGTTGAATTTAGCTCACAATCACAGAGATAAAGAGGGTCTAATGTGGATTTGGTTTTCACAAGTGTGCCATCAATGTAACAGAGACATAATTACCTAAGAAAGTTTAGTAACAGAAGGCACATCTCTCTAGATTATTAAAGTCATGCTCCCACTACAAAAGTCTCTTAGACAAGTAGGAAATAAAACTGAATTAAATTTTTACATAGCTGGAAGTCCCATGTAGTAAATTATGTAATCTAATTACTAAACTGCTGCCTAACTTCTTAAATGAGCCTTAATCCTACATGAGGAGAACTACTAGGTTTCAGGCCAAGGCAAATAACTTTGTGATTGTGTCATTAAATTTGAGAATACATTGCCCTTTAAATTGCTGTTGACAGATTTTTGTTAGGATGCACAATAAATTTCCAAAGCATCAATAATCACATTACTATGGAAGTGTCAATTTTACTCTCATCCTTATGTTCTCTTCTGCCTTGCATCAACAGGAAGCCCATGGTACACCCATCAGCAACACAGACCAGTGACATCACTGTTGCTCCTGAAGTCCTAAAGTCTCCTGAGCTGCTAATTGCTTATTATTATAATAACTAAGAAATAAAATCCATCACTGGTGTAGGTAGCTACGGAAAAATTCTTTTGATTTGAGGCAGCATGCCTAACCACATCTTGAAAAAAGCTATAAACACTCACAGAAGTAGAAACAGAATATAGCTTTCTTATCAGTTTTTGCTGGAAAACTTGGCACAATGTAAATCAGGTAGCCCTCTTCCCTCAGTTTTAACTGAGAAAGAAAAACCAGGATTTGTACAAGGACTGTAGTCGTACCAGCTTTAGCACAGGGTTTCTTTGGAAATACTAAAATCTCTGAATTTTCTAGGTATGTCTAAATATTTTTCAAAAATTTGTGAGGTATTTTAGCATGAAATGTGATGAAAAGTCAATTATTTTTGTAGGCTGTATTTTTGTTTTCTTAGTGTGTAGACACAAATAAGACCCCTGCAAGAGAGTGCTTTTGATTCAGTTTATGAAGTTCACAGAGAGATGATGTATTTCAAGTACAGTGGACAGACATCTGTTCCATTAAGTTGTTGTATACAACTTCAAACACATCTCACTGTTCTGCATAAATTTATGAAGTAAGAACACCATTCCATGTTTGTGAGTATGACAGAGTACTGTATTTCCAGTAGAACTGTATTTCCAACAAAGATTTTTTGCTAAGGGAAAATCACTACCATTGATTGCACATTAGTGTGCACTAATTGCAGGTAGACTCCCTTTGCTGAAGTAGAGGCCAAAAGTAACAGTAACCCTCCCACCTGGATCAGGAGCAGGAACCCACTCTATCAAACATCAGAGGTAAACACAGGATCTCTATTTCCTGCGTAATTAAATTCAGATAGCCTGGTTTTACAAACCTGGAATGTGATTTTCACTGTGTCCTAGCAGAGGTTAAAAATGTGTAAAAAGGCTGTCTTACGTGCCTCATTTGCTATCTCCTATGACTGAAAAAAAAGGAAAACATATATCTTCTAATGTATGTAGCATTAGGTTCCCATGCTGCAGTTCTACCCCAATATACAATAGAGCAGTATCCTTCTACAATCTGAGATGTTTAAAAAAATAAAATAATGGAACACATTTTAATATTGTGTGTTGACATACTCCCAAAAAAGTTAATTAATAATGAGTTAATTTGTATTACAGCCATCATAATTTACCAAAAAGTTGTTTCTTCCTAAATCACTTACTTTGAAGGAAGATGATATTCTGATATTTTGATCATTGCTAGATGTAGGTAACAGAAGATAAATATATGCCCTTCAAAAGAAATGTCTAAGGTCCCTAATAGGTGCATACACACTCCAGCACAACTGCTCTGAAATGAAAATCACTACAAAATTACATAAGCTTTTATTCATCCAATAAAACCCTGCAGAGGAGGAATTACTTCTCAGCTAAGAGAGCTGGTTTTTTCTCTGAAACTGGCAGAGCCCCAAATGCAGAAACATTCATAGTTAAGCCACATAGTTCATATTCCTAACTAGTTTGAATTCTCGCCTTGCACAATGACTATATTGCTTTAATCAAGGCAGAGTCCTTTTCTTAAATGTCCATTGAATCTAATCAGTCAAAGAAACTTTTGGCCAAGTTCATGTAATGATTTGATCTTCTTTTGAATTCCTCCTTTCTAGCAAACTTGCTCTCCCCTCTCTAACTTTCCACACCACCCCCCCCCCCAAAAACAAAAAAAAAAAAAAAAAAGAAATATACTAGATAATAATTTAATAATTTCTGGCCATGCAAACTAAATTGGAAATTAAGGTCTTTCTATATGCAGTGGTATTTATCACTAATGTTGCTTTCATCCTTTAGCTATGGACAAACTTCAGCTGACAAACTTTAGAGCCTTTAGAAGATGCTCTGGCTAAGGTAGAAGGGAGATGCAGATCTGCTGTATCTCATTTCTTTCCCCTAAGAAAAGCTGCTGTCCATTTCTGTCCCTGTCATTTGCAACCAAGAAATCATTTCGGTTTTTCCTCTTTTGAGATTTCAAGGCTCTGAATTCCTACAGTGGAAGAACACTCTTTCTTGCCTTGAAAAGTTGAGATTTTGAGATTTATCACTTTTTATGACATTTTTTTAGGGATGTTATCACATAATTAAACCTTTTCTCTAATCTTAACTTTTCTTTGCTGTATGTTTCTTCAACAATCCACAAAGTAAACAGTTTGAAATTGCTCTCTGATTTTTGATCTAGGAATTTAGCTGTGTGAACAACTTTCCATATATCTTTCTATTTATCTTTGTTTAGATTTAAGACTATGCACCACTGGGAACTGTGGCACTGCAGACAGGTCTCCAGATCGGTGAGCTAGGTGAGCAGGTCATCTGGACACTGCTGTTCTGCACAATTCTAGATATGAACATATATTCAAGGAATAGCTTGATATTTCTTTGTTTCCCCTTCAGTGAAAAGAATCCAATATAATGAAAAGAATGTTATATTTTTATTTGTATTGGCTTCTGTCAGCTGCTGCTTGGAAGCATTCAGATTTCATATTAGTTTTCCTTTCTTTGTCTATGGCTGATCAAATCATCCTCTGATATATTGTGATGTGTATCTGTTAAGATCAGTGGATTTATACCAGCTTTTATCTAGTGAGGATTATCCTAAAACACTCTGGTTTTCCTTATTGGTTTCAGGGGTTTGTGAACTTAAGAGCATTAAAGAATAATATTTGAACACTATTTACTTATGAAACTATATTTTTTATAATCTTCAGAAATATTTATGTGAAAGAGTATTCATTTTAAATATCATGACCCCAACTCTGCAGCAGTATAATGGAACAGGTGGCTTTCTGGGCTCTGTTTCTCTTCATGATTCTACATGACTAAAGGTTTCATATACAAGATATCAAGATTTTACTGAGAAATTACTCTTCCTGTTATGATTTTGGGCTGTGCTGACAGTTGTG
>VWZP01004935.1:36452-48313 GCA_013396995.1 Dicaeum eximium
CTCCCCCTCCCCCAGCCTGACCTTGCCTGGCCCTTTTCTTTTTTTTCTTCCTTGCTTTTTCTTTTCTTTAATTAAGGGATCATGACAAAAATGTCTGTATCAAAACCCCATGCCATAGGTTGCCATTTTCTGTGTAAAATAACTTTCCAAGTGACCTCCTACCTGGATAAAATCACTATAGCATCACTTGAGCATATGAAAGCTTCAGACATACCATAATTTGATCAGAAGACAGACACTACCTAACTGTTTTATTGAACCTCTACTTTACTATCAGCTCCTGAATGTAAGAAAAATAGCATAGTAGCAGTATTCATCCACATGCATTTTTTCCCTCCCTGCTGCTTTCTTCCATAAGATCCAGAAGACCCGCCTAAGCACAAATATTTAGTCTACTGATCAACTTGCACCATTCTTCTAACTTTGCACTCAAGGTTATTGTCTTTGCTTTGTCTCCTCTACTGTTTTCTGTGAGGTGTCTGAACAAATATCACTGTACCTGTTACATCCAGAACAGTCCAGAACCATCTCGGACTCACACCTCATCACACTTTCCAATACATCAATAGAAACACTATAAATCTGCAAAAGAGGATCAACTTGGCTGCATCTAGGTTTCTTGTAAAACAGTTCATGACATGGAAGTTATTGAATAAGATTACATCACGTATTTCTCACCAACTTTTGAAAGAAAAGACAGAATTACAAGAATTGCTGTTATCTGTTCGATAGCTCAGCCAATTATAGCCTATCATCAGCAGTCTAGTTATATTTGCACAGTTGTGATTCTTGATTGAACTTTATGTCCATAATAAGCAGTTACCATGATGAAATTCTTTAAAACTCTCCTGCATAAGAATTGTCTGGAGATGTGTTTTTATCTGAATGAAAGAAAATACCATTCTGACACAGACTGAGGAATTTAGTACCTAGAATTTATAATAACACCTGTGTGGAAAATACAGATTATATGATTGGCTATTTGCAAATATTAGAATGAATACGATATGTGCTATGTTGGAAAGTTATGTTGTATTAAGTTTTGTAGTCTTGTATTAATCTTTTAAATGTAGTATTTTTCTTTTCTGGTTAAAGCATAATATTAAAATAGAAACTATGTGATGTAAGATACTTTTGGTAACTAGCTCAAGGAACGGATAAGATAACCAAGAAATGATTTGCACAAAGAAGACACCAAAATCCCAATAAAATAATTATTGCCTCCTTATAGACTCTCAGGAGCCAAGAAATTGATTTATGCAATCAGATGGGGAGCAGAAATTAAACAGAAGACATCCTTTGTTTGAGAGGAATGTTTGAATCATTTATGAAGAAATATGAATATGCAACAGGCTATTGCTTCTGAGGGGTAACCCTTGCTTTGTGCTTTGTGCTTTTCCTGAGAGGGAAGCAACTGGACATCCATAATTCTTTGCTTTTTATTGTCTCTTTTATTGTCCTAACCTTGATTGTCCAAATTTATATTGCCTTAAATTTTTTACTATTAAACTTTGAAAATTTTAATCACAAGTGAATGTCGTTTTTCACAACCTGCTACCAATGCACAGAATATTTTCATATTAAAGCATTGCTGAAACATCCTGACATTGGCATCATTCATCCACTTTCAGGAATTTGCAACAAATGCCAAAAGTAATTCAAGAGATTGGAATAATGTGGTATTTCAAATGTTGAGTACATTTGGAAAGATGTTTCACGTCTTCATTGCCATGTGATTATTCTCATACAATACAGCAGACCTTTTACCAGCCAATGAATGAATTACATATAATTTTTGATTTATAAACTATTAGAAGGTAAGTTGGTAGAAAATTTTACGAAAAAATAAACCTTGCTATTTTCAGGAGTACTAGAAAAAAACCAAGGGGGCAAATTTTGAAATCTACAAGACAAGGATAGATGTCTTACAAGGGACAGATATCTTGATTTCCTTTCATTAAAATAAAACAAACACAACAAACAAGAAAAATGCAAACCCTGAATTTTTGGAAAACTGCATCTTTGACCATTATAGGCATCAAAAGAATTAACTGCATTTTTGCTGATATTTTGTCCAGTGTTTCCACATGAAAATAGACGGTATATAATCAGGTTTAAGTTTACTTTAGAGATAAAGAAGGATTGCAAGGTAGTGTTAAACCTTTTCGTTTACATATAAGAGGAATTTAGATACATAATATGAATGACTGCATCTGCCACAATGTTAGAAATTGGATGAAAAACAACCTAATTGGCTCCAGCAATACTATGCTCAATTATTTCAGAAGAATAATGGACCAAGGTAAAAAATTTGTCTGTTGAGGGATGAAAAGAAATTATTCCATTTCTAGAAACATGAATCCACTGACAAGACAAATAACCATATCATGCATGAGGGAGTCTGACATAGGCTAACATATCTTGCTCAGTTTTCTTCATGTAAGCCAGAAGAAATTTTGTTTTGGTGGCATGCTGTTGGACTTCATACCCCTGACATACTCCAAATGCACTCAGTGGCTTGCTGTCCTTCTCCATAGGTGATCAGTTTTCACTTAAGAGAAAATTACCTCTGCAAATATCTAAACATACACCTAAAGGACATCTGCCATATCCCAGCACTTCCTCTTGCTGTTTTCTTCAGCTGGTTGGAGGTATGTCCAGAAGGAATCTTTTGGCATGTAGATAAGATATAAAGGAAGTAAACTGGAAAAAGAGTAAATACATGACAAGAAAGAGAAAGATGTGTTGCTCCTTTAAGATTTAAATGCATTTCTAAGGCTTTGCATAAAGCAAACCTGTCTGAAAAAAATTGTTAGATATATTTCTTTAGAGACCACAAGCAATGCATGAGCTCCTTTTTTAGATGTCAGAGTGAAAGTGGATGTCTGAACTGGTTGCTCCGTTTTCAAGAAAGAGCAATTTGCACATCATCTTCAAAATTCCATGTCAATGGGATCCTGTCTCCTTCATTCTTTAAGAGGGGCAGGGTTTGTGATCTCTCCTTTCTGGTGTAATTCCTAGTGTCTCTTTTGCTCTCTAAAGGACAAGTAAATCTTGGGTTAGTGGGGAATAATGAAAATATATTAACTATGTCTTCAAATAATCAAATAGAATAATGAGATGACAGAATCCCAGAGTGGTTTGTGTTGGACGTTTAAACACCATCTAGTTCCAATTCCTTCACCACAGACTGGGACATCTTCCACTAGACCAGGCTGCTCAGAACCCAATCCAGCCTGGTCTTGAACACTTCCAGGGATGGGGCATCCAGAGCTTCTCTGAGCAACCACTTCCAGTGCCTCATCACCTTTACAGTAAAGTTCTTTCCTATGCCTGTATTGGTTTGACATGGCTTGGTTTATGGTTACAGGGGGGCTACAAGATGGCTCCTGTAGGAAGCTGCTAGAAGCTTCCCCCATGTCCAGCAGCACCAATCCCTGATGGCCCTGAAGATGGACATGCAGCTAGCCAAAACTGGGCCAATGAGAGAGGCTGGTAATGCCTCTGTGATTACATATTTATGAAGAAAATCAACACAAAGTCACAGGGTTTTGGCTTCTAGTCAGAAAAGAGAAGGAGGTGAGAACATGTGAGTGAAACAACATGGGGACACCAATGTCAGTGGAGAAGGAGGGAGAGGAGGTGCTCTAGGAATGGAGCCAAAATTCATCTGCAGGCTATGGGTATGACCATGGTGAAGTGCCTGTGCCCCTGCAGCTCATGGGGATCCATGGGGAATGCAGAGATCCACCCACAGCCAGCAGGGGAGGTGCCCTGCTGGAGTGGATGGATGCTTGAATGAGGCTGTGATCCAGGGGAGACCTGGTGGAGAGAGGACCCTTGCTTCCAGGCTGGAGCAGCCTGTCCTTGGAGGGCTGCACTCCTTGGAAAGAATGACACATGTCATGGCACTTTTGGGAGGACTGTCTGCCTGTGGGGGGAGTTAATGCTGCAGGTACGGTATGGGTGCTGCTTGTGAGAGTGGACCCACACCAGAGAAGTTCACGGAGGGTTGTCTCCCGTAGGAGGGACCCCACGGCCTCACAGGGGAAGGACTCATCTCCTGGAGCAGTGGAAGAAAATCTCGGTGATGAACTGACCAAAACTCCTATGCCCTGTCTCCCTGTGCTGTTGTTGGGAAGGAGAGAGGGGCTGAGGGGGAAAAGGTGTTTTAAAGGCTTGTTTTACTTCTCATTTTCCTCCTCTGACTTCGTTAGTAACAAATTGAGTTTGCAACTTAACTTGAACCCATTTTGCCCTTGCAGTGTTTTCTCCCAGTCCTTATCTCACTCATGAAGCATTCGTTAACTTTTTTTTTTGCCCTCCACTGCCCAGCTGTGGCAGGAGAGGGTGAGTGAGCAACTCTCATGTGTCTGGCATTGGGCCAGTGTCAAACCATGACAATGCCCAATCTATATCTATGCTTTTAGAAATTAAAACAATTGCCTCTTGTCCTGCCACAAAAGGCCTTCATAAAAAGGCCTTTCTTTGTCTCTCTGATTTAGAGAATATTGTGAGGGGTCGTATCAAAGGCCTTAGGGTAGCTCGGGTAAACACATCAGTATCTCTTCTCTTGTCCACTTACGTAGTTCCTCCATTATTAAAGGCCACTGTAATAGTTCAGCACATTTTGCTCCTGGTGAAGCCACGATGACTGTTCCGTTTCACCTTCCTGTATTCCATTCACTTCCACATCACTTAGAGGAGAATCTGTTCCTATCTTACTGGTTAATAAAGTGAGGATGACTGGTCAGTATTCCCCAGTATTCCTCCTTTTTACCCTTTTTAGAAATGGGAGCATTATGCCCTTTCCTTCAGTCACTGGGTGCTTCTCTCGGTAAAATGTGCATGGCACCCCTCTGCCCTGACTTTTCAAATACAGTGGAGATTGGCTTAGTAATTATATCTTTCAATTCCCTCAGGATCCTGGGATGCAACTTTTTTCTTCTCATAGACTTGTATATATTCAAGTTCCTTAAGTGGTCCCTAACTTGACCTTCTCTTAAGATGGGACATTGTTCATCCAATCCCTGTCTTGAGGTCAGGGACTTGAGAAATGTAGGAAGAATGACAGCCAGTGAAAAATAAGGATAAAGAGTACATCAGTCTTCTCTTTTCAGGGTACATGTACCTGCACCCACTGCCTGTGCATTTCCTTCTTACTCACTCAGCCATGCTTCTATCCTGTCTTTGTTGCCTCATTTCTTACACATGGTAACTCAAAGCATTTTAGTTTCAAGAAAAGCATTAGTTGCCATCCCTGTTCTGCTTCTGTATCCCTGAGGGCAATTTTGCAGGGTATTTCTTCCACTAATTCCATGAACAACTGAAGCCTTGCTCTCCTAAAATTCAGGGTCTTATTGACTGATAGTTCAATAAAAGTGCAGTAGTATGGTGAGTTTACAGATTCTGTGGGACATGGTAGAAAATGTGGGGAAAAATTTGTTTAATCTTCTTTACACTGCTTTTGCAAAACTCAGTATTTAAATACTCCTAAGAATAAACTGAAAGTATTAAGTAAATATTAAATAGATCCATTTAATTTCTTTCACTGCCTCTCTTACCAGTGTCATAACTTCATTTTCATTAATTTTGAATGGGTGATTATTTTACTGAGTGAAGCAATGTGAGAGCTGGATTCCATCCCACATCCCACCATTGTTTGATGTGGCACAGAGTCTTGGTCACGTTGTGTATTAGTGCCCAAATAATCTTCCTCAATGTTCAATTGAGGCTACATCCTTGTCCAGAATATTAAATTTTGTAGTATTTTGCACTGACTGTGTCTAATAATTGGCTTGTAAGGAACCACTATGAGTTATCCCATGATGAACTGAGCTACCTGGATTTTCAAAAGGTGCGGATGCATGACTCAACCCATAAAAAAATGCTTTAAGCCTAGCAGAACACTGGCAAATTTACCCTAGATAAATCACACCTAAATGTTGACAGTTTTTCAAGGGCTTATTTTTCCACACTTTAAAATCTGCTTATTTATATACAGCTGTCACAGCATGATTTCCTCTGAAGAATTACCTCTGTTCATGTGATTCTGAATGCAGTTACCCTTAAAAATCAATGTTAGCATATAATAAATGGATTCTAAAAGTTAAACAACTGTGGTTTGTACTTTGACTTTGTTAGCAGATTTTCCCTTGTTCTAGGCAAACAATCAGTTATATGTATAGTCAATTAAGAACCTATATGCAAGGGACAATTTGACATCACTACTCTTCTGTCTTTATCTTCTTAAATCTCCTATTATGGCTATTTTTCTTTCAAGATTTTGTAACAAAGAATGACCTGATTTCTCTTCTTTTCAGTGTGCCTGTGGTTAGTTTTCAAAAATCTGTGAATATTTTGTAGTTTAATCTTGAAAGGGTAGGGGAAGAACATCTTAAATGCATGTAATATAGTATCAGCAAAACCCTCCAGAGCAAAAAGGACTACTAATAGACTTTTAAAAAAACATTTTCATTTTTTGGTACCTCTGTTTCTGTAAAAAAAAGTATTTTTGCACTAAGAGAGATTGACTTTTGAAATTATGCATCTCACTAAAAGACCATATCTGTAGCTTAGTGATCAGGTCTTTCTGCACAACATGTCAGAATTTGGTAGTGAGCTACTAAATCCCTAATTTAGTCAGGCTCAACTCTCAGTCTCTGCTTAATACAATTAGGTATGAACAAAGAATGAAAATCCACTGTTTTCCTACACCAAATTCTTAGGAGAATACATTCTTAGAATCTTACATTCTAAGCATGGAATGTAAATTCTAATTAAACTCAACTTTTTTTGCAAGTCTTTTGTTACTACCATAGACATCTGACCTTTTTTTTCTTCTCAGAACAAACAAGCAAACAAATAAAAGTACAGGAAAAATCCCAACCCTTCAGAGATACCTATGTAGATATCCCAGAGGCAAAAGGGCAAGAGTAAAATTATTTAAAGACACACAAAAAGCCATAGGAAAAATGTAGACAATTTCCCAAGGACAGTTATTTAGTTATCACATTCAAATTAATGACAACTGGATTACCTGCATTGAGGTACCAGTGATCACTCATACATATGTTCAGCCATGTTATGTTTGAAGATTCAAAGGATAGTGTATATGTAGGATAGCAGCACACAAATAGATGACAGAGATACAAGAATAAACATTTTCTGTTCTGAAACAATGAGAAACCATTTTCAGTGGTATGCAAAATATGGCATCACTCTAGGTAAGATGTTGTTATGAATAATTTGCCTTCAAAACACTGACATTAATTATTGTTTTATTCATTAAGCACTGTCCTACCAGACGGAGGTAGAGATGAACATCCTTTACATATGGGAAAAGCATTATATAAACAGCAGTAGCCCAAAAGCTTACCTCATCTGCAGTCTGCAGAGACCATTTACTGCACAAGAGTTGAAGTTTTGCTAATGATGCCAGCTTATGTAACTGGATTAGTTGCATATTTCCATTCACCTGGATAAAATTAAGTCTCCAATATAAAGTATTTGTTTTGTATATTTTTGCTTTATACCTAGGTATATAAAGTACTTTAACAACAGCTGTGTTACAAAAGTAGAGTAAATTGTGCTCTATTATATCTTTATAATATATATTTCTTTCACTGGGACTATTTTTTTAAATTGAAATTTATCTTGGTGAGTGCTAGAAAAAAATCTAGGAAATTGTGATGAATATAATTGCAGCCTGAAGGAGATCATGGGCTGATTTCTATCATCAAAAGAACTCTTCAAAGGCTTTCATCCTTTTTGCTGCCAGCATGCTGCTCCATTTGCAAAGTAAAATCTCCATGCAGCTCTCTAGTGTATGTGGCAGTCTGTACTCTCACATATGCAAGAGAATAAAGAGAAAGTTTTTATCTTGTTTTTCCTAAAGAAAAAAACAAACAAACAAACAACAACAACAAAAAAAAACCCCAAACAAAAAACCTAAAAAAACCCCAAACAAATAAAAAAAACCACAACCAAAACCCACACCCCAAAACCAAAAAATACCAAAAAAATCCCAAAACCCAAACCAAACCAAACCAATAAAACCAACAAACAAACAAAAAATTCCAAAAAACCACAGTAAAAGGAAATTAGGTATCTGTGGCAAAAACAGAGTAAATTGTGCTCAAAGCAAAGAGGTCAAAGCCTGGAATCAATTTACCTATCTAAAATACTTAATCAAGATATATGATACTGACCTATATGATTTAATATTTACTATTGTTGCTTGCCAGTAACAGTATCATTGTGTTATGGAAGAACAAGCAAGAAGACTGTATTACTCAAAGGGGTTTTGCAAAAATTGAAACATTTTCCCACAGATTTATAAATGGCAGGTAGTGATGCTCTAGCATGATTCACGCAAGGATAATGAAAAATTTCAAGATAAGTTTGCCACAATGCAAAAGCTTAGGACATTAATTTAAGTCTATTCCTATATACAAGGAAGCCCAAGTACTTTATAATGAGATTACAACCACAGACCAATCTTACCTTTTTATATAACTTTCATCTCAAAGGTCTAAAATTAATTGCTTTAGCATGTACCTAATATAAAAATTCAAGTCCTTGTTGAATTTGGACCTAATGCAGATGAAAAAATTGGCAAGCTAAAGAAAACCTCACAGTTTTATTTCTCATGAAAAGCTATTATAAAAGCAGATATCCAGTCACACAAGATGAGAAATAACTTTTCAACTCATTGAAGTCAGTCTTACAGGAAGTCTAGTACTTTACAGGATCTGGGGTTTCCTTTGTTTATTTTTCAGTACTTCACACTAGGAGGTAACAGCATAAGTCACAGAATAAAGTTTAAAAGTTATTTTGTTTTTCTACATTAGAAATTTTCAAGTTCAAAGGAAGGACACTAAGACAAGTCTCAGATTTTATAAGGAGACAAAAATTAAACATCACATTTTATTGTATTCATTTTTATTGCCTTTGTGAAGCAATATGAAAACAGCTCTTGAAGTAATGAAAGCAGTATGAGCAGATTCAGGAAAATTCAGGAGAATTATATAGAGAGCCATTAAACATGAAGTCTAAGGTAGACTGCCTTATGTTAACCATAAATAAAAGTAGTAGATTTGACAGGTTCTACTCAAATTAATTACTTTGATACAAAGGTAGTCATAAAAAGCTGAGATTTTAATTAATTTTCACTAATTAATTTTGAAGA
Source organism: Dicaeum eximium (assembly GCA_013396995.1). Taxonomy (NCBI): domain Eukaryota; kingdom Metazoa; phylum Chordata; class Aves; order Passeriformes; family Dicaeidae; genus Dicaeum; species Dicaeum eximium. The sequence continues at coordinate 45,643 of VWZP01004935.1, forward strand.
AAAAACTTCTAAAATTCAGAAAGAAAACTTTAAAGCCTACCCTCCTAATAGGCCCCAAAGTTGGTCTCTTTCCCTGTTTCTTTTCAAAGAATTGATAATATATATTTTCAATGCTTTTCTCTTCCCCCCCCCCCCCACTTTGATTCCTTTTATTACTGCCTGTAAGCCACATACTCCACACTTAGAAAAAGGATGAATTTGTAGGCCCCTAGCATTATTATAAAAGAAGACCTTCTAATTCATGGAACATTCACAAGCTAAAGACTATTTTGAGGTCCTCCAAATTCTTCTCCATGCTTTCCTTTGCAAAGATTACTTTGAGAATATATTAATCTACACCAATTAAAGAATTTGCATAAGAGCAGCTAGCATGGGAAACACTTCTAGAACAGGATATAGTCCCCTGTGAGAGACTGAGAAGCTGCACCCTCCAGTAATGCCACATAGAGCTTAAGGTGGGGGCAACCCTTTCTGTTGCTCCTGGCTCAGTAGCAGGTGTTTATCAATTTGTTATTTCACAAAAGCATTAGGTGCTTTGCTCAGGGCAAATCCTGGAATCCTTAGACCAGGCCTTTGCACTTACAGTGCTCATTTTCATGAGCCAGATCAATAATGTAAGGGAAGTCTGGCACAAACTTTGATGATGGCTTGGTGTGACAAAGAGCTCTACAAAAAAAATGCTGGTGTGACTCTGCAAAATGAGTTGGCGCCAGTACGTCACCATTTCTGTTCTGTTAATATTTCTTGTCATCAAAGAATGAAAGCATCTTTGGGACACATTAATATCTAATTGCTTGCTATGTCCTATAGCCCCACAAAGGCAAATTTTCACCTTCTGAAGAAAAAGGAACTCCAGAACTCCACTGATGTACTTTAATTTGAGAAACAGTAATAAGCTTTCAAAGAATTAATTTGTGTTGCATTTTCCATTTTACATGAATGAGGAAAATGCTTCATCTTAATAACACATCTAGCCTTTTTAGTATTACTGAAACATCTATCACAGACCCAATTACCCAGATTTGCTGTCATAATGAATTCAGTAGATCTACTCAGCAGAAAAGCTATTATTTTAATTTGAGTGTGGCAGGATTATGTTTTACCATATATATTTCTTATATTTTTAAGGAGCATTAGGACAGTCCTGTTTGATAAACGAATACTTCATCACAATGCCCCGAAAAACAATACAGATTTGGGCCTAATTCTTCCATTTTACCTATGCAGATAAACCTCTCAGAGGTCTACTGCACAAACCCGTTCAGCAAGGGATATTGAACAGGGCTCCCATGCGGTGGGTGTGCGTGGTTGAGATACAGCTCATTGGAAGACATGCCCAAGCTTCGGCTCGCTATTTTATGTTATGAATTTCACTGAAAACATAATCTTATTAAAGTACAGTGGAGCTCTCGACAAGCTTGCAACCACAATCCGCACGCTTGCCTTGGATCCTTCGTTACCAGGATCTGTCTTGTGCCATGCCCAGGACCCATCTCTAGGAGGATACCATATCATGGCTCCCCGCTGTCCTGAGCTGGTGTTACCACCCGCCCCTACACCCGCAGAGAGCTCTGCGGAGCCTTCCCCTCAATTCGCTGACCACTGACCACCGCTTGCGAACCCGCAACAGCCTTTCGTCTCCCGGCACGAAGGGGCTTCATCCCCTGGGACTGATCGCACACACATCCGCCCGTTCCTACTCGAGGGCAGTCAGAAAGACCCTGGGTGCTTTATTCCCTCCCCGCGGGTTCTCTCGGCTCGGACCCCTCCAAGAGGACCCCGAAGCCTGTTCCGTGCGGACTCCAGGCCCTTGCCTGTGGACCCCAGCCCCTTCACTGCAAATACCCAACCCTCCTCTGAGGATTCCAGGCCTTCCCTTGCGAACCCCAGACCCTCGCCTGCGGCCGCCGACCCGCCGGGCCCAGCTCCCGGCCCGGCCCGGAGCAGAGCGGGCTCGGACAGCGCCTCCCGGCGGTGCAGCCCGGCGCAGCTACCGAGCTGACGTGAGCGCTGCCGCGTCCTCCGCGCCGGAGAGGGGCGGAGCGCGAGAGGGGGCGGTCCCGGGGCGGTGTAGGGAAGGGGTGGTCGCGGCGGCAGATCTCGGAGTTGCTGCTGGGAGCGGCAGGGGAGGTCGGCCGGGAGTCGGCGGTGGGGCGCGCCTTCCTCCCGTGAGTTCCACCTGCGCCGCGTTCGCCCGGGCACGGGGGCTACAGGGAGGGGAGGAGCAGGAGCGGGGGATACTTTGAGTTGCGGTGATTCTCCCGAGCCCCGCGGCGGTGCCGGTGCCGCGCCTTGGCCGGACGCTCGCCCGGCCGCACTCGGCGCCGCCTCTGTCTCGGCGCACGTGCGGTGGTGGCGCCGCTCCCCTGCGCGCTGCTCGAGGCGCGGCGCCTCCCGCGGATGTCTCGGGGCGGGTTCCCGGACGCCTGGGGGCCGCTTAGCACCGCCGGAGGCCGCGGCCGTGCTGGTGCCAGGAGCAGCTCTTCCCCTGCGGACTGCGGAGGCTGCGGCGCTGGGCGGAGGGGGTAGCCCCATCCTGCCCTCCCCGTACCAGGCTGAGCAATGCCGCCGCCGCCTGACGGGGTGGATTTGGACGAGCCTCCGTTCTACCCGCCGGGACTTTGTGTGCCGTGCGAGGCCGACGGGAGGGACGAGCTTCCCCCGGGCGGCC
>VWZP01004935.1:48695-100489 GCA_013396995.1 Dicaeum eximium
TTTTTTTTTTAATTTGGTAAGCCTTTTCTCCTCATTCCGTTCCTTTAAAACTCATATATTACTTTCAGGCATTACTATCAAAATATGTATGTTTTGTGTATCAGTCTCTTACATATTGATTCACGCATATTTTTAAGTGTGCCAGATAACTGTCCACTTGCCAGAGCGTGGTTGTGCTGTGAGAACTGCTGTGTGAAGGGGTGGGTCCCAAAGCTCTTCAGCAGTGGTAAAGCTATGGTCGGTTCAGTTCTTGGACTGACTTATGGACTGCAAACACAGAGGTGCTGTCATTGGCAGGTTGGTAGGTTTTACTGCAGACTGTTTTCACAGTGCCTGTTGTATGCTTGCAGATGAGTGTTCTTATAGATTGGATTAAAAAAAAAAGCTAAATCACTGGCATTAATTAGAATTTTTAAGCTACTTATTAAAGAAAAAGTGTTTGGCATGGAAATGGAAGTCTTCTTACAAGACAACAGGTGTTTTTAATATCACAAGTCTCTTTGATCTGTCACTTAATATGAATCAGGTGTTTTGTTTCCTTTTTGATTTGGGGCACTCTTTTTCTGTCTTTGCAGGGGTTCTCGCACTAAAAACATTGGTAATGAATATATAGCTTTCAGAAAAATGCAGTTCAATACCAAAATTTTAACTGAACCGAATTTAAGTACTTACGTGTTGGATTCTTATTTATATTTCTGTTTTGTGCTGTAGATCTGTAATAGTGAGTCTGTCTTGTACTGTAAATCTGAAATCAGGAGCTAGTTTTCAGAAATAACTTTGCTGGAAGACTGAAACTGACTAGTTTGCTGACTAGTGCAAGCAGAAAAAAATGGATGCTTTATCTGCTTCCTTGTCAAGGGAGAGAGTCTCAGGGCTGCCAAGTGTCAAATAATACAAGATAGGATTGAATCTGCTTGTTGTGGAGGTTATTTCCCTGCATGTGGCTGATACCATAAAATAGTCAGAGAGGATGTTTTTTCTTGATTTCTTAGAGGTGAATCCAGAGGAACTCTGTTGTAAAATGCATACTTTTTGAAGACAATTCTTATCATATTGCTTCCATTTTACATGTAATAATAGCTCAAAAGGTGCCAAGAGATTGGGATTTGTTCTGAAGTTCTCATTTTATAGGTTGACAGAAGTATTCATGTTGCATACTCAAAAATGATGGCATGCACAATGCAATTAAGACTATACTTACAAGGAATTTCATGATGTGCCAGGTTTCCATTTAATCCTTAATTGGATCTGACCATTGCTTGAGATAGTCAAGATGAATAAATCTCCTGAGATGCTTGTAGTAGTACTATTCAAAGTTACAACTACTACAAACAGAGTTTTGAAACATATCACAAAGGAAGCCAAACAAGCTAGAAAAAGTATTTCTAGTGTATACTTTAAAAACAATTGCTAACAATTAGGATTAAATTATTAAAAGAGTAGGTTATACCACATCTACCATATTCTGTACAGTGCCAATAGGCTATACCACGTTAGTTGTCTGGTGTCTTGAGGACGAGATATAGTGCTGGCTGATCTGAGCAAATTGTTGCTAGACTGGTTTACCAGCCTGGTCTAGTATGACAATCTGTATTAGTCTGTATAGTCAAAATAGACAATCTAGACAATAGACAATCTGTATAGTCAAAATTTTCTGAATAATTTTAAGAAATGTCTCTACTTAAGGCATCCTAATTCAGTCTAATGTTAAAGCGGCAGAAAGAAACAGTGGACATTCTCTAACAATGAAGAGATGTTTTCTTCATGCTCCAGAGCTTGAGCCAATCAAATGAATGCGTTTTTCAAAGCACAACTAAGTATTTTTCCTCCTTTTTTCTCTCTTTTTCATCCATTTCTCTCTCTTTTTTTGTGTCCCCCTCCCCTTTTTCTCCTCTCCCTTTTTTTTGTCCTCTTCTTTCTCTCTTTTTTACCTTTACTCTTTCTTCTTTTTCCCCTCTTTTTCTTTCCCCAATACCTTTTTCATCATCTTCCACCACTTCTGTCACTTCACCCCCTTTTCACCTTCTCCCCTGTGTTTTGCTTTCCGTCACCACTTTTCACCTTTTTCTCCCCCTTTCACACTTTCCCCCCTTCTTTTTTTTCCTCCTTTTTGTTTTTATCTCCTTTCTAAGGCAGGACATAAAAAACTGAAATGCACAGGGCAGCAGAAAGACAGTGAGAATTTACAACATACTCCTTAATGAATAACCCCCTTAATTTCCCTGTGATAAGTGAAGGACTCTATTTAATTTCATGTCAGTCTTGCCTGTTCTCAAATTCAGTTTCTTCTGGGCCAAGGTAAGGAAGAGAGGATGTTATTTATATATTGTTCAGGCATGTTGAATCATCTAAAAGCATTTTCCTGCAGAAAGAAGTACAAGTTTTACTTGAAAAACCTGATTCAATAGATCTCAAATTTTATGGGTTACTTTTATAATAGATGTGAAAAAATACTTCAATGTGAATTTGTATTGAAGGTATTTGGGAATGCAAGTGTGGAGTGCTTTTGTTATGACAACATTCTGGAAGCATTAAGTAAAATCGAGTAGGATTTTGAGAAATAACTTGGGACCATGTAAGCAAAGAACAACTACTCACAGAAATCATGTAGTATATGGGGGAAGCAAAACTTATGGTCAGTGAGGTTTTTTGAAGCACTGTTTTTCAGGCATACATATAAAATTTTGGGGGTTATTATTACTAGTGTTGAGAAACATAAGCTGGGCAGAGAGTCACTTTCAAATCTGTGTGAGAATGTGAATGAAATTGAATACTAGCCTGTGAAAGGATACACATAGATTGTATATTAAGAGATGCCAGAAGAAAGCAAGCTTTTCCAGTTTATTTAATAGGTGAAGGTCAGGCAGTGTGTTTCTAAGGAAGACTTAGCAGTCATTAGTTGGAAGAACTCTGTTGCAGCAGTACTCCAAGCCCTGTGAGCACATGCTGTGCGTTGTAGAGAAAGGGGTTTTCTTGCTTTCCCACCAGCCATCAATGTATTATTGGTAATGAAAATACTCAGCAGAACCCCCGGTTTTATGCAAAGAACAAAGTGTGTTTTGCAATAACAGGCAGTAAATAATAACTTAGGCTATTCCTGCTGCAGTGGTGAAGTTCCTGCATTTTAGGCAACAGATGTCACTTGGCAAGTGCTCTGGTTTAAGATACCAGGGTTCTGCAATAGTCAGAGTGTGTCACATATGAGGTGAGAGTTTAAAGTGCAGCAGCTCACAATGGATCATTGGATAGGTGGAAACATGACTTCTGTGTTTGAACAAATTAATTTTCATAAACTTGTATTTGAAATCTCACAAATTTTTTTCATCCTTTCATACTCTTGCCTTTGCAGTCCTACATTAATGAGGACCAGGACAGATGGCTATCTCATGAGTATGATTACTTGAAGTGACAAGGGAGAAAGGGATGCTGTTTACGAGGTCCTTACTGTATATTTTGGTTTATTCTTGACTGGTAATGATGTTGCGTGATCTTTGCTGCATTTATCTTCCCTTTGGACAAAGAATGCTGAAGGTGGTGTTGAATCATATCATAGTTGCTGATCCATGAATGTGGTATGGTCTCATAGTCCATCACTGCCTCCCAGTTCCACTCCACAGTTATCAATATTCTTTTTTGATGTTATGGTTCCACTTGGTTGTCTCAGTCCTGTTCTAGTGTTTTAGTCTGTGCTGTTGTATGTTCGTGGTCCTAATGTAGTAATACAAGTACTTTACTGTAGAAATCCTTACAAAACAATGGTATCTCAAAAATTTGTCTGTTGTAAAATCATCTATCTCTGTGTTAGAGTCCCTAGTGTGTAAGGTTAATTAAGACTTAAATAAGAAAACAAAAAAAGAAAAAAACATTTTCTTCTGATGGTCATTCCTTTTGCAGGTGGCCTACTTGCTTTCAGTCTTCTGTGTTGTGTATGCCTCAGGTCTTCATACTTGAACAAAAAAGGGATTAATAATCTTTCATACTTAGGAACAAAAAGGAGTTGTGAGGAAATGTTTACATTGAACTTAAGGTTCAATAAATTTTTTTCCTTTTTTTTTTTTTAAAGCACAGAACCAGCTTTGCACTAGAGGGCCACTACAAAACTAAAGGAGATTTGTTTTGCTCTTATCCCTTCCACCCACATATAAAAATGGGGGGTTTTTGTTAGCTGTACATTTGCTTTCTGTTGAAGACCTCTAAGTAATGACCTTTGATCCATATGATAAAACAATTACTCATCTTAAAAATTAGGGCCCACAGCATCCCATTTCTGGCTTGTTTCAAAAATGTCAGTCTGATTTTCAATCTAAATTATTCACAGTCTTCATATATAGTCATTGTTCTTGTTTACTATCTTGTTTAGTTTAATTCTTACTTTGTTCTCTGTATATATTTCTGTATAGAGAACAGTCATGTTTACTTTTAGACTTTCATGTTGTTGGGCTGAGAAGTCCAGATTGTCTTGGTTTCATTACATACTGGGAGAACGAATAGCTTATTGGGTTCAGCTTGGAAAAGAGAAGGCTGAATGTGACCCCACTGCAGACTACAGCTTCCTCAAAGAAGTAAGTGGAGTGGATGGTGCGGATCTGTTCTCTCTGGGGAACAGTGATAGGACACAAGGAAGATGAATGAAGCTGAATCAGAGGAAGTTTGGATATACAGATTCAAGGCTATATTTACGAAACTACTGAAATTACCACTTGAAATCTTGTTTCAGTTGTCTAACCATTCATTTTGAGGTTGGGTTTTTTTTTTTTACGTCTTCTAATCTACTTTCCTCACATTTAATAATCCCCTGTGTTGTAGTGTGGATGAAAAAATAGTTAATCCCTCCAGCTCTGACCAGCTTCACTGCATTTTCTTTTGTCTTGGAGAGTGATCTTTTGTTTAATCGAAGAAAGATGGTGTAATTTGCTAGGATAATGTAAGTAATTATGTATTTTTCTGCCACTATGTTTCTAATTTCTCTGTTTCTAATAATTCTTTACTTCAGAATCTATTCAATTTACTTTTCTCTTTGATTCAATTTTAATAAAGCACCTTTATTGAAACTAAGGTGAATTAATGTACTCATAAGTGGCAGTAGGACCAAGGTATGTTTCTAAACTACAGGGTGATGGTCAGGCTTGAAGGCTTAGAAGGCTGTCTGATACTTCCCACAGTAAGTTTCAGTGGTGTACAGACTGTAACGTTGACAAGTTACTGAATAATGGTGGTGAAGTCTTCCAGCTGAAGGTTGGGGTGTTGTTTTGCTGTGAAGAGAATGAGTGCAAAGAGACTAGAAGAGAATGTAAGGGGAAGTAGGTGAATTGGGGAGGAGAGGAAGAGTTCCATTGAAGTCAGTCTGTGGGAGCAAATGGGGATCAGTCCGTTCAAAGAAATGTGGTGTCTGTAGATACTATTGGTACCATGACCTGGTAGGAGAGGGAGAAACTCTGTGAACTCTTGGGCAGGGCTGACAAGGATCTGGATCAAGGGAAGGAAACTGGAATAGGAGATGGGCTTATATAAACTAGTGACTGAAAAAAACTAAAGTGAAAGACTGTAAGGTTGAAAATCAGGCTAATGTGAAGTGAAATGGAAAGACTGGAATGGGTCATACAACTAACCCATGTCACAATAAATGTATTACTACTCATGTCTTTAACAGTTATTTAAAGGATTACATTAATAATTATTGAGAATAGTCAAATGCTTTGTTCTGTGAGATTCATTTACATGCATTTATGATTCAGCATAATTGGTATACAATTATGCTTGCCTTCTTCATCCTCATCTTTTCAGGAAGCCATAGCTTTTTCTTTTAGAAGCATATACCTATCTGTCATTTATGGTTCCTCCCTCTACCCCTTCCCAGTTGAGTTAACTCTTTGTGAAACTGCACCTTTACATCTGTTCAGGTACTGAAGGTGGTTGTAGTCCAGTGTTTTATCAAGAATAACAACAGTGCTGATTGCTTTGTGGCTGTTCCACAGTGTCAGTGATTATTTTGCTTCACAAGTCAGCTTGCTTTAATAGAGTTCTCCCTGAACATCGTTCACGTGCCCTAAAGCAGGAGTGAAGAAAAGGAGTTTGAAAACAGATCAAGTCAGCCTTGCCTGCTTACAGGAGTCCACTTAAAGGGAGGTGGGAAAGCTAGTGTTTGTTTTAAATCTCAGCTCTGTTGCAGAGTTCTGTGCTATATTCTTTAGTTTTCCATTGATTACTTATATTCAGATTGATTAAATTCAGTTGGTTTTAATTCCTTTTGCAAGCGTGTTGTACCCTGACCTCAAATTAAGGAGATGGATTTTATGGTAACAAGAATCCCAATCTCATTATAGAAGAGATTAAGGATTTATGCTGGATTTTAAAGCATCCTTTTTATCCTGACTTGAAATACTTTCTGCTTTCTGCTTGTTTACTGTTGTGTGTATTGAGACAATGTCAGTGTATTTTAATCACCATTTTATGTATGTTAATTTACTGTAGTCCTTTCAGAAGTTAATTTGCTGTAGTATCTAGTTTGGGAGAACCTAGCTGTTCTTATAAAAGCTGTTAGTATATAGTTTTTATTGCACATGACAGTTACCAGAATGTTAATTAAACAATGATTTCCAGTTTTGTTTCTTTTTGGCAAAAAAAAAAAAGTTTTTTTTGTCATTTCTTTGACTGTTTCACCCAGCTTTCTCCCTGTGAGATTAATGTAGGATCAAAGAGTGGTTGAGGTGGCAGGGAGCCTTTGGACATGATGTAGTGTAACTCCATCCTCAGTTAAATAGGACCAGCTATATCAGGTTACATATGACTATGTTCACTCAGGTTTTGAGTAGTTCTATGGATGGAGACTCCACAGCTCCTCTTGGTAGCCTTTTCCCATGCTTGACCACTCTTGTAATGAGGAAGTGTATTCATTTTTGCATGTAGAATTTATTCTGATTCAGTTTATCCCTGTTGACTCTTTTCTAGTCAGTGGACACTGCTGTGGAAAGTCTGACATGCTTTCATCCCGTGTTGATCAGTCTTTTGTTTATGTGTATTGATTAGGTTTCTCCCCATCCTAAGCAGGCCTTGGGAGGAGACAGAGACCATTGTCCCAGTCCAATGTTCCACTGCAGTCCATTGGTGGATACCTTTTTCTGTCTTTTTGGAGAACCCCTCTGAAGGGTACAGTGTCCCTGGTGGTCTGCTGCCTGCTTGTCCCATGTGAGACATGAAATGGTTGCCAGGCAAAGTCTCTCCAGAGACAAGGCTTTCTCCCATCTTCTCCTAGTTGCCTCCTGTAAGTGGTACATGTGCAACCCCTCACCCACATACTTCTGACAACCAGCGCGGAGACAGAAATCAAAATTAAATCAGCTCTTCACATAGTGGAAGTGAGTTATTATGGGCTTTCTTTCATTGAATGGACTTATTTTATTAACTCTAGCATACCAAACATGTTTCAACATTTTAGTTTGTATGAAAGAAAGTTGATAACTCTCACTGATGAGAATGATTTTACTCTGTAAGAAGTCAGTAGGACATATCAAGGGCAAGGTAAAGCAATCTCTTTAAGGTCATCAAAGCATGGAGATCTTACCCCACACACTCATTTTTGAGGCTCCCTTTGCAGTCATCCTTGATGACTCAGCTGTTGATCAGCCCTATTGGCCCTTTAGTTCCCACTGGAGTGTCCTTTGTGCCCAAAACTATGCTAAGCAGATGTGACTGAGCATCACTGTCACTCCCCAGTTTCCAATGGATGTCGCTGCGGGTTTAATGTAACTGTGAGAATTCCCAGGGAGAATGCCCACATCTGCTCTGTTGAAGGAGTGGGAAGCATAATTTTTGTAAAATATACGTTGTACTACATATTAAGGTGTATTGGTAAAGTGTTCTGAAATTAAGGCCGTAGTTTCTGGGACCTGGGCTAGTATCATGGTGGGGATCACTGTAAACAAGATTGTCCTGTCAGTACAAGGTGCACCCCCCTCTTCTGTCTCAGACAGGAACCTGGTGTCTGTTGTTGTGTAGTGATGACATGACAGTAGTTTGTAAGTGCTGTAAGCTTAGACCCCACCCCCTCCTATTCAGAATTATCAATGTCCACATCAGCGCTGCTGGCCAAATCCACCAAAGGGCAGGTAGGTGGAAGAATTCACAACTGGTTTTTGGTAAGTCTTTTAGTGTGCTTTACTAAACTGGCTCCAGGTTGATAGGGATATGTGATAAACTCATGTTATCTCATGTTCACCATCCTGCAACTGGACCATTTCTCCTGGAAATGACAACCCTTATTTGATTTAATGCAAGTGGGAATACCTAACCATTGATTTAAAAAGTGAAGGCCTTTCATAATGACCTTCTGGTTGGCAGGGGAGGTAGGCAATACAGTCAGGTGCTTGTAGATGTATCTGGCAGCACCAATATTTATTGCAAACCCCGGCCTTGTGTAATATCTGTCAGGTATGGCCTGGGACCATCTAGTACTCTATCTTTCCCTAGGGCTGTTGTGGCAGATCTTCTTGCTTCTGCTATTTGCAGAAGGTATTCTTAAAAGATGTTTAGAATGGTCTCTCTGGAGCAAGGATTGCCTCTTGTTTTATCCCCATTTGTAGATGGAAGATTTCCTTGAATGACTTGATTTCTTAGGAGGGTCCACTCAACTCACACATTGTCACTAGTGGTTATTGCAGAAATGCATATCTTAGGTAACTGGTCATCAGCATCATTGTGTTCCTGCAATAGCTCACTGTGATTTGCAGGATAGGCATCTGCATGTTGCTCATGGCTAAGTAAGCAATGCTTTTATACACCAGACCCCAGTGACATTTACCATGTATCATCCAGTCATCTGCTTGTCATTTCCTAAACCACAGTGTGAAACCTTTGTGTACTGCCCAAGAGTCAGAAAACAGACTTCTTAAGCTGCTTTTCTTCCAGCACCATAGATACAGCTGTTAATTTAACATACTGGCTGCTCCTCCCTTTCCTTGATAGGTTAGGAAGGTTTGCTCAGCCATTTCAAAGGATGTTGCTTTGCATTGCAGTTTTTCTTTTACATTTCTTGATGTCCGATCAGTGAAACATTCTTCTCTTGTGTTAATTGCTTATACGGTGGGAACTGCTATGCCCAAAGTAGAGTCACGCTGTTGTTACCCAGGACAATTTGTCCTGTTTTCTTCTGTAAGGCACTTAGTTTGTTTCAGCTGGCACATGCAAGCTTAGAAATGCACCATTACCACTTGACCTTTTTTTTTTTTTTTTCCATACTATATTGTATAAGGATTTTCATATCTGGGACAAATATTACATAAATTGCCTCTGGAAACCATCATAGACCAAGAATTTTCTCTGTTTCTACTTTGCATTTCTGCTATATAAAGTATGATTTGTTCAGCTGATTTGGGCAACGTTCTGTAAAGTGCCTGCCAAATTATTCTTCCAAATTTTACACTTGTGGCGGTTCTCTGAATTTTCTTGGGGTTCATTTCCCGGACATGATTTTACATTGCCTCAGTTACATTGCTCAGTGCTTCTCCCATGTCTTGTTCAGTGATGTGGATAACGTCATCCCCCTAACAGAGTGATTTATGGTGTGGGAAAGTGTTGACGTCTTCCAAATATGGGCCTAACAGCCCATGGCAAATTGTGGGTCTGTGCTGATACCTCAGGGGCAATATGGTGGGGGTGTATTGCTGTACTTGGCATGAGTGTGTGGGTTGCTGCTCTGGCTCATTAGCAGCTGGAATTCCAAAGAAAGCCTTCACTGCATTCCATGCGACAGCTTCAGATACAGCTCACTGGCTCAGAGCACCTGGGCACTTCATCTCTCTCGGGGGTGGATTTGTTTAGCAGTCAGTAACCAGCTGTCATTCTCTGGAAGCAGTCAGGCATCCTCACTATTTAGATGGGGCTGCTGAAGTGGAGAATGGGCTTTCTGAATGACTCCAGCCTCTAACAGCTGTAATGATCTAGATGGTCTTTACGTAGCCTCTGGCTAGCCCGTACCATTTTAATGCGATCTGTTTTCAGGAAGTTTCCAAATCAGAAGGATCTGTAACAACTTTTCTCAGAGTGATAGCAGGAACCCCAGAAGCCTCCCTGTTATCTTGAAAGCTTTTCGTGCCATCAAGTCATACTGAGTAATGTATTCGTGTATTTAAGCTACCTGCATTTTGCCAGAAAAGACAAGTAGGAACCCAGCTGTAAAACCAAAGAATTATAACAAGTTTCTATGTTCTCCCCTTCCCTGTCTCTCCAAGTGATTAATTGTAATTAGTTTATTTATTAGGTGTAGGGATGGGACCCTGTGAAATACAATTACCTCAGGCCTTTAACCATCAGAACCATCACCCACTGGCAGATGGGAATGCCCCAGTGTACTGCCAATGCAATATAAGGTTTGTTAACTTTCTGTGAGATCTCAGCCAGCCATTTCACCTTCATGGGGAAGACCTAGATCCAGTTAATTGAATACAGGGTTTGTATGTGTATGTGAGCTACCAAATTGGGGTAGGGAATGGGTTCTGGTATACCAGGAGTGCTGTTTTCCCACTGAATAGGAAAGCAGTAGGTTTACTCAGGCTATCCACGGTCCTGATTTGTTTTTGTGGTGTGGTTTTTTTTTTGTTTTGTCTTTTTTTTNCCATAAATAAAGGATGGTTTTCTGTCAGTTTTGTGTCTTGGAATTCCAGACTGGAGTAAAACTTACAACATTTCCTTTTGTGTAACTGTTTTCTGTTGCAGAGGATACATTTATAAGAGTGTTCACAATATATCCTCCTCTGACAAGAAAGTAGGGATTTATCGTTCATGGTAGCCATCTGCATGCAGCACAGGTTGGCATGGGGCAGATACTTTTGCAGGAAGGACATGTACTGAGAAGTTCCATAGCTGCTTTTTTCCTCCCATGGGATACTGAATGCATATTGCTTCTTTGAAACGGCTTTTATATAGTGTGATCTGTTTCATCTTCAAAAGAAATTGAGTTGAAAAAAGTAAATAGCTATCAAATGTTCCGCTTTGCTTGTGGCAAAGGAAGGAAAAAAATATTCATACCTGCTTTTAGACATCCATTACTATTTTAATGTGGTCTTCAAAAGACATCTCTGATTTGGAGGTTGATCTTCTAACAGTGTTCTGTGTCTAATACGTAGCCTTTTATTCCTAAGGATGTGTGAGGATGATGCAGATAGATAATTCAATCCTACATTATTATATTACTAGATCAATTTGTGTACTTTAGTTTCTATAGCGATACATACTGTGGAAATTATGGCCATGTGTAGTGAATTGGTGATCAGTTCAGTCCTTCCACTTGCCTTACTTGGCTTTTGTATCTAATCAGACTGGAAAAAAAATTACATACTTAGTCTCTTTATTTTATTTTTTGATAGGCATCAAAGCTAGCAATGTAATAGCGAATTGATAATGTTTTTTTGGCCACCTAGAAAAGTCCTACCAACTTGTTGCATATACTCCTACTGTTGTGATAGCTGTGTGGGTCTTGTGTGTGCACTCTAGTAATTATTCATTTTGATGCTGTTGTGTTTCTTTACCATCTTTTTGCCTGCTGAAAAAGGTATTTCATAGTTGGCTAATGTAGTGAAGTTGTCTGTTCAGTTGATTACTTGTGACTATTTTTTGCAGTAGCTGCTGGATCAGGAATTAATTGTAAGCATGAAGCAATTTGTTTTGGAAAACTTGATTTGATCTCGCATAGTTTCTCGCAAGTGTTTGTGATTAGGCTCATACCACTGCTTGATCATGGGAGAGGATTTTTGATCTATGGAAATGTTTGCTTCTTGGGTCTTCCCCAAGTGGCTTTTACTACGGTTTGTCCCTATGCTGTTCTTGCTGCTTAGGAGTAAATAATTCCACCACCAGCTCATTCACTTTTTACTCAATAAAGTAGTAGAAAACTTTCTGGTATTCTCAGTGGATTCATTATGTGAATGTTTTATTCCGTTTCGTAACCTTAGGCTTCAAGAAGATTACTAAAACATTAATTTCCTTTTCTGTTGTTACTTCCCCTTAAGTGTCTCAATATAAATAAATTGTAACTAATCTTAATAACTGATCTTTGGTTATAACCTTGTACTTTAAAGGATTTCTTTGTACTGCTGTCAATGTAGAACTTATGAGCTGTACAACACTTCAAAATGAGTCTATAATTGTAGAATTAAAATGCACTGTAGTTGGGAGATGTGGTGGCATGTTATGAGCATGTATGTCATACAGATTGTATGAACTTTCTGTAAGTTCACATAAGATTTAGATCAGTATCAGCACTTTAAATGAAGCCTGTCTTATGAGAACTGTGTCACTCATTCTCTAAATTCTGCTTAAAATGTATTTTTTTAAAGCAGTTAAACCTTCGTATCCTACTCAAAGTTTTAGGTTTTTCTTTGCTGCTTTTTCATATTTCAGAATAATTGCCTCACTAGCTAGTTTTGCCCTTGTCTTTGTCACATGTTTTCCTGTCCCCCTCACACTTCTTGGTTTGATTTGTTTTTCAAATGGTCTTGCTCTATATCCAGAGCTCTGACTAAGTAGGAAATGGATCTTACAGGCGTGGAATAGTATCTCTCTTTGTTTAGGGAAGTCAATTTTCATTGAAGTATTTCCTTTATTGCCATCTCTGATACTTAAATTGCATAAAATGAAAATGGGAAAAAAATACATTACCACTGTGAACAGCGCTCATCTTAGAGCTCTTAGATAATGTGGAATAAAACCTGAGCTTAGTGTAACAATTGTAACAAAGTGCTTTGAAGCCAATATTCTTGCTTGGATAACTTTGAAAATCTGTATCAGGGCTTTTCCCGTTGCCACATGACACCCTGAGAGATAAGAGTGATTACATTAGGATGGTACCTCTATGTGAATTTAGGGTGTTCTGTATTATCTACTGTTAGAGCCTAACAGTGAATCGAGAGCAGCTGACCTTGGCTAAGCATGTTCCCTCGATTTGACTGGTTTTGGAAGATGTAATACCTAGGGCCTTAAGCTGCAAACAGAAAGGATTCATGATTTAATTATGTCAAACCTCTCTATATCTGTTTGCAAAGTACAGTGTCCTGTCTTCTTTGGGTAACTTCAATGTTTTGCTGCTACAAATAATGCTCTCAATATTAGTTACCCTATTCTCTATAATCTCTTCTCTTGAAATTCTCTTCTATCCATTTAGTGGATTTGGTACACAATACATTTACAAAATAGACTGTAAATTATAATCTTGTTAGATGTGAGTGCTTTTTGAAGAATTTGTGTTCACTGAAATATGATAAGAAAGTTTTTCGGGGTTCATGTTTCTTGGCATGTTGGCAGTTTTGGGTGTAAGATACCATCTGTAGTTACTAAGGCTTGTTGGTAATCTTGACAAATACATGAGCCAGTAAAATGGGTAACCTTGGATTAAAGCCACCTTTGTCACTGTTATTTACTGCCCCCAGGTCCCCGTCCTCCCTGTTGGCTCTTACTTGGGCTTTTACTCCATTATTATTGTACTGTTTCTCTGTTTAACCAGTATAAATTTTTTTATTTCTTAAACCAATTTCTTAAAACCAAAAAGACTTTCAGTGCAGACTATATTTTTCTCAAAGTTGTTCTCATAAATTTCTCTCTCCCTTGCTCAACTGGCAGTCTCCAACTTGAAATTTTTTGCATTTCTTCTCTAGAATAGCAAAGAAGCTGGAAGAGGGAGGAAACTAAAGGAAAGATAACTTTATGCTTTATTGTTTTTATTTTAGGTAATTGGATCTATCACCTGACCATGTCTTGTGTCTTTTATGTCTGTGAGGAGGAGTGCTATTTTGATGATTGTCTTGGTTTAAAAAGACAGGTGTCTGCTAAGGAAGAAAACACAAGCCCCCTCCCTCTGAATCACCACAATTTTTTGAAATTAAAACACTCTCAGGCAAAAAAATATGGGGATAGGAATAACAGTTCTTTACTAGGAAAAACTAAAGGAAACAAAGGTACTAGTACCAGCAAACAACAAAAGAAACAAACAAACAAACAAAAACCCTGACAGAGTCAAGATATGACCTGCCACCCTGGGGCAGGATGTGGATAACAGTCCAGTTGAGCGGTGGCTGCAGTTCTCTTAGAGTGGAAGCCACGGCTCTGTCAAAACAACAGTCCAGCAGAGAAGAGTGTAGGCAGATGGGTCTGATTTTTCTCTGGAAATCCCGTGGAGAATCCAGGCTGTCTTTGTTTTAAAAGTGTCTCTTTTTATTCCAGTAGAAATGCTTGGCCCCTCCCCCTGGGCAGAGCACCTCACAATGGGAATAATGTAATCTTATCAGTCATGTGGAGGCACTCAATGGCCCATTAACAGAAAATGTCTTCCCAGGGGAGGTATTGTTTGTAAAAAGATAAGGGAAACATGCCCAGATAACAACCCCATCTTTATCAGATGGCAAATAGAATATCTTATTTTAACAATCCAGGACAATGATACTCTGCAGAAGTATCAGAATGTTAGAGCTGTT
The DNA here is from genome assembly GCA_013396995.1 of Dicaeum eximium. NCBI lineage: Eukaryota > Metazoa > Chordata > Aves > Passeriformes > Dicaeidae > Dicaeum > Dicaeum eximium. The sequence continues at coordinate 63,155 of VWZP01004935.1, forward strand.
ACTTTTGGTGCTTGTAGTCTTCTTGATTCCTTTTAATTTTTCTGTCAGTCACATTTATAATAGTTGCTTATGAAAAAATACTACTGAAGGGTAATGTTATGTGTTTCCCACATTTCTGAGAGTCTTTTGATTTTCCTTCCCCCCCCTTTTTTTTTATTTCTATGTTTCATTTTTTGGTGATTTTAAAAGTAGCTCTCAACTTCCTTAGTTATGCCTTCAAAATATATGTTAAAAATAGTTTTTTACCTGTTTTTGGCTTTTCTGAATTGGTCAGGTTTTCTGTTGGTTTTGGGGTTTTGTATTTCTGTTTTTTAATAATTCATTAGTTTTGTTGCTTTCTCTAAATTTTATTTACTTCCGTCATGTGGTATTTTTTTTCTTGAGAAATCAATAGGGGAAATTAATATGGAATTATTGTTTCATTGAATTTAGAAGGCCACTGTTGAAAACTGCACCTGAACTTTTCAAATTGTGTTATTAGATTTTTTCAAGAGCAAATGTTTCCAAAGAATGGCATGTATTTTCTAACAGTATGTGATAGTCATTCTGTTGGTCAGTGCTAAGTACCTGTACATTCACAACAGGGCTCAGTCTTCTTATAGTTATTGCGGTTATTGTCAAGCAATAAATCTTTTCTTTAGTTGATGTTCTAATCATGAAGATCAGCATTTGTGTCCTATTTCATCTTTTCATCCCTGTCAAGACAACTTGAGCTACATACAACCTGCAGTCATTTGCTTAGGAAGAGTTTCTGAGTTATTGTGTGTGTATACTTTATTTGAATATAAAATCTCTTTTCAATTATAATAGCATATATTCACATATTAGTAAGGAACTGATGCTTCGACCAGGTGCTTTTTGAGGTGAGATCTTTGTCAATAATTATATCTGGTCATTACTTCTATTTGAAGTAGTGGATGTTTGTTTGTTTGTTTTTGTGTTTGTTTTTTAATGAATGAAGTAGTTGTCAAGGGTAGCAATTATCACTTGCTGACCGTGTTGTGCACTGCAAGCTGAAATTTCAGTTGAGGCTAGATTGGCATAGTCACATCTAAAAGTAACTTGCCTTGTTTCACGGCTGCATTACTACTTCAGTGAAATCAGAGTTTGAACAGTTGTCAATCACTTACTGAATATGGCCTGTTTTTTTTTAAACTTCACGGGATATGGTATGGCTTGACATTGGCTGGTCTCGCCAGATCCCCACTCAGCTGCTTTCACTCTCCCTCATCAATAGGATGAGCTTAGAAAGTAGACGTGGAACAGCTTAAGGTAAAGACTGGAAGATGACTCATCAGTTACCATCATGAGCAAAGAAATTGATTTGAGGAAAATTAATTTGATTTATTTCCAGTTGAAAATACAGAAGAATGGACTCCCAGTGGGCTGCAGCTGCCTTCAGGGCATTTCCAGCTGCTTTGCCATGGGGTCATTCATGGGTTGCAAGGTTTATGTCTGCTTCAATGTGGGGCTTTTCAGGGGCTGCAAGCCCTGCTGCTTGAAGCACCTCCTCCTCTTTTCACTGTCCCTGGTGTCTGCAGGGTTGTCCATCACTTAACGATTTTCACACTCTGCTGTGCAACATCTTCACGTGTGGTAAGTGTACTTCACCAGAGGTACCACCCTCCTGGCTGAGGGGCTCAGTCCCCTGCTCTGGTCATGTGGTACCATTCTCCCCACAGAAGCTGCCCTGCAGGCACCTTACTGCTAGTACTTGGGCATGTAAACCAAATAAAACTAGCAATGAAAAATCAAAACTTGATGTTTAAGATATTATGAATCATTCTGGGAACTCTTGTTCTGTATGTATAGTCCTACAGGACGAGTTACACAGAATTAGTTAATGTTTTCTCATTGTGTTTGCACATACATCTCATCCAGTTGAAAATACATAGTGACAGGTAAAATTTTCTACTAGTTTTTTCTTTAGTTTCTATTTTCTATTAGTTTTCTTTACAGAATCACAGAACAGTCAAGGTTGGCAGAGAGCTCTGGAGCTCACTCTGTACACCCACCTTGCTTGGGCAGGACCACCTAAAGCAGGGTTGCCCAGGACCATGTCCAGATGGATTTTGAAAGTCTCCAAAGTTAGGCTCTCCACAACCTCACTGGACTCCTACTTATTCTCACAGATGATTCCGTCAGTCCTTGTGCACCTTTCCCAGTTGCCATGATTGATCAAAGATTATGAAGAGTAGCAGTCATGAGTGTATCCCATCAGGAGCTATGGACTTGTGTATGTTCAGCTGGCTTAAGTATTCCTTGACATGATCAAAGGTATATCTTCCTTGCTCTAGATTTCCCCTGGAATTTGAAATGTCATGATGCTTAGTATGACATTTCCTCTAACTTTCTAGCATTTAAGATGACCAAGAGATTGGTTCAGGTAAGGTTCCTTATATGCCTCTACATGGATATGAAGTCTTTTATGCAGTAATTCAATAGAATTGGTTTATTTCAGTGGTGACAGTTCTGGATTAGCTTTTGTCTAATATGTGAGAGAACAGCTGCAGTCATCTCTCTGTCTTGAAGCACTGTTTTCTATGTCAATTTAGTGTTTCTATATAAGCAAAGAATATGCTTTTAATGAAATTGTGGTATTTCAGCCAAGTATTACAACTGTATGTGGGTTGTGTTGCTGTATTTAAAAGACAGCTAATGCACTAGAGGGATTTTTAATAGATTTATGTGCAAATAAGCACAAAGGTGATTCGTTTGAAGATCAGTTAAACTTCTGCTTCTCTTAGCATCTAGCTCTTTCTTTCCAATATACTATAAAGAAAATATATTCTCTGCTTCTGTTTTTTTTTCCTGCACACTGACAAAGCAAGCTCCATTTAAATAATAAATCCCCATCAAAAGCAATTTTCTATATGTTTTTATTCCATCAAGAATTTATCAATTTTCATTCTTTATACCTACATAGGTTTATTATTCATAGGGCAAAGAAATCAGTAACAAAAACATGATGCACTGGCATTGGTCCTTTTTTTTTAATGTCTATGCTTTCTTGTTTATATGTGAGACCTTATTTGAGAAAATGGTATAGCTTTATGTATTGCCTGGATTGCAGAGATTATTACAATAATACAATCCATGGTACAAATCCTTTGTTTTAATTGACTAAATTAAGCATGTCTGTTGTCTTGTAATAAATTTGGCCATTATGAGTCATCTTCAAATAAAAATAAAGCTTTCACCATAAACTCTATTTGCTCACCTATAGGACCAGAATAAAAAAAATAACCAGGACTTGCTCATTTTGCTGTGAAGTTTGTCTAAGCTAAGCTAAATTAGTAAGTGTGTCTTGCCTTGCACAGCTTGCCTACCACTCATTCTGCAAGGCATTCACATGTTCTAATTAAATATTAAGAATTCCATGATCAAGAATGACCTTTTATACTCCTGTGTAGAGGCTAGAAAAGAGCTGCTGGAAGACAGAAATAACACGCTTCATCAGTACAGCACCTAGCATGGAGACATGCTAGTTGTGAAACTGTAAATCACTTCAGAATGAAAACTAGGTCCAATATTCTAATCCTTTTTACCTGCCCCTCTGTCAGACATTTCGTGGTTACAGGAGAGAGATTGTAGCCACATATCAAATTCTCTCATTTTCTTTTCATTTAGGGGTTGCTTGTCTGGAAAGATAACTCACAAAAGGCCACTGTCCCAAACCTTGTCTTGCAGTGGTAGAGTTTGAGGTGGGAACATTAATGGGAAGTAATTTACTCTTGTGCCATAAGAAGACTGAGGTATTTTCATAACTCATTTTGGTGTAAAAAAAAGCTAGAGGCATCTGAAAATGAGGTGATTGTGAAAAAGCCCTTCTTAAGATAAATTTGATTCCAGAATTAGTTAGATTTGGACATGTCACTGAGACATCTTTGAGATTTGTAGGCAGTGTAAATTGAGCATGCTCCTTGGAATGAAAGTGTTAAAGTTACTGCAGGACAGTGGAGTGGAATGAAGAATTTTGAAGTATGGGAATTTAGTTCTCTGAAGCATTTAGCTGACCTTTGGTGCACTTTTAGTCAGCCCTCAAACGAGCAAAGCAGTAAAGAAATGGTGGGAGTTAGTGACTGAAGGCCAACCCTATTTTAGGGCAGAGCAGGAAATTTTCCTGTCAGATTTTTATAAAAATCTGTTACCATTCTGTTGACAGAGCTGCAGAAGGCATTTGGTCATTGAGCGTGCATGAAGTTAAGGTGGTAGTAGAAAGTTAGTATCTGATTGTTTTTTAGTGTCTCTGTAAGTAACAGTTGGACAGAGCATGAATAAAATTGTTAGATGATGCAAAGTTGGAATTTACTTTGAAATTTTTGCTTGAAATATAGAAATGTAAAATGAAATGAGGTTTGAACAGTAAAGACAGCAGTCTTGGCAAATGCCTCATTTTTTGCTCTCAAATGGTAATGTCTACTGTTCCACCCCTACAAATTTAAGAGGACATCTTATATTTGCACTTAAAAATGCCTCTTTGTGTGCACTGTGAGTCCTTTTAAAGAAATATACCAGTTATAAGAAGTCTTGTTTTCTACAAAAAAACCTGCTTGTGTGTTTCAGAGAAACATGTTACAAGGATTTACTGCATGTGGGTATTGGGGTTCAGTGTTACGTGTAGACCTTAATCTCCAGATAAGGTCTTGCAGTTTAGAAAAGACCTACAGAGCAGTTAGACTTTTCCAGATGTGAACATATCAATTCAAGTGCCTAGGTACAATTTGTTAATACTTTACACTGTATCTATATTAGAAGTAAAGACCTGTGTCTTTCTGGTGTTCATTTTTGTAGTTTATCCCTCTGTTTTACATAAAGCAAATTTGCCCAGGCAGGAGATGTTCTTTTAAGAAGGCTAATTAAAGGGATGCATAGACTTAGAAAAACAGGATGTATTCCAGGCCTTTAAGGGGAAAAGTTTGTGTGGCTGAGATAGACGAGGTGGCCTTTTGAGAACACAGTTGTGCTGCTGCTTTGCTCCCCACCCCCTGCCTTTCCTTGAAGAGATTGATGGTGGTGGTGGTCGTTCCAGAAGTTTGTGGTCTCCTCCAACAGTGCAATATCAGAAAACATGTTTATTGAGAAGATATGTGCAGGAATAAACAATGTCTGTAAAAAGGAAGTTGTGGCATTCTACTATTAACGCTGTTAGTGTGACTGCCCAATACAAATGTTTGAAGTGGAACTGGTGCTAAGTAAGAGATTTGCAGAGACTTGGTAGTAGAACCAAATGAAGTAATTAAAATACTTTTCTGTATACAATTTCTGTATATTATTATGTATTTCTGTAGATTTATAATACACAATTCTATATTATTTCTAATATATTCTGTATTATTATGTGTGTGTGTTTGCTCTATGATATGACCACGTTCAGGAACTGATGATATAGAATAAGGAGTTACTGCTGAAGATTCTTTGCCTCCTTTTTGCCAGTGATGTTGATTGTGGTAAAAACCGTAGCTCTGTTTTGGCAACATGTCACTATAGAAGATTAGAGAAATCTCCCTCGTTTAGTTGCAGGTGTACATATATGAAATGAAATGCAATGAATCTCCTAATTGAAAATATTTTCTAATTTAATTTTTTATTTGTTATCCCTTACATTCTGTCATACTAATAGTATGGGGTTTTATGTGTAATACCAATTTAGTATTTCCTGTTTTGACAAATAATAATCTAATTATTTTATTATTATTATTTTCAGCAGTATTTTAACCATGCTGTGTAAGCTGGTACCTCTTACAGCTTATTCTATAAGTACCTGTTTAGCAGGTAGACAGTTACTGCCTTCAAGAGCATATGACCAGATTTCTGTATGGAGGGGAGATTTTATAGGAACTCATAGGATTGTTTAATGGTCTGGCTTGGATTGACCTTAAAGATCATCTTGTTTGAACTCCTCTGCAATGGACAGGGACACATGCTACTTGGCCGGGTTGCTCAGAGCCTCATCCAGCCTGGCCTGGAACACTTCCAGGGATTGGGCATCCACGCTGTCTCTGGATAACCTGTGCCTGTGCCTCACCACCCTCATGTCTTATCTAAACATTGCTATATGCTATCTAAATGTACTCTGTTTCAGTTTAAAGCCATTTCCCCTTGTACTAGCAGTACACGTCCTTCTAAAAAATCCCTTTCCAGTTAACCCCTTTTAGGTACAGGAAGATGCAATAAGGTCTCCTGTAGCCTTCCCTGCTATATACTGAACAGCTCATACTGCACTCTCAGCCTGGCTTCAGAGGAGAGATGCTCCAGCCCTCAGATTACCTTCTTGGGTAGAGCAAGAGATTTATGAAAGAGTGCCATGAAATAGATTGAAATTTCTCTTAATAAAAGCAGGACTTCAGAATATACTGTTGTGATTGCTTGAGCTACTCTTTGATTCTTGTTTTTTGCTGTAGAAATGAGACTCTTGAATGATTGTGAAGTGTTAGTATAATAGTCCTGGAAGTTTAGTCATAAGAGGAAAGAAACCATTACATGCAGCCTCAAAAGTGATGTCAAGATGGTTCTTCTACATGCCATTGCATCATTATTTGCAGTCCTGTTCTGTGCTGACAACCTAAGCTTGTGCCTGTTTACAGACATACAGAAATAAAATCACTGCTTATTGTGGTTTGTGGTGTTTTTTGTTTTTGGTTTTGGGGTTTTTTAAAAGTTATTATTTATTTTTTAAAATTTTTTTCCTTCCCTCTTGAAACCAGACTGTATTCAGCTCAAAGAAATACTAAGAAGAATGAAAAACTGTCATCTGGTATGTTTAGTCTGCCTCTAATATCTGTCTCCTTACTTGATATCTAGCCTAAATTGGTTGTTTTTCTGTAGCAATTGCAGGAGGGATGTGGTATATGCAGACCCTGACAGTATTAGCATTCCATACTAAATTAAGTTACTGTTCAAGAACTGGACAATGAAGCCTTTTATTTAGTTTTTAAAACAGTCAAGTGAATTAACTAGAGATGAAGAGGAAGTTGTGGAATTGTCCCAGAGAAATACTTCTACCTGATATTCTATTTAGAAAATGTTATAAATTGAGGCGAATAATTTGATTCACCCTTTGTCAATTAATAGAATTTATTAATTAGAGCAAGCAGTAGCAAGTAAAACACAGTGCTGGGTGTGACCGGGGAGCTCATCTCGCCAACGGGCAACGACACGCCCACAGTTCATTCAGCTTTTATATGTTTCCAACTTCTTCTTTTGGCAGGTTGCCCAAGTACTCTGCGATTGCACGGTGCATTGCTAGGGGGTCTTAATCTGCCTTCTGATGGTCGTCAGATGAAGGCTCTCCTCTTCCTCCCTGGTGTTTTTGCTGAGCTGTGTCTGATCTTGCAGTTTATGATTACAAAAGTACAATAGACAATTGCAAAAGCACAGTATACAAAGGTTGGCAGCTATTTCTAACTTTGCGATTTGATACTTTTTACTTAACTTTGTGATCTGGTTGCACAAATCATTGGTCACACAATCTTACTGCTGACCATGCTGCACAAGAATAGCTCCATATTTCAAACATCCATCAAATCTTTTAATTTTACCCTCGGTTTGATGAACAAGAGACCCCTAATCTACCACAGAAAATGCTGAGAGAGTCGCCTAGCTGCTAAATCAAAACAACTGAGGTCTTAGATTTATTTGATTTATTATTATTACATCTTATGAGAGTTTGGATGTAATTTTCTAGATCTGCAGCTACTGTCTGATCCTTCCTTTCCCAAAACAGGATGGAGATTGTGGGAAATGTATTTTGGAAAAATGCCTCTTTAAAGGCTCAGTGTGTCATCTAGAAATTTAAAATCATGTGTGTTTTCATTTTCATCCTTTGTAATTATATTTTCCACTCAATTATCAGAAGTTTAGTGCTTCAATTTTAGAAAAAGCTTTTATATTCAACTTCAGGCTGATGGTCTTTTCTTTTTTCCTTTTTTTAAAAGCCATTAACTTAGAAATTAATTTGAGGTGGTAGCCACTTTTACATCTTCATTAGGAAGAAATTTCACTGTTCATACTGCTGTGGCTCTTTTGACTTGGGTTTCGTAACAGGAGCTACTTTGTAGCTTGTGACGTCAGTCTCTAAAGCTGGAATTGGAGGGTGCACTCTTCTGTTTTTGTTGAGCTATGGTTTTCAGCTGCTGTTTTTCTCTGTATTTATGCATGGATGAGTGCAGTTAGTGTCCATTGGAGACATAATACTGGTCTCAACAGAGGATCAACATTGTTACGGCTTTCTGCATTGCTGCAGACAGCGGAAACTTAACTGAGTTGTCTTTGTGATAAAGGCAAATCTCCAGCTGTTTTTTCCTTCTCTTCTCTCTCTGCCTTTTCCCTGAAGTGTGTGTAGCATTATATACATAAAAGAGACTGGGGTGGAGGGCAATACATTATGCTCCTTAGATCAATGGGTTTGAAACCATGTGTGTGTGCAGAAAATTTCCTATGAAATAAAGGTGTGTGAAGTATCTGAGGGAATTTGCACTTATGCTTGAAAAGGGAACCATGAAATTATCTTTTCTAAAATAAGAGTGCAAAATTTGGTTGGCAAGACCAAATGATGTCTTGTTTTGAAAGTGGTTGGCCCAGTAGCGTTCTTAACCTATGCATTTGATGATCAGAGTTTTCAACCTAATGGTGGAAAGCATAATTTTTTCAAAGGTGCTTGATTAATGTTAGAATTAAAACAATGACATTGATTAAAAGATTTGTTTATGGTGGCCCTTCTAGATACTCCAAACTGGGGTAATACTAACTAACTCTGTAATTCTGATTGGAATGTTAGTCACGTGATTACTCTTCAGTTTTGAGAGAACAAATAAGTATCTACTGAGCTATTTGTGTGCAAAATGAAGAGATAGTAGTCCGGTTTTCTGGAAAACAGCCAAAGCCATCCTGTTCAGCTGTCTTTGGGTATTTCCCAGAGTTTTGTCCTTAAGTGATCTACTGAGTAATAGTCATTGAAGTTGAAAGAGACATGATACCAGGATAAAACACCTTATTTCATAGCATGTCAGTTTATATTACACCTTTAGTATTAGCTGGACTTCAGGTTTTGTTGTGAACACTGTTTTACCCCCTAGTGCAGAAGAGCATTCTACACTTAAAACTCTGCTGTGACTTGAAGAAGATAATATCTCAATGTGATGGTGTCAAAGCATGCAAATAGAGGAAACAGAAATGCTTATCAAATTGCTGCCTGACCGTATTGCTTCTTGACCTATGACTCCTGACAGATCTTGCAGATGTCAGATTTTAATAAAAAATTCAAGCTATGATACTTGTCATTTAAAAATTCTCATCACAGTTAATAAAATCAGGATTCAGTGCAGGGATTTTCCTACACAGTAGCACGCTCACTGCCTCTGTGACAACCTTAATTTCTTTCTGAGGAAATGGAAACCTAGTAGCACAAGCCTCAGGAAGTTGTTAAAGCAATTAAAGGCTTCTCTCTCAGCACATTGCGTGGTTACCATAGTATCATTTGCCTCAAAGTCTCTCCTGATGATGTCAGGATGCTTACAGGGGCTGTTCACAGCATGTTCATGAAGATTATTTGGCACTCACTGAAGATCATAAGCATCTCTCCATACATTCTGTTATCCAGTGTTATTTTAGTAATTCATGAGACTGGAAGGTAAGTGGATTTTGCTTCATATTGAATAATTTTTATGTATCCTTACATTGAACTTTCGGCGTTGCTTTTTTTTTTTTAATTCTATTGCATTGTTCACTAAATGCATGAAGTATGTTTTAGATTAACCAATTGCATAGCTTAGTGTAATTTAAATGTAATTAGTAAATTTTAGTGTAATGACAAAGTCTAGGTAATTTTCATAAATGTAAAAAAAAGGTAAAGTAAAAATCTCTGAAGTAAAAATGGACTTATTAAATACTTAGAAGGTTTTACTGATTAAAATTTGCAGGGATTTATTTTTAATCATAAGAAGATCATCCAAATTATGTAATGGGAGTATTACCTAACAGGAAAATGCTCACTTTAAAAAAAAATATTATTGAAACAAAAACTCAGCAATTAATGTCCATCTCCTATTAAAAAAGGGCTTTGATGTTGCAGGAAATTCTACATTAAGGTGGTATGTATTGTACAAGTCCACCAATGTACCTCTCATTCTCCCATGCATATACAGTATGCTAATAACTTTTCTTAACCTATACACTTTTTCTCTTTTTTGATCATAACATTCCTTGGCGTATTTAGACACTTAAGTCTGTTTTGATGAAAGGGGTCCTCTATTGACATTTCTTTAGCAAAATGCTTAGTATACTGAGCACTGACTCATTTGGCAGTTTTCAGTGTTATTAATTGCAATAGATGTGGTGCATTAGAAGACTAGGAAAGACAGTCTAGTGACAATATTGTGACTTTTGAGTATCTTTAATTCCTTGTGGGCCAAGGTTTTTTTTGCTTTCTAGTATAAAGATATATGTGCTTTTTTTTATCTCTCTTGACTGTCTAGCTATTAGTTTGGATATTAATATAGAAAAGAATAATATTTTAGATAAACTGGTAACTCTCTTCTGATTCTGATGCCTATTAACTTTGATATTTGACACTTAAAAAATAAAGTCTTGTTTATGTATTTAATGCAATTTTTGATTGTTCACAGTGTCTTTATGGCTTTAGGAGTTGTGTGTCTTTCCTGTTTTAGCTAAGGAGGTTAGACTAGGGTTTTTAAATTAATTATTTTTTGTTTGTTTGGTTTTTAGTTCATGTTTTTTGTTTGATTGGTTTTCAGTTTGTCATGTTAGACACAACCAGCCAGTATATAATACATATGTTTCTTTAATGACTATCTATCTAATCACGTAGTAGTAGTTTGGACTTGGGAGCTTCTTTTTCATGCTTATTAACGGGTTTGATTTGTTCTTCCTCCCACCAAGTCTTTTGACTCTGTGTTCAGATTTTACATTCAAACAGTTCATTTCAGAAACAGGGTTTCTGTTTGTTTTTTCACTATAATCCTGTTAAGTCATTTATAGGGATGCATGTTTGGGTGCACTCTTGAGATATTCCACTACAGTGGTGTCATTAATCATTGCTGTTTTCTCCATTCTGAGCAGAAAATAAGCAGGATTACAGGAGGACTGAGGGGAAAGGATAAGGACTACTTTAAAGAAAATAACATGTTTCTTTTCAAATTATACTGTGGTGCCGACCTACAGAAGGGCACCTCAGAATTAGAGTGAGTTTCAAAAGGATGAAGATGAAGAGAGAGATAGTTGAACATGGGCTGAATGAGAAGTTCTTGAAGGAAAAAAATGACTTCAGGTTAAATTTGGAATTCTTTCAGTTTACATTATCTAACAAGAGAACAGATTGGAACATTATCTAAGGTAATGCTAACATTTTCGGAGGATGTTAAGTTAATTCAATGCTGAAAAGAGTAGTCTTACTCTCCTGGTGCTCTTCTCTCCCTACAGCAGTCATGGGGTGATTATGTTTAGTGAGTTGATGAAACATAAATCTAGTCTGTAACAAAGTAAAGAGATTTTCCAACAACTGGCAAGGTAAACTTATTCCACTGGAATCTGTGGACTCAAAGTCTGTTACAGTAGAGAAGACTAGTTTAATTGACTTTCAGAGCATTAGCTCTGGGCATATTCTGCTGTATCAACTTAGCCAGAAGTACAGCTGTACACTAAAAGTCTTGGTGGGGTTTTATGGAATTCAAAATCTCCTGTTCAGATACAACTGTGAGAAAAAAATAGCTGTTTGGCACATGAGATTTTGTGGTCAGTTTTTGAATATTTTCCCTGATATTTAGGGAAGTTACTGTTCCAGTAGAAATCCTAGATAAATTTCTGACCTTGTTTGAGCAAGGAAATTGAGTTCAAGACCTGACACTAGGAATTTGCTGGTTTTAAATTAGGATGCCCTCCCCCCCTACCTCTCTCCTCGTCCCATGGCTGGTTGTGTTTATGATTATACATGTGTTTTGTGTGCATGGTGGGGATATATGCTTAACCTCATTATGGTTGGATGTGGGAGCTGAGACAACCTTGCCTTTCTCGGTCTGCATTATCTGGCCAGATTTTCTTCCAACACAAAGCTTTAGGCAGTTTTGTATAGTTATAAATTTAAAGCATGCAGCTCATCTTTGTTTGCACAGAAGTTAATTGTAATGGAGGAAATGCACCATCTTTCAGAATCAATAAAGTTTACTCAATTGCATCCTGTCTCTTCTGACTTTATTTGTACACATGCATGTGGAATGGGGTGATTAAGGCTCCATGGTTTGCCTGGTATTTCAGTCAATAGGAGAAAAAATGTGCCCTGATATTGCTAGAATTTGCTTACAGAAAAGTAACTAATATTTTTATTCTGACAGAATGTAATTACTGGTAGATAAGAATTCATGTATTTCTGTAGGATTGGATAATTTGATCGGAAGTGTTAAAAATGTAGAAAAATCCATAAGCAACTATGCAACAGCTGTGTCTTTTTTGTCTTCCCCCCCCCATTATTCCAAAAATCATGCTTCAGCTATGCCCCTGAGATACAGAATTTCCCCTCTGTAGCTGTAATTTTTAGTATCTGTTTTTTTCTATGTGCTTTTCTTTTTTCTGGAACCATATGCACGTTTGTTTAAATCTGTGTAATAATAATAAAAGAGATGGAACTGTTAGATAGAAAGAACTGACATTCTCCTGAATGGATTTCCAAAGTTCAAAGCTTTTATAAATACTTCCATTCCATATGACTGGTAACTAGCATAATGATTTCCAGAATTATATTGTCCTGTTCTAAAAATGCCTTTTGTTGTTGGGAATTTTGTTATATCCTGTGAATATGATCATTTTGTAGTGACAGGTGGCTTAGATGATCTTTGAGAGGAAAAAAATATAAAGCTAAATATATAGCAAAAATAATAGTATGCTAAGAAAAACATTTTAGCATTCTCTAGAGCTTGTGTTAGTCTGAGTTGGCTGGTTTGTGGCTGCCATATTTATGTACAACATCTAATTCTGGAGAATTTTTTAAAATCCAGGAGAATCCCTTGATAGTATTGAGTGTGTTCTACATGTGAGGGAAATGGGGCTTCACTGATACATTTTTTCCTTAGAATTTAATTTTGAGCGTCTTCATTTGTACATGTAAACATGCATAGGTTCGGTTGTGTTTTTCAATCCCCATATTTCATAACCTCAAGGTTTTAGGATTTTTTAATGTTATATTGGGTTTTCTGCCTGAATAAAGGTCAAAATTTTGAAGCCACGTGATTATTTTGCATTCTTATTTTCAATCTTCTGAATATTTAACTTAAGAATAGAAGCAATGTTGTGTATCTAGCAGATGCATTAATTTATGATTCAATGAAGTAGTGTTGTTTCTAAGTTCTGTCATGTGTTACCTCAGGCTATAGGTGAGGGTTTGTCTTGTTGGTTTGGGTTTTTTTAACAGCGCTATTTTTGTATTACTCTATATGCACTAGAATTAGTATTGAAGTAAATTACTTCAGTTGGAGGTGCTGCTGGAATATTGGCTGAAAACAACTTATATTTACTTCAGTAAAAGCTGCACATTATACTGGGCCTGAATCTTATTTTCACTTTTCTGGATATAGATCTGTAAGCTCTTTATGTTGGGAAAGGGTGGGAGTCAAAAGGGAGCTTTAAGTCTACAATTAAGCCTGTCCATCTGGATTTCTACAGGATTGAAAGTCTGGGACTTTCCTGCAAGGTTTCCATGTGTGACTTCCATTACTTGCTGAGACAGTCGAGAAGTGTTTGTCTTGTTTAAGAGCTGAGTGGTAGAAGTAGGCTGGTGAATGTTGTTACTTGATGATATGTAGGGAGTCTCTTACCAACTTTTGTCCTTAATATACACCTGAGAGAAGCTTTAGTGCTTGAGAACAGTGGATCCATCACTTGTGAAGAAAGGTCAGACTGCTACAAGAAAACAGATCTATTACAACTACTGTACTATTTCTAGGGTGGGGTTTTTGTTTGTTTGCTTGTTTTTCTTTAACTAAAAAGTTAACATAATTTGAAGGTTGTAGTTTGTTCCATAGTGTTTTCTTAGAGAAATCCCTGCAGAGGTGGTATGTGTATTTAAAGGGAAAAAAGGAGCAAATTCTTCAGAAAAGTACTGTAGAACTGCAGTGTTGCCACATTCTGGTGTTTAAAGAAGTCTGTACAGTCCACCAGAAGGAATGTCACAGTACAAATTTCCTTGAGGTTTTCCTAGAAAATGTAGATTAAATCTGAAGTACTGCAAAGTACTCCATTTTAGTAGTATGCCATCCCTCCCTTTCATTTTTGAAGAAACCCTCCTGGAAACTTTAGGGAATGCTTTAGGAGTTCCATGGCTGGCAGCTCTTTGAGTTTAGCCTGACTGACAGCTCAAGTATTCACTGCTGTAGACTTTTTGGATGTGGTAACTGTTCAGTGAATGACCAGACTAATGTGGAGTGCTTTTTCTTAGGTTTATCCCCCATCCTGGGCCATATAGATTAATTCCCAAAAGAATTCTGGAACAATTAATTGTTTGTCTGAGTATGAATCAGTGCAGTTTTGCAAAACTGCTAAAAATAGCTAAAAAGTAACTGTTCCCTCTTCTAAACGAACCAGATTATTAAGGACAATGGCTTTGCAGGGGAGATAGAACGCTGATTCAGTTTCTTCTTCTGTGTGAGGATCATCTGGCATCCTCAAATAAAACCAGAGAAACCCGAACAGCTAAGCATGCCATTCATTCTGTTAAAGACACAAAAGGGAGAAAGGCACTTGGTCCCTAAGCTGTGACTTCTGGAAATTTTGAGGTCTGTCTGGTTTCATGCATGTTTGTGTCAAATAGCAAATTATGCATCCTGGGACATATGAAAGCTATGTAAGGCCATCTTGTTTGGGGCGGTAAAAGAGTTGTAACCCATTTCTTTCATCCTAAGAAGGTGATACTTGGCAGTTTCTTTGGTTTAGGAAAAAAATTGAGTTTGCTTTAATGCAAATTTTTAAAAAAATTCATCAGGCTAAGAAAATGAAAAATCACAAACAGTTCTTGAGAGATAATGAGGCTTTATAAATATAATCTCTTTCAATGAGAAGTATGGAAGTGTATGTTTTACTTTACTTGTTGGTTACAGTAGCTCACCCATTAATAAAAGTTGCCTTGTAAAAACTACAAGTGGTAAGTATTGTATTTCTGTTTGTCTGTAACTAAAATGGGATATTGTAATTGGGAAATACTCGACCTGACAGTCCACTCCAGGGTAAGATTCTTGAAGTGTCCTATTTAATTGCAGTGTGTACTTTCTGTGGTGAGTTTTATTGAGGGCAGCATGATTTTGAAAGAACTGATGTGATGATTTGTTGCAAGCAGTGCTCTGGTGTGGGTGGGCTTGATTTTAGCTCTTGATGTGGTTACAAGAGGCCTTGCATGAACGTGTGCTTTGGTTCCCAATCTGTAGTGAATGAGCTACAGCCTTGTATAATGGAAGCACTAGGAATAGAATTCCATGGAAGCACTTGTGGATTAGTCTCTTAAGATATAACTAAATTACTTATAGGGTACATATGATACCCACATTCATAGAAATGTATATAAAGAGTTAGTTTTTGTAAGTGTTTCATAACTCTTCACCCTTGTTCTTTAAGAATGGTTTTCTAGTATCAGTTTTTTCTTAGTCTTATTTATGTGCAGAGCTGTGTAATAAGTGTGCTTTACTATTCAACTGCAATTGAATATTGTGCAGTTCTTTGTTATGTTTAACAGATGTAGGTTCCATATTTTATTTTTTACTGTATTGTCAGGTTTATTTGGGACAACAGAGTATGAGATTCTTCATTGCTAATGTAGCCGTAAAAGCTTTATTGGTGAATTTTAGAGAAGAATTATTCAAAAAGGAATATGAATACCCGAGTATAATTTTTTTTTTTGTACTTGAGTGTAAACTATAACCTTGCATTTTTTATTTTATGAGTGAGAGTTTAAGAAGGCATTTTCAACATCCACTTTTACAGAAAACTATTATTTTCAGGAAGCTGTTAAATTTTATCAGTATTTCAGTATTTTAACCATTTCCTCTGTAAGCAGTACACTATGACTACTATGGATAACCTTTAGTTAAAAGAGTTTTTATCTTTTAATGTTACATAATTGTGGAGCCATTGGAGGTACAGTGCATGGTTTTCCACTGTACACACTGTACAGATGGAGCTTGTAGGTGAAGTAAGTCTGAGTGGCAGTGAGTATTCCTCGGTGCTGAGCATGAGCTAACAACTAACCAACCAACTAAAAAACCTCTTCAGTGAAGTCAGGTAGCTACCTAAAAGATGAAGATACATCTGTTGTCTTGGACATACCCTACACAGAGAAGCATTTCATTTGTTGTATGGGATGTACAAGAGGGCATGGGAAAAAATACATTATTTCTAACTTTTAATATGATTAGTTATAGCCATCAGTGAAATACATTTTTGGGAATGTTCCAGTAAGATTGTTTTGAACAATAAAACAATCTTTTTTGATTGTATTTAAAAGTTGTTTTTGCATCGTGCGTATAAACAGATAAACTTCTGTGTTTAGCTGGCAGATTTACATTATAAAACTCCTTTTTTTTCAAAATCAAGTTGTCAGATTTTAATTTGTTGATTTCTTTTATGGGCATTATTATTTATGTTCTAATTCTTAATTTGTGCAACATTATGACTGACAAAACTGGAGATAGGGCTGCCACCAAACACCTAGTTCCCCACTATTTACTAATGGATCTTTAGCATTACTTTGTTGTTTGAAACCAACCAGTGCTTAGCCAGAAAGCAAACTTCAGATACATGCTGCATGTATTTTCAATCAGCATCTTGGAAGACCAGTTGTAACTGATGTCTTTTTGCTTAAATGTTTTTAACTGGATGGTAGGAAAGCACATAGTGCAAATAGGCTTCAGTGTCAATCTGTTTTCTGCAATGCATCAGCAGTAGCTGCTAAAGTCCCCTGGAAAGCTGTCAGGCATTCTGTTTGGTACTGTCAGTGTCATGATGAAGGAGCGCATTGCTGGCTTTTGTTCATGTAGTGCTGAATTTTAACTAGCTTGTTTTAACACAGCTCTGTTTTTTGGTGGTGTTCATTACTTTTTTTGTCATTCTCCAAAAGCAGCACAATGATCATCAAATTCAATCAGCCCTCTCTGATTTCTAAATAACTTAAAGTGTGTTGGGTTTTTTTTGGTCTCAACAAGGATGGGAACCTTACACCCTGGGCCCTTTGGAGGGGGTTCCCACTGCTGAGTTCTTTTTGTTCAAGGGTGAAGAACGAGCAGGACTCTCTTTCTCTTGGTCTTCAGGGTTTTGTTTATTCTTATCTTAAGTTCAGCATGTCGTCTGCACACCAGACTTAACATGCAAGAAGCAAGGCACAAAATGGACAAAATGTACCCAAAACCAAGGTCTTTTAAAGCTGTTTAACCCAGTTAACTTCTAACACGTACTTTGTTTCCACTTTTCTACCAATAACTTCTACTAATCTATGCACGTAACTTACACACTACTACTCACACTAACCAATGAATTTCTGCCACAAGTACTACAGGAAATGAAGCTGAAGAGGGACAAGAAGGAAGAAGGAACAACACCCGAAATCCTCCATCTTGTGTCCTATTCACTCTCATACTAAAATCCTAAAACCCTAAATTCTTCACTCTGTGATACACTACCACTACTACTACACATTACTACCTGTGTGCTCTAACTCATCCCAAAGTTTTGGCAATTTTTCCCAGGGACGAAGGTTAAAAGTAGTGTTCTGCTGAGGGTCAGAGTTCTTAAAACAGGCAGAGAGACATTCTCTGTGCACTGGATTCCAACAAAGTGAAAGTATTTTTCTTTGTAGTTTAATGCTAAATCAGACTTAATTCTCTTTAGCCAAAGTACAGTGCCAAGACTGATAAAGGGTAGAGGTGTTTTGTCATCTGATACAAAACATTTGTGAAAGTACAGGATAAGTATTGAGAGATTATATACAATTGCCTCTTTTGAGAAAGAGGTGGATAGGAAAATTTGAACATATGGGGAAAGCAACAAATTTTGGAATAAATTTTAAATTTACTAGCAAATGCTTTCTGCATCCCCTGTGTTCCCCTTTAAAACCCTTAATGTTAATTTCATATTAAGTATTAAAATCTGTTAAAACTGTTTGACAACAAATTTGAGATGGCTCAGTGACTAGCCGTGAGGTTGTGGGTAAAGTTCTTGTGTGGTGAGCATGTTACAAGGAAATGAAGATCACCTTCCATCCACCAGTTACATTAAAAACACGTGAACAGTTCATGCAACTAAACAACATCCGGGTTTTTTCCTGTACTACTTTTATGCTGCCTCCATGCTCTTGCTTGCACAGCCATTCTCCTTCCCTTCTGTAAACTTGACCCGTGTATGGAGCTGTCTATTTATTTGAGTGTCTTTAAAAATATCATGGAGCCAGAGTGAGGAATAAAGTACTCTGTGGTGTTTCTGAGCCATCTCATAATAGTGACACTGATGCCTGCTGCTTCAAAATTGCTTCTTTCTACTTGTTCCAGATAGTTTGCTATCCTTCATTAGGTTGTCTGTAGGAAACAAAAGCAATGTGACACATGGTGGGATTTTGTTGATGTATTTTGTACAGTTACAGTGCTAATACATAAAGCCTTTGTGATTGAAATCCCATGCAACTACAGTGCAACTGTGCAGCTCAGGCTCCTGGTATCCTGACACAGCTTGTCTTGTGGCGCTTGGGGAATTTGTGTGCCTGCTGCTGTGTAGTTACACAAAAAACTCACTCCTGTTGCTTCAGGTTGGTTATATAGAGGAAGCAAGCAGTGCATACAGCCCTAAGCTGGGAGTTAAACTTCTAGTTGTGCTATGATGGCTCTCTACTACTGCCTGAAAGCAGGTTATAGTCAGATACCTGTCTGGCTTTTCTTCCAGGTAACAAGTGGTAGGACAAGAGGAAATGGTCTAATGAAGGGTGTGGTTAATTTCTATATCACGTGGTAGATGTGGAATCTTTACCCATGATACACCAACCATTGCTTCCTTGAAGGCTTTAGCTAGAAATGGCATTTATTCACTGTTTTCCTCACAAACACTGTGACTTAAAGTAAATAATTACATAGCCATATTAAAGGTGATTATAAAAATGTGTTATCAAAGGAACCTGGAAGTGCTTACTAAGCTGATATGAGTAGCTGTTAGAGAATCCAGCTTTGAGGAGAGAAAATTGACATTAAGTTTTCAAGCTTTATTTTCAGAAGAACACATATATCTAAAATTCATACTCTTATTTTAGAGTATTTTAACGAACTGTTGGCTAACACTTTGCAATGTCCTAATCATTGGATACAAAGTGCAGTTTGGACCATGGAGTTTCAGTGATGAAGTTTTCCCCCACCATATCCCAGTTTCCAGCTTCCTCTGCAGTAAGCCCTTGAGTATCTCTGGCACATGTTTGTATTTCATCATCACAGAGCAATTCCAACTTTATTTTTCTTACCATAAAACATCCAAATTTAAATTTGCTGAGGCATTAGTGAGTCCTTTATTCAGAAGACAAAAGTGCTGACCCTCAATCCCCATATTGTTGTGCCTGCCACCCTCTTCAACAAGCATGTTGCCAGCAAACACTGGCACTTCCATGGATTGCTGTACCAGATTGTGTCTTGATACAAAGACAGATGTTCCTACAAAAAATTTTGCTGAGCAGATAATCTGAAAGGCAATCTGAAAGCCAGGTTTCTCATCTGGATTTTTGTGACAGTAAGTTTTTATGGGTTTTGCTTAAAAACTAGCAGAAACTATTCTGCTTATGATGCAATTTATAAAATACAACAGCTTTACAGAGGGTACCCAAACCCTACCAAAAGTGTGCTTGATATTATCCCTTCCTGCTGCTAAAGTCTGATTCAAAAGTTGGATGTCTACTTCTGGAGGATAAAAGAAGACAAATCCAAATTTGAGTCACTGAGGCCGTCGCCTTGGATAAGAGCAAACAGGCATGTTTAGAAAGAGTAGCACATCACCAGACCTACAGCCCTATTTGTGGAAGGGTTTGAAGGTACCCCTTGAATAAAAAAATGGAAGGGAAACATAGGATGTGATTTGGACCTGAGAAAGAGACAAATCTCTTCTTGCTGGTGTGGAGGTTCTGCTATTTAAGTTGTACCCTTGTTTCTAACACTTAAAATGTCTTGATTGTAGCTGAAAAATGCTGTGATGATTATACTGTTTAATGCAGAATTACTGTCATTCTTTGTTGTTTGTTCACCTGGCTTCAATCTTTGACTATAGCCTTGATCTTCACCTCCCTATGCCACGTTCTTTAGTAGCTTGATTTCAGGCCTGAATTGCTGGAAGGCAGTTTAGGTGGAAACAATGGATTTATGGTGTGTTTGTGGAACTTACACACTTAATTTTAAAGTTAGGGCAGGTAAGCTCCAAGGTGAGTTTGGAGTATGTATTGTTTCCTGCCAAGGGATCCTACCCTAATGCTTTCATGCTCACACATGGGAGTATCAGAAGTGGAACTAATGTGTAATACTGAACTCTTTCTCCCCTTTCCATCATGGTTGGATTTTTTAGAACCCCGTTATTGTAGCACTACCTTATTTTTATTTTACATTGATTTGTATTGTTAGCTAGTGAAATAACTTGTCTCATACTAAAGTGTTAATGTAATCCATTGGGAAAACAAGTGTTTCCCCACTTGAGATCATAATAGAATTAAAAACTTCGAACTGTTCTCAACAACAGAAGTAGATGCTGACTTTTTGATGGTGTGTTCAGTCTCCTGATAGCTGACCTGCTTCTTCATTATCATAAACGAGGCAAATTTTGTTGTACAAATTTCTTGTCATATTTTACACCAAAACACATTTAAAAGTCTGCTTTCTTTCTGTATTTTATCAGCGGCTAAGGAGGGCTTAAAATGTGACAATGAAACATTTTTGTGAGTGATTTTTAGTGCTGACCTGGAAAAATATTTATCTTTGGAGTTTTCTTTACTGTAGTCTCAGATATCTTCCTGAATACTTTCAGCTACTGCATTTCTGAAATCGGATGGGATTCAGTGTTGGGGCCTCAGCTTGAATAATAGGAGTAAAAATGTGTCTGAAACAAGAAGTAATGTAAGCTAAGTCTATGTAATGTTTTGTATAGCACTTCAAATTGAGCATTTTGGAAAATTCTATACTGATCTTTTTCTTTTCTTGCAAAAATACTTGGTTTTGACCCAGAAAGAAGAAAATTTAGGAAAACAAAAGAATGAATTTATAATGTAATAGACATATAAAAAAATCGTGTCCAAAGTATTATATCCAAAAGTTCTATTCAAAATATTGTCAGCTCTTTCTATATAGAATGACTTCTGTATTTTCTCTCCTCAGCCCACACCCCTCACCTCCTGGTAGCTTCCACCTTATGTCAGAAAAATCAGTCCTGTTGAGTGGGGAACTGGGAATGGGGGATTTGGGCCTTCTTGCTAAAGAAACCGATGTGATCTAGGAGGAGCTAAAATGCTACTTTGACAAATTATTGCATGCAAGTAGGTGAGTGGATGTTATATTTGGAAAAATTTCTAATAAGCACTGTAATACATAATGTTTAAATCAAGTGTTCTTACATTACCAAAAAATTCATTGGGATAGCCTTAATAAGCATTAGTGGGTTAATTAACAAATGTTTCCTTTTACTAGTCTAAAGCTTCATTTTTCTACAGGTTTATAAAGTTCACTAATGTGAAATGTTTGTAGTTGAACTAGACAAAATATGAACATGTATAAATGAGTTTCTTTGCAAATCTGATTTTGGAAGGACAGTCTCGTCTGTAGTTTGTAGACATTTCATGCTACTGCATTAAGGAGAAATATTAAAATGTATTTTTAATACTAACTAAGAATGACAATTTTGTACAAATTTTCGATAGCAAAGTAGTTTTGTTTTCTTAGCTTGTAATTCAACTAATGTCAAAATAGTTTTTCTTTATGGGATTGTTAAAACAAGCAAAAAGTGTATGTTTCTCTGTAAATAGAAGTCATTGCCACATTTTCTTGGAAACATACCTGTGTGCTTATGAGTTGGTGGTTATGTAGTTTGGCTCTTAACCAGGTTTCCAATTCATATGCTCATGGGTGAGTCTTTTCATTAATGTTGCAACTGAGTTCATGAGATTAGACTTGCACTCATGTGAACAAATCCCATCTCTTCTGATAGGCTGTATTTTTAAGAGTATTCATTATTCAGTATGATGATTGCTTTGGGGAATCGGCATAAAAGAATTGTGACCGTTTCTGAAACTTGGCTTGCTGATATTTTGCAGAGGGCTTGGATTTCCTTCCACATGCTATTTAGTTTGAATAGCTGACTGTTGATTTTACATACTTCCTTTCTCAGATAAATGAAAATTTTGCTCCAAAACATTATCTTATCTATGAACAAGAAATATTTGTGTCATGCATATTTTTTTTTTTTTGGTATGTCAAAGGGATGAGTCCATGGGTTTGCAGTAACTATGATATCCTTTCATAGTTTGTGATAATTACTTTATTTCCATTGTTTTGAAACCATTAATCATGCTGTTGCCCTGAATCTTGGTAAGATTTGTTTCTGTCCTCTTTTGACAAGCCCAGAAACATGATGGATCTAATTCCTTCTTCTATAGAAGAAGTGTTTGTTTTGTTCCCTGTTTTGGCTAGGAATTCATGTACTGGTCAAGTACTAACAAGCTTTTTGTTACTACTTACTGAATTTTTTGGAGTAGCAAAATAATGTGACATGGGGTACAATAAACAATTTTTAAAATCTGGGACTCAAGGTAGCTATTTTGTTTTCATCATTGCTGTTCTTGCAAATCAGGTTGGAAGGGGACCTTAAGGATCATCTGATCCAGCATTCCTGGCAAAAGCATGGTCCAATCAAGATCACCAGCACCTTGTCCAGATGGATCTTAAGAGTCCAACATTGGGAAATCCATCACATCCCAGGGGTGATTATTTCAAGGGCTGATTGTTCTCATTATGACAGATGTTCCTTTGCTGTCCAATGGAATCTTCCGTAGAGTAATTTATGCCCATTACCCCTTGTTTTTAACTTGTGATTCCTTGTGAAAGTTGAGTCTCCTTCCTTGTAGCCCCCAGTGATAAGAACTCCTCCAAACATTCTTTTCTCAAGGCTGAACAAGCCTGGTCCCTGTTTGCCAGCCGTGGTCCCTGTGGTTGCATACCAGGGCTGTTTCAATGCCCTGAAGATGCTCCTGCACTTCCCCTGGCTCCCTCCCTGCTCCACCTGGCTGGGTGAGCATTGTGATGGATGTTCTGAGGGCTTCCCTTTGTCCTGTTCCAGCAAAGGCCGATCTTCGAAGAAACACCTCTTTCCCTTTCTCTGTGGGATGTTGGTTTGTGGTTTGTCTGTTTGTACTGTTATTGTTAAATAGGTAGTTGAATACTGCTAAGCAAACTAGCAGAGAAATTGGTTAAAGGTCCTGTAAGTATAGGTTTCTCTCTTTGCTACTTGTATTCTGTATTCCCTTAATGATAAAGGACAGTCACGTATGTCCAGTTAGAAGAGTGAGCTGTTTTGGAGGAAGGTGGGATAGACAAATGAAGGTGCATCATAAAAATTCACTGCAGCCTCTAGACTGCTTTGTTTAGGTTGCTTTTAGCTCTGTTCCATCACATATAATCTGTAAATAGAAAAATGTTAGGGGAAAAGTGGTAGGGTTTTTGAGCTGGCCTGTAGTTAAAATGATCTTTGAAAGGTTTCTTCCTTTGATGTTCAGTTTGTTGCTGTTGGCTATGAAA
The DNA here is from genome assembly GCA_013396995.1 of Dicaeum eximium. Taxonomy (NCBI): domain Eukaryota; kingdom Metazoa; phylum Chordata; class Aves; order Passeriformes; family Dicaeidae; genus Dicaeum; species Dicaeum eximium. The sequence goes on from VWZP01004935.1 coordinate 86,941, forward strand.
CTGCCCCATCCCCTCCTCCAGTAGTGGATCGATTCCCAGTAAATTCTGTATTTCTAAGTACTTCCTGGTTCACTTTGTTCTTTCATAGGAGGTGTTACTTAACAAGCACTTCCTAGAGAAGTGTACTGCCATGCTGGCATGCACAAGGTGCTTAACAACAGACAAGTCACCAAGGAAAACAGCCTTTTTAGTTGCTGCCTTTTCAGCTAATAAAAATATTCACTTGACAGATGGAATAGCACAGGAAAGAGATTATATTCTGAAGCAAAAGGCAAAATACATAAAGTAATTACCAAATAATATTTTAAATTTTCCAAATTTAAAAAAAAAATCAAAATATCTACCTACATATTTACCATTGTTGTATGGCGGGAGAGGGGGTAACTCACTTGCAGCACTGATACAGAGTCTGTAAGAGTGATCATAAGCAATAAGACAAATACTGAGTCAAAGAACTTAGTACTTTGCCAGCTGGGATTAAGCCACAACGATATGAAGAGATTTCATAATAGCTCTTCAATTCTCTTTCATTTCCTTCCCTGTAGTGGAGTTCAAGAGTCCAGACATGAGTAGGAGTCATAGGTACTCAGATTAGGAAAAGTAAACTTTTTTTTTTCCCATTTGCTATTGGAGGTTTACGGTACATCTTAAATTTAATTTTAATTTTCAGTGAGCAATAGTTATACTTTGAAAGCTAAAACACTCCAGACTGGGTTTTAGCATGTTCCAGTTTCTCTTGCTAGGTGTCTGCATATCTCAGCAAGGCAACCTCTGTAGTAAAATGCAGAGTTTAAATTTTTGCTTTCTGATATACAGGCTCAGAAATCATTAAACCAGACATCTTTGGTTCTGTTCAAACTGTGTATTGCAGAAATGCTTTCCAGCTGAATTAATTCCAACAAATTAGCAAAGTACAAGCTAAGTCGTAAGATTCTTCTTCAACCTGAAATCATGGCCATTATCCTGGCATCAGAAAACATAAAGCTTGAGAATTTTGTAGAGTGGTATAGGAAGGGCAGTATGATGGATAATCTTACACCCACATCTGTCAGAGCTTTGTGGAAAACAGTAATAAATCAGTATCAAGCAAATATATTGCTTCCTTTATTATGGTATTATGATTTTAACCATTCTGTGCAAGATTTTATTTAAAAACTAAAAAGAGCCTTACCAGATGCAAATAATCAGAAGAAGTGGCAAATAAATGGAGTGTGTTTATACACATATGTGTGTAAATGTACATATTATATATATACATATATATATATCCCAACTAAAATATAGGAGGTACCTGACTGAAAAGATGTGGGTGAAGTGTACTCATCTGTTAAGAATGAGAACAGATAATCTTGCAAGTCTTTCTGACCTGGTCTGGCAGCCCTATATAAGATGCTTAATTTTTATGTAGCTTTAAATTATATTATAAACATCAAAACCAAATCAAGCTGACATGAAGTCTGGCTCTACCCAGTTCTGAGGAGCTTTTGTCTACAGCAAAACTTCCAAAAACTTTCTCGAAACTTTCTTCTTGTTTCATTGCTTTTTATTGGTGGACTGAACACAAAACTGTGTGTATATATATAAAAACTGAATTGCAAGTATGTGAAATCTAGTCAGTTTTTAACATTGTTGAATGGGAATTACATTCCTCTGTGTATGTGACGTGGCTTTGTTCTTCCCACTTGCTGCACTTCCCCACTCTCAAAGGTGATGTTGTCTGTGTGCAGTTATCTGTCACAGAAAAAGATCTCATTTCTTAACATTTATGCATTGATTTGAAATAATTCATAATTTTTTATAGTTCATAATTGATATGAATGAATGTGTGCCTATCAGCAGATGTGCCATACATTTTTTTGTTTACTTTTGCTATAAGGAAACTAGTACCATTTTAAAGTTTGGAGTACTTTCTAGCAGTAATCTCAGTTTTTCTGTCTAATAGATGTCAGATCTTTAAAAGGCAAAATATATCTTTAATTTTTGGCGCTTGTAAGGACCTCCTTTTGTAGCATGAAAGATTTCCTTCAGTAGTAGCCTCTCTTTCCTCCTTTTTGTGTTCAAAGGGATCTGATTTCTCTTCATTTCATTCAAGGATAGGTCTGCTTTTAAACTGTGCTGTGAGTAATGCTAATAATAATGTATTTCCTTTAGCTAAGGCAATCTGAAATTAGGATAAGTTGAAATTACTGAACATGCCCTGTGAGAGAGAAAATATGTATGACTCATGGCTGTTGACTTTTTTTTTTTTTTTAATGCCAGTCAAGATTTTTAGAATTAATAAAGCCCAGTGTTACTGAGAAACAGGAGTAACCAGTATGGCAGTAAGCTTTTAAAATTGCACTTGCCATTGCTCTCACGTGTGAAGACTAATTGCATAAATAGTTTTGTCGCTTTAATAGTTTTTGTTATGCTAAGGGAGAAGGTACTGTAGATTTTACATACGTTTTCCTATCTCTTATAGATACTTTCGACTGAACAATTAAACGAAGTAAAAGAAATGTGAAGTCAAGATGTTCTTCCTCATAAGTCAAACCCTGATGTTGCATGAGACAAAACAGACAGTAGAATTACTGGAAAGTTTTAGATTTAAAGATTTTTCTGCCCATGCAGTTTATTGAACAGGGGGTTAAACATATTTTGAATCACCTATATTTTGAAAACAAAAAATAAAAATACAATTTTTATTTTCTATTAAAAAATAAAAATACAATTTAAAATATTTTTTTAATTACAGTGTCCAGAAGGAATAAGCTGTCTTGCCCAACCTTGCCTAGTTCCAATTTCATATACCTTTCTTCTACAAGTATTATATTTGTCACAGTAAAAACACTTATTTGGGATTTGAGTCTAAAATTTAGATGATGGGATGGGTATCCTACTATTTTTCATGCATCATCTTTTCAGTCCTAGTGATGTATAGCTGAATAGCCTTTTCCAAGGAAGAACACTTGATTGACTTTACTCTGGAAATGAACAAGCTTGAGATTCCTCCTTCATACTCCAAAGAACATGTTCACAGTAGTTTAACACTAATGCTGGGTATTTGTTTTCCCCTTCATGGTTATTTCTCTTTTGTCTTTTTTTGTGTTATGTAGATAGCAAATAAACAAAACTAGTTGTGATTTAAGGCTGATGGGTGGGTCAGCACCACATAGAGCCTCTCTCCCCGGGCCCGAGTAGGCTGGTCAAGACAGTCACAGGAAAATGCAAATGTTTATGCGGTTGAGATGAAGACAGGTGTTAGGAAGGATGAAAGTTTGACAAGAAAGTCTCACAGATATGTATGCTTGGCAGAAAGATTTTTGAATGTAGGAGCTGAGAATGGAATAGAGATGGAAGCAAGTTTTGATATAGAAGAAAAACAAAGGTCTAAGTATAAGTGAGAATTGCTGAGCCAGTCTTATTGGATAACTAAGAAGGCAAAGGGTTTGTTAATTAAAAAAGGTTTTTATGACTTAGAACAAAGGATAAGCCCACCACAAACAAGAGTTGTTTTTACCAAGCAGAAGGATGCAAGAAGTAAATAGACATGCCGATGTTGCAAGTAGAAAAAATAGTCTTAGAATTTTCCACTGTAAGAAAACTGAAAAACAACTTCTAGCTTAAACTGTAACATACTAACCTTTTGTGATTGGAGAGTAGTAACATGAATGTTATAATGTTAGTAGTTATGATAGGCTATAGGTTAATAGTAAAGGTATTGGTTGGCCGTTAATAGTAAAGATATTGGTTGGCCGTTATGTATTAAGATGCTCAGTGAAGAAAAGTATAAAACACATTGTAACCAGAACTAAAATGGCATCAGGCGTGCCTATGGCTTTGGCTTAAAGCTGTAGGCTAGGCTCTGTCTCCCATGACTCGTGATTGCTGTCTGGATATAATAAACAGCACTTTTAAAGAGCTGTCTGGAGTCCTGCATCTCTTGTCATAGGCTGTTACTAGGCTGAAGACAGCAAAAGCTGCATGCACAAGCGAAACAAAATACGGAATTCATATCCTCCTTGTCATCAGCAGGTGTTTGTCACTTGCAAGAAGTAGGGCTCCTTCTCATGTAGTGGTTTCTGGGGAAGACAAATGCCATCACTCCAAATATCCCTGCAGACCCACTTTATGTGGTATGGGATATCTGTTTGGCGAGTTAGGGTCAGCTGTCCTGACTGTGTCCCCTCCTAACCTTCTCACTGGTACAGTAGTATTGTAGACAGGGAGGGCCTTGGCTCTGTGTAATGTTCAGCAACAGCTAAAACATCCATGTGCTTTCAATGCTGATTTGCTTACAAATCCAAAGCATAAGTCCATATAAGTTACTTGGAAGAAAAAGTCCAAGCCAAAATCAGTACAAATTACGCCTACAAACCCACACCCCATCCCCAATTCCATACTGTTCGTATCATGCTCAGGTCTTATGTTATCCACTACATCCTTATCCTCACCACCTGTGTCATCCTTATCACACACCGATCCTTCATGAATGGGCCACCTTGTAATATGCCCACAAATGTTCACTGAATTCATTCAGTCCATGACTTGGAGCTCCATCTGTTCTTGTGATTGCTCAGGACAGAGAGGTGGTGGGTTGTGGGGAGTTACTGGGCACAAAAGCCAGCTCAGGTCAGGTTACAGCTGCGCTTGTGCTGCCTTGTATGAGGCTCATCCACTGCTGAGGTAGGTCCTTTTATAGGAATTCCTGTAACATAAAATGCAGATCACGGATTACAAATAAAAGGTGTTTCCATTACGTCTCCAAGCCTCTTTGGCCCAGGCCATAAGACCTAACATTGCAATAGACTCCTCCCCTTGCCCCTGCTCCCATGCAAGGTTCCTCCTGTGGGATATGAGATACAATCCTTCAAGAACTGATAAAATGTGAGTCCTCTCCTTAGCTGTAGTCTTTGCAGATGAGACTTCTCTAGTGTGAGCCCCCTGAGAGCCAGTGTTCCTAGTGGGTGTCATGAATTGGTGATACTGATTGTTTAATGAACCACTGTCAAAGGGTTTTAGGAAAAGCGTTATTAATAAGATGTTGTAAAACTGTTAAGTACAGTTTGGTGCCAAAGTTCACCCTATTACTGTGTGGCCCAGTCTTTGAACAATGATTCAAAATTACCAGGCAGAAATCAAAGTTACCATTCTACCAAGGCTATATGTGATATCAATCACTTTAAGAAGAGCTATCTTTGGTAAAATGGTCTCTCTGCTTCAAGGAGGAACCTTGAGAGGCTGCCCAGCTCCAGGGGAGATCACTTCCATGCTGCCTGGCAGGCGGAACTCAGAGAAGGCTGACTTAGGCGGTCATATTTGTTGAATAATGTGGTTTGCTCATAGTCAAATTGTATACAATGGGACAAGTATGCATGAGACTCCTTGTGCCCATAACTTCCTTTGTTCCATGACAAATGATCCTTGGAAAAGCCACTTGCTATTCATTTTTTAATTGCATGATCAGTGTTCCAAGCTCACAAGTATGGATGCTCACTGGGTCACTCTGCTCCTTTGTGAGTTTTCAGAGAACAGATAAAACTGGAGTTCTTGGCCCATTAATGGCTCAGATCTTTATCTTCCCTGGAACCTGTACTGTTTGGCTAAGGGGATACGTGCATCTATAACAATGAGTGCCTGTCTACAGGCCACAGCACTTGCCAAGAACTGGCTCTGGTGTGGGATTTCCATAGGCTGAAGCTTCCTTTAGAACGCATTCACCTGCTTCAGTGTGTAGTCCCTTTTCCTGACTTCTGCCATGGTGTTGGACATTTTGTACATAGCAATGGAGCATAGTATGATCTCAGCTCTCCTTTCTTGCACTGGTTTTCATTTCTAGTTTTCTTTCCCTTATTCTTCCTTTCTGGTGTGCTTGGTTTTTCTTCCATTTTCTCCTGTGAACTCTTGTCTTCCCATGTGTAGTGGTGCCTTCTAGCAAAGAAACTTGGGCTTTTTCTTGGTTATCCATTTATGTCCTAGTATATACTATCACTGTACCTATATTTAGGCACTTCATAGAAGAACCTAGTGGTAGCATAATCACCGGCAATTGTGTTGTACTTACCTTTATACTTTTTAAAAATTCCATGTAGACTTGTTCTGCTGAAATAATGTTCTGTTTTATTGTGTTCAGTTACCTTAGTATTAGCATGTTTATGTTTTGTGATATTGAAAATCTGTATCTCTAGAGGTGCTAGATTTCTAACATTATTTTGATGTTTACAAAATTCTTTCTTTTACTCTTATGGTTACTAGTTTTGAAAACAATGCATTAACTAGTAAAAAGTGTGTCATAAAAAGGCCTATAATATTTGAGGGTTAATTTATCTGCTTTTAGCATGGATCTTATGTTGCTCAATTGTTAACGAATATTAAATGGAATTGGATATATTGACTCGGTTTTCATCTTCCACTCTCCTCATTATCTTTTCCCTTAATTGAGAGGTGGTGTTATATGTGCCATGTAAAGCAAGGTCGGACTATTATATTACTTTTGTAATGACCTCTAAGAAACTCCTGTTGACTTCTTTTCATTAATTGAAATTGCTCATAACTTCTGTGAAGCTACAGTGCTGTAAATCTCAGTTTAACTATATGACCTAGACTGGATATATAGAAGATGTTCTATATTTTTACCTGGAATTACTTAAAAGAGGGAAACAATTAAAGGGTTAGAAAAAAGGTCCTAATTTTTCTTATTTTTATTTCTAGTAGCCATGTATTTGTAATCTGCAGAAGGCTTATTGAGGCAGGTTTTTGCAGGGGATGTGTCTGGAACTGGGGGGAGAATAGTATTTGTATTGACAGGCTATTCCAGCATCCTACTGTGCAAATAGAAACTGTGGAAGTAATCACTCCAGCATTCTCCTAAGAATGTTGTACTGAACCAGGAATCACCATTTGCAGAGCAGTAGGCATAAAGATGCATTACAACTGCATGTCCAAGAAGAGCTAGAAACTTGGTAGCATTAGCAGTATTCCTGCCCCTGCTGCTGTTCTGACTCCTAGCTACACACTGCTGGGTTATTTTGGTTTTTTTTTTTTTTTTCCTGTGCTTAGCTTCATCTAGTACCTTTGACAACTGCTCCAACTCAGTTGTCTGACAAAAAAACCTAGCCTGTCCCTGCAGTGGGAAGTTCAAGAAGTTCAGGAAACCTTTGGACAATGCTCTCATGCCTGTGGTGTGACTCCTGTAGCTGTACTGTGCAGGGCTAGGAGTTGGACTCCGTGATCCTTGTGGGCCCCTTTCCAGCTCAGGATATTCTATTTTTTAATTTATTACCAACTACACAGAGTAGGATACTGAGAAGTAAGAACACATTTACAACCAGCTTCCCTCAGCCTCAGCTTCACTCTCAATTCCTCTAATTTCCTGAGCTGTGCAGGGGAGTAGGGAACAGCAGTTGCAGTCAGTTCATAATGCTTTCTCCCTGCTCCAGAGTGGGGTCTCTTCTGTGTGAGACAATCCTTCATGAACTGTTCCAGCATGGGTTCTCTTCATAGGTTCAGTTCTTTGAGAACAGACTGCTCTAGTGTAGTTCCCCCCTGGGCTGCAGCTCCTGCCAGGAGCCTTCTCCAGCATGGACTTTTCAGGAACTGCAGCTTCCTTCAGGGTACATCTGCCCGCTCTGGCTCTGTGGGCTCTCTGGGCTGCAGGTGGATCTCTGATGCCTGGAGCACCTCCTTTTCCTCCTTCCTCAATGGCTTCAGGGTCTGCAGAATTGTTTCTCTCAATTATTCTCACCCCTCTCAGCTGCTGTGCAATGTCCTTTACCCTTTCCTAAATACCTTATAGCAGAGGCATCACCAGCATGGCTGAGGGGCTCAGCTTTGGACAGCAGCAGGTCTAAATTGGAGCTGACTGAAACTGGCTCTGCCTGACAAAGGGACAGCTTCTGGTGTCTCTCACAGAGCTCTGCAGCTGAGCCCAGCCTAATTCAATGTCTGTCGTAGCAAAGGAACATGCAGTGAATTTAATTCATAGTTCATATGTAATGCATAATTGAACTTAATATTTGAAATGATCTCTCATCTGCTTTATCCTTGGAGGCTAATCCTAACAGTATAAAACATTTCCCCTTTAATATTTTCTATTTTTGCATAACAAAGGGAAAACAAAGGATATTTCAATGCACTTTTATTCTTACTACATTGTGCTACTGATAGTGATCTGGGTATTAAATGAAAGCAGAGGCATCTTATGTGTCTTCCCTTTTAAGCAAATAATTAGTACCATCCAGCTTCTTAATTCTTTCATTATATGAAATTAGCCGTTTTCTGAGATGATGTCTTTTTATAAAAAGTGTTCATCTTTCTTGACTAGAGAAGTTTGCCTGTTTTGGTACCTGGTCAAAGTGGAAGTATTAGAAGGTGATTTATTGTGAATTAAATGCTTTTCAAATGCTATCTGCTATTAAAATGCAGAGTGGGAGAACCAACACATACTGTTTTGTATTCAGACTTCTGAAACATGTCTGACTCCCAAGAGAAGATTGGGAGCGTTTCAAGCAGTTTCAGGCTGTAAAAGTGAATTTCTGTTTGAAGTCTCCTATTTTACTAATGTAAGCACAATTGTATTAATACGAATGAACAGGAAAGAATTTTTTTTGTGGTTTGCTTACCACCATATTTCTGTTCTGTTAACCAAGTACAATTCTTGTTCTTAAACAAGGTTATGCCAAATAATTTACAGAATGGTGAGGGAGAAAATGAGTAAAAAGTCTTACCTTGAACTGTATATCATGTTTTAAAAAATCTTAGCTTAGGATTCAGAAATTGATGTAAGTTTCCAGAATTTCCAAGGACATTAATTTTATTTTGGTTTGAAACACACTGGCAAGTGTCTCTAGATTGTGCAATATTAAAATTCCTGTTTTTTCAGGTATTTCTTTGTCTCACACCTGACCATACATTGTGTTGAGGAGTGGCATTTGTTGTATTTACTTTATGAATGGGAGGAAAATGTGACTGGGAAGGTACTCCTAGGACAGCTTTACTTGTTGACAAATAACCAAGTCCTAAGCAGAGGCTGTTCAATAAGATCACATTGTGAAGTAGTAATTAAATCTTTTCTGCATCTTTTTTTTCTTACACATTTTCTTCTGTTTCCACAGAGTTCTCACACAATGTTAAAAAATTAACAATTCTAGAACTTTATCTGACATAATCCAATCCACTTAAACTTTTAAGTTTGTCCCTTCTGTCCCAGTCTGGGAGATGCTGAGGGAGACAGCTGGGTGCAGAGGTTGGTGTCAGCAGTTCTGACACCTTGAGTTGTGGGGTTTTTTTCTTCCCTTGGGTTTTCTATATTTTCTCATGCATATCCTGAGGCTCACAAAAAAAACCCAAAAAAAACAAAAAAAAAAAACAACAAAAAAAAAGAGGCTGGTTTTAGTTTCTATATATTCTATTAATTTTTGCCCTAGTCCTCTAGAAATAATGTTCTTGTTTTATCTTTGCATAAACATATACAATAATCTGTTTCTTTGCGTCCTTCTGTTTGTGATTTCCATAACTACTATTAATTGTATTTAGTAGGCAGCTGTATGAGCTGCCTACTAAATACAATTGAAAGCTTCTTTATTGTTTAATGTATAGGGTTTGCTTGTGGCTTCGGGCCATAGGGTTTATGATTTTCTCTTGTTATAGCACTCGGGAACCTGCAAGTTGTGTCGTGAATGTGTTGGTCTCCAAAATGGGAGAATGTAAAGAGTTCTTCATCCTCCATTTCTTTGCTGTATAAAACTTGAATTAATTAAAAAAACAACAACAAAAAAATTTGTCTAGTTGGTCGAACTTACTATACTTACTGAATTGACAGAGCATTTGAAGGATTTTGCTTCATTATTTTTCTTGGTACAGATAGTCTATCTTAAGATAGTAAGTAGAACTTACTTTCCCAGTAGGAAACCCATAGAAATGCTTCATGGATCATCAGAATCTCTCAAAAATAAGCTTAGATTCAGGTATTGAACTTTTTTCAAATGTTGTGTTGCCCTTATAAACAATCCTTTTAAGGAGAGCTTAATATTAATTACCATTTTATTCTTCTAGTTAAATGGGAAAGAAATACACATGGTCTGATTTCAACATACTTGGAAAGGATTCAAGGAGTAAATCTTGTTAGAATGAATGCAGTTTCACTGCTGTGATGCAGAAAAGAAAATTCAGTATTATTTAATATATTTAGTATATTAATATTGTCCTTTATTTAATATATTGATATTTTTCTTCTTGTGATGAACTGGGCAATAGGTTTCTTTATAATATTTATTTTAAAAATAGGCATAATACTTATTCTCAGCAGAAAAAATTTTGGAGAAGGCTCATTTTAACAACATTAAGAGCAATCATATTTCTCTTTTTTATTATTCCTTTGGTATACTTATCTGAGGTTTTTGTTGGTAGCAGAAGATAGGAATTTGCACAATATAAATTAAACTAAGAGGCAAACCATATTTGAAAAGTTACCATTTTCATTTTTTAAAAATATGTTTAATAGTACACCAAATCCAGTATGGGTTGCTGCCCAAGCTGGGAGATCCTTTACAGCCCCAGCTGTATGCTCACACTTTTTCTGTTATGATAGAAGACCAGCAGTTGCTTCCTGGTACACTGACCAATTGATCTGATAGAAGATTAATACACTGCTGAGATGGGCAGAGGGGAGGGCATAATCTTGCTGAACAAATGCAGAGCAAGAAGAGGAAAATACAAGGCAGCCAACAATTACAATGGGTGATTGGAGGTGCTTTTCCATGGGGCAGTCTTGTACTACAGAGAGTTGTTGTGATCCAAGGGCAGGACCCAGCATTTGGCCTTGTTGAACCTTGTCCAACTGGCTTCAGCCCATTGATTCAGCCTGTCCAGAACCTTCCTGCTCTCCAGATCAATACTCTCACCCAGCTGGGTGTCATCTATGAACTGTCTTAGGGGGCATTTGATCCCCTGGTCCAGATCACCGGTAAAGATGTTAAATAAGTTTGCACCTGGTTTCATCCTCTTTGCACCCTTCCGTCATATATTTCTATACCTTGTTGAGATCTCCCTGAGCCTTCTCTTCTTGGAGTTGAACAGTCCTCACTCTCTCAGCCTGTCCTGGTAGGAGAGATACTCCAGTGTCTTCAGCATCTTCATGGTATTACCTTCCTGAAGAAGTGTCCTGAAAAAGACAATATGTCCCAATAAATGGCTCACAGACACAGGCCTATCCTTCTCCCAGCCCGATGAGCAATGTTTTGCTTCAGTTTCTTCCTCGGCGACGTGGAGAAAGAGACAAGAGCTTTGTATGGTGTTCCACAGAGAAGAAGCCTTTATTTAAAGAGCACGGCTCTCTGCGAAGGGGGCCAGGGACAAAAGATCCAAAAAACCAGGGGAAAACAGGTTTATATAGGGAAAGTGAGGGGTGGGACAGAACTTGGGAACCAATAGGGAGAGAGTGCAGGGGCAGAGCAAAAGGGGAAGGGCAAATGGGTAACAACGAATCAACATAGGGTCGCAAAGGCCTCTGGGCTCTTACTGTAACCACAAAGTGTGTGTTTTAGGCGTTGGCTCTCCAGCGGAGCATAGCAAGCCTTTTCCCTAGCCGGATCTCTGGCCCCCACAATTCCCCCTTCGTTATTTAATAATAAAAGCTTCTCTCAAAGACCTTGTGAGTAACTTCTTTAAACAGCTGAACATGCATAAAACAATGAAGATTACTAAAAATACCCAAAAAATATTTCTTAGAAGTGACCCAACCCTTAAGTCCTCAGTGGGTAAAGATGTCTTCAAACCATTCAGGTTGTTTTTCAGTCTTTAGTTCTTGAACTAGGTTTTGAATCCTCTGGATGCAGGCATGGATGCCTTTGCTGTGGGTAGATAGGTTGAAGCAACACAGGCCTTTAAACTCTTAACAGCCGTGTCCATGGGCAAGCAGTAGAAAGTCAATGGCGGCTTGGTTTTGGAGTGTGGCATGCCTGATAGTTTCCTCATTTGACAGGAGGTCACTTAATATGGCAGATGTTAAGTTTGCCTGCTTGCCAAACCAACACTCCAGGTGAGAAAGCTCATTGAGCACTTTCGCAGTGGCAACCATTGTAGAAGAAGGGACATCACCACCCTCTTTTTATGTGGCCAATTAACAATTTGGCTATCGCATTTTCATCTAATTGAGTGAGCTCTCTTTTTTGGTGGGCCAATTAGTTTTTCTTCTTCTGTGAATCAGTGTTGAGTTCAGGGTGAGGATGGTAAGCTGGCCAAGCCTACAAGGACCTCCCTGCAGACGGGAGGGGATTCCTTCCCACACCCTGTCCCCACAGATCAAGAACACACCCCAGGGGAGCATTCTGGGTTGACAAGAGGAAACAGATAGTGTGCTACTGGTATAATTGCACCAGTTGGTTGGATTATAGATTTGGTTGGAGGGGGTCAAATCTTTTAATGATTTCTGATATTCTGCAACAGGCCATGCCTTGCCTGCTGGTCTAAAATAAAATTTGATGCAGTAGGTGGCCTTGGAGGACCCAAAAAATCTCTAATTCTTGGGGTTCGTCTAGTGCATGGGGTAAGATCCTTGTCAACGCATCCCAAGTGTTGTGTTGGGTTGGGTTCCTTCCCTGTGAAGGGGTATTCATTGGGCCTCAAAGGAATCCCTATCATGCATGAGGCCAGGGGGTTGCTGGCGCTGCCCAAGGACAGGCACATGTTGTCCTGTTGAAGAGTTTGCAGGCGTTATCCAGACATTCTCCTTGGGCTGTGCCACCAGCCAGGCATCCAGCAGTGATGGTTTTTGGAGCAACCAGAGGACCAGAAAACTCAGGAAGGCTTTATTTGCCATCCTCGCCATCTACATAAGGGGTTGACATTCCTCTCAAGGGGGTTTAGATGAGAAATTTTTAGTTTGGAGTGGGCCATTTTTCTCAGTAATATTTTGTTTTCTTCCTTTGTCATTCCCCCTTTTCTAAAAAACTCTGCAATAGGGTTTATTGTAGTGAAGAGCTTTGAGGCAGAAGTTTACCAGTGGGATCACTCTGTGCAATGGGGACACTCAGTTGACCACTGGAGCATTAAGGCCTAAGAAATGTTTTGGAGGAACTTGAGGGGAAGGCTGAAGATGAGTAGGTAAGTATTGGTTTTTATGAGGAGAGGGAAGGGACTAGGATGTATAGGTAAGTGATGGGGAAGGTAAGGGGTGGGGGAAAAGGAGTTTTGGGAGTTCTGCCTATTGGTATAGTTGGAGAGTAACAGCTTCATTGTGTAGGATCTGGTGCGGAGCTTGGTCTGGTCTGTGACCTGGTGATGGGACAGTTTGATCTTTATTGTAGAGGTCTCTGGCACCATCTCCATCTCCGTGCTGTGCCTGTTGTTCCTCTTGATGACCTGTATGGGTCTTGGGAGAGTGTGAATCATCCAGTGCGGGAGCAGTGTTTGCAAGGCCTAGGTATGGCTTGATGTTTTTTCCTGGAAGCGATTTGGGGCCAGATGGTTTGGACACACAGACATACCCCCTCCCCCAGGTAATCAATGGGAAAGGCCCTGATGTCTGTTGTGATTTGGGTCTTTGATCAGCACTGGCGGCTTCTCAGTGAGC
>VWZP01004935.1:104335-152181 GCA_013396995.1 Dicaeum eximium
TTCGGGTCTTTAATTTGAGGAAAATGCATGTGAATTCACACCCTGCAAGAGATTGAAATTTGGCCTGGGTAGCTATCTTGGGCCAGCTGGAGGCTCTCACTGGTTTGGAGCAAAGGCTCCAAATCTCCGGTCTTTAATTGGAGGAAAATGCATGTGAATTCACACCCTGCAAGAGTGCGGAGGTGAGCTCTGGCTTTCTTAGTGAGCTCTGCCATGACTCCCTGCGGAGTGATAATAGTCTTGGTGGGTTGATTGTGGTAGAAGACCCACTTGATAATGAGGAGTGGGTCTTACAGTGGCGTCCCACTGGAATATTAAGGCATGATAACATGAGGTCTCACCAAGTACAGCTAGTTGGAACGGTACACGGGGTTAGTACCAATGGGCTTGGCATGAGGACAAGGCCTCTTGGACCTTGGTGATGGAATCCTGGGCCTCCGGTGGGAGGATGTGCAGGTCCTCGCTGCCACAGAGTAGATTGAAGAGTGGCGCAAGGACCTCTGTTAATATCCCCAGCAGGAGATGTACCCAGTTGATGGACCTGCAGAGCTCTTGTAGATCCCACAGGGTCTTTGGGTTGTCCCTGATGGGCTGCTGGGGTATGATGGTCCGCTCACGAATCTGGAGTCCCAGGTAGTTCCAGGGGCAGGTATGTTGAATCATGTCCTCACGGATCTTGAACCCCACCTTCTCAATGGTCGCAGTTGTTTTTTGGAGTGTCACTTTCAAGTACATTTTCTCTGCCGGACAAACCAGGATATTGTCCATGTACTGTAGAACGGTGACTTCCGGAAACAGGCTTCTCACTGCGGACAGGATGTGGCCTACGTAGCGCTGGCATATGGTGGGTAAATTTTTCATTCCTTGGGGGAGGACAAGTTAGTGGGGCCTGTCTGTTTGGGGAGGGTATGGAGAACGTGAACCTAGGGACGTCCCGGGGATGGAGAAGAATGTTAAAGAAGCAGTCTTTAATGTCTATGATGGCAAGCTTCCAATCCCAAACAGCATGGAGGGTGAGGGCACGCAAGTCACAGGGGACCCGTGTCTTCTATAACTTCATTTATTTTTCTCAGATTGTGGAGGAGCCTCCACCTATCTTTGCCAGATTTTCTTAAAACAAAGATAGGACAGTTCTAAGGGCTGCTGGTCTTGGTAATGTGGCTGTTGGTAAGCTGCTCCTCCATGAGGGCCTCTAGCACGCATAGCTTGGTGTTGGGAAAGGGCCACTGGTCAGCCCACACGGGATGTTGTTGTTTCCAGCTGAGTTGAGGGATGGTAGGTTCTGCACACTCCACAGTGGCCCCCACTAAAAATCCCTACAGGGAATTTTTAGAGAGGCCCACGATTGAGACAACAGGTCCATGCCCCAGAGTGTTATTGGTGCCCTCACCACAAATGGCCTGATCCTGGCCATCATGCTTTTGGGACCTTCAACAATGGCATTCCTTTTGCTCCTCATGGAGACTGCAACTCCTCCAATCTCCAAGATCATTCCTGCCATGGGCTGTAGTTCCCAGTTGCCTGGCCACTCAGAGTGGGCAATGATGGTAACATCTGCCGTGGTGTCCAGCATGCCCGGGCGATGGATCTTCTTCCCTTTACAGAACAGGCTGCTCTCTATGATGGGTTTGCTTGAGCCCACAGCCTGGGTCCACATTACGGTGGGATTGAGGGGAACCTGTTCTGAACAGTTTGATGGCAAGAGGGACACTTGAGCAGTTGGAGTTCCGTGGGAAAGGTAGAATGGTAAGTTTGTGCAACAAAGTTGCACAAGTATTTCTTCTCCTGGTTAATAGTCTGTACTTCCAGGAAAACGTAAATTTGTTCAGGACCATGAAAGGTGTCCCTGAGAATTAAAATGTTGGAAGGACCACCTGGTGGCCCATGCTTTCCTGTTGGAATTCTATGAATACATTCATTGTAAAGACAGATCAGTTACCAGCTGGTGCTGGGTTCCCACCTGTATTGCTCCATGTGATGGGTCCCCTGTGGTAATGATGTCACTGGCGATCCACTTGCTTCCTCCTGCTGGCTGTTGGTGGATCTTGCAGGGAGGATGGAGCAATACGGCTTTCAGTTTGGTGTCAGAGTGTGGGGCCATCCTGCGCACTGCTGGAAGTTTCCTGGATGCTGCTGGTACTGATTCTGTCTTGGGGGCCACTGGTGGTTAGTGGGGTGGTCCTGTTGGACCTGTTGGTCCTGTTAAAAAGGTCTTTTGGGATAATCTTTGAAATAGTGTCCTATTTCGCTGCAGTTGAAGCAATGACTGGTTTCTTTATTTGATGATACCACATATGTACCTGACATCCCTTCTGCCACTCCCTTAGCCACTGCTAAGGCAACTGTGTTTTCGGTGGATGTGTGCCTTGTGCAGGCTTTGACCATTTGTTTGATGGTTGGTTCCCGTCAAGGAGGGGAGTTCTTAGTATGGTTTTGCACTCAACATTGGCATTTGCCATGGTGTAGTGGTTTTGGTTTGCCAATTCCAGAATTTTCCAATTTTAATTTTTCCCGGCCAATGCACCACTAAATATGGTGGGTTTCAGTGCTGGTCAATCACTTACTTTTCTGCTGTAAGATAGGATTAAGAGAAAACTTCAGGAAAAAGAGGATTAAGGCTCAAAACTTCAAGAAAGTATAAAGAAAGTTTATTAGCAGTAACTAAAAAGGAAAAAAACTAAGAATCAAAACCAAACCCTTTAGACACTTCTACTCCCCCCACAACCATCTCTTTCCCACTGTCAATGTAAAGAAACAAAACTTAAAATTCCAGTCATTCCACCACCTATAAAACAGTCATTCCTCAACTCTCTCAGGAAGAGGAGTCCCTCNACTTTTCTGCTGTAAGATAGGATTAAGAGAAAACTTCAGGAAAAAGAGGATTAAGGCTCAAAACTTCAAGAAAGTATAAAGAAAGTTTATTAGCAGTAACTAAAAAGGAAAAAAACTAAGAATCAAAACCAAACCCTTTAGACACTTCTACTCCCCCCACAACCATCTCTTTCCCACTGTCAATGTAAAGAAACAAAACTTAAAATTCCAGTCATTCCACCACCTATAAAACAGTCATTCCTCAACTCTCTCAGGAAGAGGAGTCCCTCTGGTTCATGTTATGGAAAACTTCTCCACAAGAGTAAAGAAAACTGTTCTCTTGTGGCTCTCAATGTCCTCACTAACACCTGCCCAGGGAAACTTGCTTTGTGAGGTTCTTTGATTTCCACAGCCTTCCCAGAGCTGTGTTTTTGGGCCATGTCAACCTTGGGGTTACTGTTTTAAAGATGAGCTGTGCAAAAGAGTGAAGGTTCTCATTCTCTTCTCAAAAGATCATCCCTGGCAACAGAGGTCTTCTTCTTCTCTCCTGGGGGTGCAGGATCTCATCTTCTCTCCTCTGTTCAAGCTCTTCATGGGATCACAGCTACTGTATCAAACTGCTCGCTTCAACTTGCAGACCCTCCCTTGCTCAAATTTGAACTTTTCATCTCCCCAACAGTCTTATGCGTTACAATAAAAAAAGAGTCTTTTTTCCATAACTCGCAAAAGGTTTTCAAAACATCTCTTCATCTTTCCCATCTGGGGCTTGACTTCTTCCTCACTGACTTCAATGTCTCATGTCACTCCTCTACATTGGCTCTCATCTTGTTCCTTTTCTCTCACTGGAGAGTGGATTGTAGCACTGAAGGGGTTAANCTCCCCCCCGGCCCGGCCTGGCCGAGAAGCCTGAGAGGTCTTACCTCTTTGCTGCTTACCCAGAAAAAGGAAGTTCCCCGGTTTCTTTTCCCAACTTTAACATATGTTTTTTTTCACAGAGGCGTGCCTAACGTACTTCTGTGAAACCCTCTTACCTCAAACTATGACACGTGGCCATTTTTGTTAAAAGCTGCTTTTGAGCTTCTGGGCTCTTAATTTGTCTTTCATGTGCAATCTTTAACCTGTCTGTATATTTAATGAAGGACTCACTCACCCCTTAAACTTCGTGAGTTTAATACTCACGAAGCTCTGCGTTGGCATATTATCGTCAGGAGTGACAAGCAGGGATGTCTTTGCGGCATTGGCAATTGCTTTAAAGACTGCCTCCTCCAAATCCGTGGCCTGGCCTTGAGGCTTTTGGTCACCTTGTCCTGCCATTTGTTCAATGGTCAAATTGGGTTTGCTTGCGTTGTTTGAGTATGCGTCTGCCAATTGTTTAAGGTGTTTTTTCCATTGCCTCTCCCACAGCATGTATTTGGCCGGGGAAA
Source organism: Dicaeum eximium (assembly GCA_013396995.1). Lineage (NCBI taxonomy): Eukaryota > Metazoa > Chordata > Aves > Passeriformes > Dicaeidae > Dicaeum > Dicaeum eximium. Next base: position 108,571 of record VWZP01004935.1, read on the forward strand.
GGAGGCAGTTCATGATGTTTTTAAGATTGTGTGGGACCAGGACATGGGCAGAGAAGGTGGCTTCCAGCAAATTTTTAAAAAATGTGAACCTCGACCATGTTCTTTAGCTGCTTTACAGAGCTCCTTTAACTCCCCATAGGGGAAGGGTTCCCACAAATTGACTGCAGCTGCCCTCCTGCTATGTTTGCACACAACTGGGAAGGCCAAGATATTTTTGGCCAAATCAGAGTCTCCTTCCCGAGTGGCTTCCCTCGGAATTTTGGCCCAGCAATCCTCACACCCAAGGTCGGAATCAGAGTCTGAGGAGTTGCTGCTCTCATCCTCCAAAGAGGTTGGAGGGCAGTTAATGACAGCGTGGGGCCGCTTTGGGCGACCAGAACCTGCCTGTTGATGTGCGGCAGTGGAAGCCAATATGGCCTCCTTCCGGTTGCTGTCATTCCAGTTTCCGGTCCTGGTGTTGTGGGAACTGGAAGTGGAGGGACCATCAAGGGAGGAGCTCAGAGTGGAGGGGGCATGGATGAGGTCTGCAATGGGGAGGGGTTTCCTGATGGAGGAGGAGGGTCCTGATGCAGTTACACCCATCAATGACGTGGGAACAGAGGAGGAGCACGGCACGATGGGAGGCACAGGAAAAGGAGGAGGAGAGGCAGGAGAGTGGCCATTTTGGGATGTAAGGGTGGGAAAACTTGGACATGGGGGAGACAAAAAGCAGGGCTGGCCACATTGCGAGCGCCATTTTGTGGAGGAACTACAACTGGGGGAGACACAATCAGCTGTCTGGGTGTAGGGAAGAGATTAAGAGAAAGGTCTAGGGCGGCATGGCCAATGCTGTCCAGGCAAGGGGAGAAAGGCAATCAGGAGGTGTCAGGGAGACAGCAGCAGCCCTGTGCCTTTTGGTGACAACTGCCCAATTGCCCCTCAGGTGGGGAAGAGGATTTGGGAGCACAAGAAGAGGAGAAGGGGAAGTGGTTTTCAACTGGGGGCCCAAAACGTCTCCCGAAACACTCCAAGAGACATTCCCCAATTTATCAACAGATTGAACGATAATGTGGAATAAAGGAAAAAGCTTAGCAACAGAGATCCCCCTTTGCCTGAATAACATATAACTCTTTTCCCACCTCATCCCAAAATGAGCCCAAATGAACAGGATGCCAGTTAACTTTAGGAAAATATTTAAAAACCCAATTAATAAACCTTTAAAAATTTCCCTTGGAGAACTCAAAATCTCCCGCAACAAGGGCACCCACAAGTTAGAGGTATATGTCTCTCTCAGGAGGGCTGAGCTTAGGCCTACTAAGCTTGTTTCCCATCTTAGCAATCTCACTCCCACCCGACATCAAAAGGAAAACAAAAAGTAAAAGACCTGAATATATATGCATGAAACTCACAGTCTTTCTTCAGGCTGATGCCTGGTGGGTCAATGCAAAGCTGGTGAATGGGTGGTCACCCAACAGCTGGTTCTCAAGGGATCTTTTTCCCCAGATGTGAGGCAAGGGTCCTGGTCATCACCTGTTAGATAGCCCTCACTAGAACATGAGTGGTTCTCCTCCATGGGTGGCAGTCCCAACAGCAACTTGCCCTGCTGTGAAGGCTGCGGGGGACACTTCTTCATGGGCTTTTCGAAGCTGCTGCATGTTGGGTGTCACTTGCCGTGGCGGCGCGGGGTAGTAAGGGTGCCACAACCTTCCTGAAGAAGTATCCTGAAAAGGATGGCTCAGGGACACAGGCCTGTCTTTCTCCCAGGCCAACGAGCGATGTTCGGCTTTGGCTTCTTCCTCAAGGTGACACGAAAAAGAGACAAGAGCTTTATATGGTCTTCCACAGAGAACAAGCCTTTATTAAGAGCAGGGCCCTAGGTGAATGGTGCCAGGAACAAAAGCTCCAAGGAGCCAGGGGAAAACAGGGGTTTATGTAGGGAAAGTGAGGGGTGGGACAGAACTTGGGAACCAATAGGGAGAGGGTGCAGGGGCAGAGCAAAAGGGGAAGGGCCAATGGGTAACAACGAATCAACATAGGGTCGCAAAGGCCTCTGGGCTCTCACGCTAATGAAAAGGTTGTGTTTTAGGCGTTGGCTCTCCAGGAGAGTACAGCAAGCCTTTGCTTGGCCAGATCTTGGGCCCCCACAGNGAAGCTGCTGCATGTTGGGTGTCACTTGCCGTGGCGGCGCGGGGTAGTAAGGGTGCCACAACCTTCCTGAAGAAGTATCCTGAAAAGGATGGCTCAGGGACACAGGCCTGTCTTTCTCCCAGGCCAACGAGCGATGTTCGGCTTTGGCTTCTTCCTCAAGGTGACACGAAAAAGAGACAAGAGCTTTATATGGTCTTCCACAGAGAACAAGCCTTTATTAAGAGCAGGGCCCTAGGTGAATGGTGCCAGGAACAAAAGCTCCAAGGAGCCAGGGGAAAACAGGGGTTTATGTAGGGAAAGTGAGGGGTGGGACAGAACTTGGGAACCAATAGGGAGAGGGTGCAGGGGCAGAGCAAAAGGGGAAGGGCCAATGGGTAACAACGAATCAACATAGGGTCGCAAAGGCCTCTGGGCTCTCACGCTAATGAAAAGGTTGTGTTTTAGGCGTTGGCTCTCCAGGAGAGTACAGCAAGCCTTTGCTTGGCCAGATCTTGGGCCCCCACAGAATCCTGGCCGTGCTTTGGTTCATGCAGCCAGAGGTACCATTAGTCCTTCTGGTGGGTTAGCCTTGGCTAAGCACCAGGAGCCTATCCCAAAATACTCAATCACTCCCTTCCTGAGCTGGACACAGGAGAGAAAATGTAATGAGAGGCTTGTGGTTCAAGATAAGGACGTTTCTCCTGCCTGTTACGATTCTTCTGCATAGCAACACAATGCTCCGATATATTGGTCACTTATCCCAGTCCAGAGTCATCTGCATTATGCATCTCCTCCTGACCCCTAGATATGTTTTATAGGATATTTTTTATTGATGTTGAGGATCAAAAGGTTGTCTAATTTGATGGCTTCTTGGGAAGTATGTTTTCTATGAATCTGTGTCCTAGGTGGCTGCATTTAGTGCATTAATTAATCTCTAAGCAGATCCCACAACATATTGATTATCCTCCAAGTGTTCCAGCTTGGAGACCTAGCTGCAGTTCATTTGTTGAACCCTATTGTTTGTATACCTAGTTGTTGTCTGAGCTTAAAATTTTGCCTAAGACAAAATGTGAACTTGGCTCTAGCTGAAGAGAGAACACAAGGAATCCTTGCTCATTTCCATGACTTCAGAGCATAAGAAACAAAAACAGAGACTCATGTATGAGAAATTATCATCTATGATAAACTTGGATATTAATCCCCATGAATTATGATCATCTTCTACTTTATTTTTTCTTTGAAGGTAGTGGTGGTGGAGGGTATCTTTTCTGCTTCTGGCTTGTTCTCTTGATACTGTATATAAAATGTTATAGTGACTAAACAAAAAACAAGAACACAGTATAATGTGCTTTATAAACTTGTAGTTAATACAGAACTTTTTTTATGTAGCTGATTCTTGGAAATTAATTGCTATTCTTTTAAAAGACTCACTTCTAATTTGTATATTGTCACATTGATATATTTTTACTCTATTTTGCATTCTGTTTTGAATTCCAGCTTCTAACCTGCCTCTCCTCCCCAGCCTCTCCTCCCCCCGCCCCCATCTGTGCTAGTTGCTTTAGGCTGGTTTTTTTTGTTTTTTTTTTTTTTTCTCCCTTGTTTTTTTCTTTGTTTGGGTGGAGCACGTGGGATAAAATGTGTTTGCATTGCCCAATCTAATTTTCATCTCCCTTTCTCTGCTTTCACTGTAGTCTTTGTCATTAATTATGTCTTTTACTTTATTACTTCTGTTCCCTTGGGATATCTTGCCCCAAATTGAAAGCATAACAGTGGTATCTAGATGTCCACATAATGAACCTTAATTATGTAATCTTATTACTGAATCTCTCATTGTCACTTTTTTCCCTCATCTCATATTTTTTCTGTATTGCATCATACCTAAAATTACATTGGAATAGCTTCAGGATAATGCTGGCTTCTTAAATTTTTTCCTCTCCTTTCCTTCCAAATGTAAAATTTCATTGTGCAGGGATCTAATCTGAACTATTATGTACATTAAACCTCATATTTCATATTCATCCAGCTGATAAACCTTAAAAAAGCACTTGGAGATTATATTTTTAAGGAGAATATACAACTGTGTATTTATCTCACTACAGCCTAATTTCTTTGTTTCTTAAGACTATTCCAAATTACTGCTTTACCGCCATCTCCTGTGGCCAGCCACAAATCATCAGATAGTCTCTTAACATTAAGATGTGTTCTGGTGATTTTTGCTTTTACCATGCTTAACTTGTAGTGAGAATTGAAAGCTGCTATAGAGAAGCCCTTGTATTTCAGATGAAAAGGGACTATTGGTCTGGTTTCTTAGTTCCTTTCTTTTTCTTTTATATTAAATAAATAATATTTCTTTTATATTAAATAATTCTCCTTTATTGCATTGTATACCATGTAGATGTTTGTAACAGACTTGATGTAACAGATCTCAGGCTTATTGAAACTGACATAAACTAACCTTTTGTTCTTATTTCTAGTTATTGGAAAATACGCTTTCATATTAAAAAAAAATTAGAATATTGTAATTTGGTGTATGTTACAACTCATTGTATTCTTCTTGTCCCCGTGCTTCAGATTTCTTGCTTGTCAGGTGCATTTCCATGATAGTATGGGGAAAAAAAGACAGAATTTCTTGGGTAATACAGTTAAAAAAAGGTGGTATAACTTCTGGTCAGGCAGTTGACAAAGACACTGAATAGTTACTGTAGTTTCGTTATTCCTTTAAGAGTGATAACAGTGAAGCCTTATGTTATTGTAGTTAACTTATGTGAAGTGTATCAGCATGTCACACTTGTCTTTTTTGTTTGTTTTTAAATGATCTTTGGTCTTCACAGCACAGCTCTTTATATGTGTTGCAGATTTATATAGTTCAACAATGAAAATGATTTAGATCACTTCTTCTAAAAAAGAAGTGGAGACATGAAAATTTACATTTAAAAAGGAAATAAGATTGTATCATTATTTGCATGAATAGTCTTGGACAGTCTTGGCATATTTTTGGCAAGCTGAAAACAAATATGTATTTATTTTCAGTTCTTTGTGACTAAATCTTCTTTGCCATCCTTCAGTGAATAAAATTTGCAAGTTTAATGTTGATTAACGTAATCAGATTTTTAAATCTTGCAAATAGTCCAATGCAAATCTAGTGTAGCTCTTTAACAACAGGCAGTGACTGTTTAGCCAATATAGCGTCTTAGTTTATGCTTAAGCACTTTTGATTTATAAGAAGCCTTTTTGGTATATGTGCCTTGAAATTGGAGTGATTTTTTTTTTAAAATACATGGATTTTCATTGGTTTCATATCAGAATCCCTATTTTCTATTTCATCCTTATGAAAGTATTTTGACTGTCTTCCAGGGTCTGGAAGATATTTTAATTTGGGTGGTTTTTTTCTTGCTAATATTTATACTAATCTAGAATACACTATTTAGTATATTCTATTTATACTAATTTAGAAGAATTACTACGTAGTACAGTTAAAAGATTTGACTAGAAACTTTCCTTGTGCCAAAACTGAAATTCTCAAAAAATAAAGGAATACTAATATATATGTCTTCAGTAAGTCATGGTGTAATTTTCTAGCATAATTATTAAAGAATACTACAAATTTGAAATTAAATACTATCTGTATTAAAACAGGGAAGTAAGAACAGTTGAAATTAAACATGGGGGAGACTAATGGTTTATGCTGACAAACCCTCAGCATATGAAAGGATAGAAAACGACTCAACTAATATAAAGCAGTCTGATGTCTACAGTTCTGGTTACTGTATTTTCAAAAATAATTTTAAAGTATCTGTTTCCTGAAATGGATATAAAAAGTAGCTAAAGTACATAAGAAACAGATACTTATTAATTACATAATGGTTTATTACAGGTTGAATTAAAAGTAAAATATTCTTCCAGTCTGCAATATGTGCAGAAACATTTGGTGATAGTTAATAAAATTTATGAACTTTGATTCTTTCTATGTCAAGAATGTGGTGCTTTTTTTTTCCTGCTTGTAGAACACATTCTAGTGTTTGCCTATGTGAAATACTCCATACTTTGCATTTTATTTATATTGAGAAGGTTTTTGTATTTCTTATTATCATGTAAAATATGTTTGAGAGTACATTTTGTATATCAAAATGAAATGTGTCTCTTTCTGATCCTGAATGCAAGGAAGGGTAGGAAGAAGAGAACTAATGCAGTATTTACTGGCTTGGGCTAAAGCTCATGAAAGAACTTACTAATGTGTTAAAATGCCTCAACTGTGATTTGCTGAGAGCTAATGCTCTAATGTGTTAGTCATCCTTAAACTCCTTTCTATTTTTACAGGTTCTGAAGGGTGACTGATGCTGGTTTCTGTGATGCCACTTGAAGTCTCCAGTGCTGTGGATTGTTAAGTAATGTGCAGATTTTACTGCACAACCTGGGCAGAAAGCAACAGGAGTGCTAGTCCTTTTCAGCTTCTTAAGTGGACAGAAGTACAGTGTCACCAATCTCCGAGGGAAGATTCTTCAAGAGTATTTTATAGCTAATAAAACAGACAACATAGTGTCATCCACCCTCCTGATTTACAGTGCATCGCCTTCCAAGACAGATGGTCTGTCAGAAGCTGGAGGATGCCTGCAGAGCACATAATAATGAAGTAGTGAAATGATACTGCTGCTGCTGCTACCTGATTGTCAAGATCACAGCTGATAGAACTGTGCTGCCTTTTTTCTGCTTTCTTAATCAGGCTAGAAATAGCAGGGTGGACATGGCCAGCTTTGTTAACCACCTGCTAATACTGCTTCTATTGTTTCAAAACATCTGTTTGGGTTTCAGAAGCCCACTTTCAGTTTTCAAGAGGTGGGTTATGCAGGAAAATATTATATGCATGCAGTTGAATGCATGCAGTCAAAATATTACAAAAGTATGAAAAAGCATGTCTTACATAAAAATGTGTTAGGGTATTTCTTCAGTTTTGATCATTGCTCAGAGTTTTCTTTCTGCACTTTTGAAATGGCACTGTTGTCATACTGAAGACAGAAATTCATGTTTTATCCATAGGGTTGCTCATTAAAGGTGATACATAGAAGGATAAAATGGCAATTAATACAACTCTTTTAGTTAACACTACAGCTGTATTTGAGGCTACACAGGGAGTTAGCTTGCAGCATAAGATGGTGTTTTAACAAGAAAACATCATCTAAGCTGAACAGTCCTGAGAAATTTAGGGGTTGTTTGAATTCAAAATTGCACAAGTAAACTTCAGTGTAGTGCGAACAAGAGAAGTAGCTCCTGAAAAAAGCATTTTACTATTTTTGGGGTTTGGTACCAATGTCAGTTCCGTATACATGAACATACATAGTCAAAACTTGTATCAGTGTTGCATCAATGTTTCTCATGTCTTACCATTCAGTTCTTTATAGTGATCTACATTTTTCTTAAAATTCCTTTATATGTTGCATTCAATGCAGAATTTCATATTAGTTTGATGTTGCCAAGTTTACTGTTCTATTTTGCTACTTGTAGTAGCATAGAAGTTGCTATAAATGCTGTAGTGTTTGAATTGAGTCGCCCCTTTGCATGTAGTTTAATCTGTATAGAATTATAAATCATAGTCCCGAAAAATCCCCCCAAACTGTTGGGAATTATTAACAGTACTTGACATATTGTAGTGAACTAATTCTCTCTCTGTACATCCGTGTGCCTCAGATAATATTAGGATGAAGTAATAGGTTATGTTTTCAGCTAACATTTTCCAAACTAGTTATCTGATTGCCAGATCAGGAACTACTTCAGTAAATACTGCGTAACTAAGATGTTTTCGTCTTGGAAATGTGATGGCTTGTGACAGAGTGAAATTTTCAGATCACTCCTGGAACTACTCAGCATTGTCTAACTTTTTTACTAGTTCTGTAAAGACCCTTCTTTTAAGAAAGACATAACAAAATCAATACTTTAAAAAAAAGTCTTTCTTCCTTCTTTTTCAGATATAAAGATACTAGCACATCTCTTTCCAGTGAATGCCTTGGAAGTGACCAGCCAGTGATTTCCTTTGGTCTGTCAGATTTTGCACTGGACATCCGCATGCCTGCGGTGATACCTAAGCAGGTGAGAGAATTGCAGTTTTTGCCACTTTCTCTTCTTTCAATAAGCTAGGAAAACAAAGCCTTCTCTACAATATCATGCAAATAAAATTAACAGAAAAATCGAGGTAACTTTTATAAATACATTTCTATATATACTTTTCAGAGAAAAGTAGGCAATAAAAATGTAGCCTCAAATGAGAGAAAAATCTCTTCACTGAGTTAACTTTATTTGTAAAATGTTGGTTTCATAAACTGAATTGCTGAAGTTTTATAAGGTGAAATATTTCTAGCTGTGTTAGTAAGACATGCAGTTGCAGTCTACACCAACTCTCAGATGATACATCAGTGAATCTAATTACATTAAACTGTACGTTGCTGCAACTTCAGCAAGCTGAGAGAAAACAACCAGAAAGCTTTTAAAAAGGGGTAGTACTTCTGACCCAGTATTTTTAACTCTCAAAATACTCCATGAAAGCTACTATAAACAAGATAAAATTTTATACCCTTTAAGGTATGAAGTGTATTATATTCTACTGAACCAACTGGGTAAAAGTGAAGACAGTTAAGATTTTTTAAACTTAGCATTAACATTTTTAAGATTCACATAAAATATTGAGATTCCACTGTCATTTTCACATCAAATTTCATTAAGCAAGATAAAGAATGATTTTTTTTTCCTTTTTGCAGTAAGCCATTGCGGAGAATTATATATATCGTTAAAAGGTCTACATCTCTTTTAGAGAGCTGCAGATGCTTGAAAAGAGCAGTATGTTGTGCTGCAGTAGTTGATGACTCATTGTTGCAGATAGCACTTTTTAAAGGAGTGAAGGGAAAATGAGGTTTCAAGTTATTGGGGAAAACACCTCTGGAACATGTAATTTAAAGCAAGAGGTGTTACTTCAGCGAGTGCAAAACAGAAATATGGTTTCTACTAGATCTTCTTTGCAGCAAAATATTAAACTTCTCAGTCAGAAAGAGTGAAAAGTACTCTTAGTTCATCCAGGTGCACATTTATAATTACGTGTTGTTGATTTTACCTGAAAAGCCATCAGTTGAACAGCTAGGAAACATGTATGAAGAGATCAGTCAGTTCAGATTCCTATTGAAAAAAAGCCTTCTCTTTGTGTGTTGTATTGTCAACGCTGGGGGAAAGGTTACCAAAAACCCTTTTTTAAAAAATTAGTTACTAGGCATGTTGAAGGGGTGAGAGGGCCAGGATTTGTCTTACAGTTCATAACTGCAGTTGTTCTATGGGTGCATGAATGTCAACCAACCCCTTACATGACTCAGGAATGCTCTTCATATACCTGAGTTGTGCATTCTTTTAGCACAGGTACTACACATGAACATTCATTGGAAACTGTTACATTTCTACTGCATTGTGAAGCATTGCTGCTGTTGCCTTTCAAAGTTTGAATATAAGGTCCTAAATTAGGTTGTGCTTTTTTTTTTTTTTTAAATCTTCTTCTGAACCTAGGTTAAATGGGAGACATAGAATGTTTCCTTTTCTATTTCTAGAAGGCTTTAGTATGTTAACTGTGTAAATGCATGTAACTACAGTACACAAAAGCATTCACATCAATTTTATCAGCTAACCTCTGTTTATCCTTCCCATTTTCTAGCAAAACCAGCAAAAATGGTTTCTTATCTGTGCAAATCACTGCTGTATGTAATCACATATTGTTATCACCATTGTACCTTCCTTCTCTGTTGCATTTACTTGTTTACACCTTTAAAAGAGTCATCTTTTAAATTAACTTTGAAGTTATTCATAGCAGGAATTTTATCTTTATCTGTTCAGATGTGCTTATAAAAATTAAGGCCTGTCAGATTTTGAGTTCATGGGTGTAGTGAAATTCCAGTAGGTGATACATTTCCTTTCCTAAACAGCCTTAGAAGTTGGAAAAAGAAGTTTAAAAAAAAGAGGTTTAAAATAGTTAAGAGTGTACCTACCACCCTAATAGCCGCTTTGATAACCTTACAGCCTGATCTCTGTTACATGTAAATAAATAATGGCAATTAATTAATTTCTTATAGTAATAAACCAGATAACATACATCATAATTGCCTGAGTATCTCCGTAAAGTACGTGTTATTTTTTCTAGATGGTCCTACTGTATATATTTATTTGTTCAGTATTTCCACATTAATTTCCAGACAGTCTAGGGAATTTTGATGCATTGTTTCTATTCTTTAAATTCTAGATTTTCCCAATTTAAAGGTAATTTCTGTTCTCTTTTCTTTTAACAGTCTGATACTTACCTCTGCATGTCAGTACCCCTGCCAGTGGATGATGAAGCCTATGTAGGTAGGCATTGGTTAACTGAAAGAATTTAAGCCATTTTGAAGAACCTCAACATTTCCTTTTTTTTTTTCTGACTCATATTAACTTAATCTTTGGATGTCAGAGTTTCTAAAATGTATTTGTCATGTCTAATGTGGAAACAAACTGAGGGAGCTACTTAGAGTCAAGATAAAACTGTATCTGAGGAGATTAATGAGTAATAGCAGTTAAAAGAGCTGCATGCAGTTGCCTCTGGCAGTCAGGACCAAACAGTCCATTTGTTAAGTGTTGGCTCTCTGTCTCTGGCCAGATACTTAATTCTGCACTGCTCAGCAGACTGTTTATTACATCCTGGTACAGGTCGTAAATCCTTTGCCTGTATAGTCAGTGTTGGCTGCTGAAAGATTTTACTTGGAGAAGAAACCAAACCCTCTCCCTCTTTTTTTTTTTAATGACATGGCATGAATAAGACGGCAGACAAGTAGAAGGAAATACTGTAATGTGTTACAAATGCTGTCATTATATAGATCAGCAGAAGAAAACCATCTGTTCAGAAAATCTTTGTAGTAGTTAAAATTTTATTGTGCCTTTCCATGAACCATACAGTTGTTCAGATAGAGAGAAGGCTTATTGGTTTGGCTGAAGATAGTTTTGCTTTCAGAACATGCGATATACTGTACAAAAGGAAACAGTTTTTTTTCTTTCTTTACACTTTTGTTGCATTTTAGGATACCTGCACTTAATAAAAGTATGATGGGAATCCCATGTAGTTTTTGATGTAGTGTATGATGAGATTGTTGTTCCGTGTGGATTTTCTTGTGGAAATCCCTCAGAAGATAGAATATTGTGTTTTGATTTTCATGTTTATGACAGTAACCAAGAAAAATTATTTTTTTCAGTGCTTTCTTTATATATGTGTTTTGTAAAGAGGTAAGAATCTGACCTCACATTTTGGTTGTGAGTATGACTCCAGAAGGAAAAAAGAGCATAGAAGGAAGGCAGTGAGTGTTCACTCTCAAATAAACTATGCTTGCTATGCTGTATGTGCAATAGACTCTTTTGCTTTTATGGATTCATAGAAAGGCAATACTACTAACTTCCTCCTTAGGCAGCTTTTATTTAGTGTTTCACTGAGTTGAAAAATTCCATAGTTTAATTCATAATTAGGTTGCTGCACATCTAGTTCTGTTGTGTTAAAGGAACATAAACTTCTTTTGATGGTGTGTATGCCTAAAAGGACCTACTGAAAGAATTTGCTTAAAAATTATGCAAAGTCTCAGTGCAAGTCCTGCAATGCAACCCATTTTATTTTTTTCTGCAGACCTACAAATTTGTGTATTCTTCACCTGATTTTTACAGGGTTTGGTCACCTTTCCAGTGATCACTGGTCCTGAGTACCTGTCATTACAAAACAGAATAAGGTCTCTGGACAGGAAAACTATTCTACTTGTCTTGTAGAGCTTTGAAGAGCAAGAGGAACTTGATGAGCAATCTGTAAAAAAACCCAGCTTGTTGTGTGAACATGAAGTGTTCCCATGATAGAATTCCTTACAAAGTCATATTTCTCTATGTTTTAAAAGTAGAAGAAAATTAATGATTTTTTTCCTCTTTTGGCACTTCTGCATGAATGAATAGGCATATGGTCAGTCTGAAGCATGTGATCATTCCATTTTGCTTCACTGGAAAGTCTTCCTCATGGGAAAGGCTCAGATTGGAATCTTCATAATCCATGGAAATTACCTGATCATTAGAAAAAGTAGACTCAATCATATCCAGCTGTAGAGAGTAGAAAGAATGTAGAATGACCTACCTGATAAAGTACCTAAATATAAAATCAAATATTTTCAGGAAAGAGGTTTTTGCAGTAGGCATCATCACTTAAGAAGTTACCTGCTCACTGAAGTTTTTCCTTAACTACTTTGAATACTGTTAAGTGTAGCTATTAATTTGCATACATGTATTTCGTGTTGCTTAAATAAGCACAGAAGATAGGCACACAGAGAATGTTTAATCTTTTTGAAAGGATTGTGTCTATATTTTTATGGTTTAAGTTGTATCTGCCTTCATTGTATTGCCAATAAATGGTGTAATTAACTTCCCTTAAAACATACTGTTTTGCTTTGTAACAAAAGCAACGGAAAACTAGCATATGAACTGTCACTGAATTGCTCTTTAGTGATGTATTGAGAAGAATGTGTGTGTTCTATAGCGTCAACATGAGGATGTGTGAATACACATAACTGAAACAATAAACTGGATTCCAGAGACATTTTGCTGGTAAAGCTAGGTGTTCTATCTTCAGTTCAATTTATTTGCTAAGTAAATACCTTTTGCTTTGTTTTATTTTTGTGGTTTAAAGAGATATTTTTATGACCAATTGTCTTTACAGTTTCACCAAGACTTGCTAATTCATTCCTTTTTCTTAACTTTGCTTTCCTATTTTTAACCTTATTTCTTCCTTCCTCCAAGACATTGTGGAAGAGGAGGCTCTATTATGGAACCTGCAGCAAGATATTTTTGTTGCATATTGGTGAAATATAATAGCCTTGGAAGAGAGAGAGCTTCTTTTTTAATGTTGTATGTGGGCAATACTACATTTACTGGCCACCGTTAATAAATAGGAAAATTTTTGTAACTTCTTTCAGTATTTTTATTAAATTTGTATTTAAGGAGTTTGAATTCAGACTTCAACTTTGCTGTTTCCCTAAAAGAAACCAGTAAACATTCATGCTTGCACAGGGACAGTGCAAGTAACTCAGTACTTCGGAACTGGAGGGATGCTGTACCAGAATTCACAAACTTAATTTAGAGTCAGTTCTCAGACATCATTAGAGGAAGGAATTGATCACAGTTACTTAATGAAATGTTGCCAGCTAGAAGGAGAATTAGAACAGGTTTTGCCCTATGGATCTTTTTCAGGCATGCATCTATATATTTTTGCTGATGCTGTATTCTGTATTATGTTTTTTAGTGGAGGGTCAGACTGTCAAGGCTGAGATTTCTGTTTGAACCAGTTGTTTCTGTCCCAAATGGCTGTAAATACATACAAATTTAATTAGGGAGAATATTTTTTGTGAGGTGGGTTGGTGTACATTTAGGTTTATGTTAGGAACCTACCCTTTGCTCCTGGGAAGTGAAGTGGCTGCGAGATTAATATGTTATTAGTGAGTGAGATTAATACATAATTTTCCAAGAAAGTATCACTCCAGTTATATTTTTAAAACATATCATTGTGGTTTTTCTTCTTCTGCATCCTGTTTGATTATTGGGTATGAATAAATAGCTAAACCAGAAACTCAGTTTTTTATTACTAAGCTGTAGAGATAGCTAAAGGGTGCTCTATAGACACTCACAAAAATTGTGTCTGACAGCAGGCCCCTCAGCCAAGAAACTTGACTGTCATCTTCACCTGCTCACATTCATTTACATGGGTGACTAGTAAATAAATGTCTTTTTCTTACTGACTCATAAGTCCCTATCTGTCAGATTGTACTGTAGAAATGAAATTGAGCCTTCTACATTCAGCAACACAGATTCAAGTAATTAGATGGTTTTTTACTTTTCATCCCTAAAGGATTCTGAGAAGCTCTAGGTTTGTTACTCTGTTACGGCATGTATAAACTTTTCTATTGCCAAGCAATGATGTCTTCACTGTATTGGAGGCCTGTTATGTCCCCCTAATTTGCCAAACTCCAGACACTGAATTCTTGATAAATTTCTTTAAAGGTAATTCTGTGCTAGAGTGGACAGTAATATAAAAAAAATCAATTTTATTTAATGGAATTATTGTTTGTAAAGATTAACTTATAAGAAGTTAGTTTTTTAAATATATAGCTTAAGAAAACATTGTTACGGTCAAACTGATGTCATGTTCTGTTCATCCCTGTTTCTCTTTGAGTTTGTAGATCTAAGTAGTACTTGATCAAGAAATCAGGTAAAACTTCAATTTAGTATGTATACAAAAGCTGCTGCTGTTTAGTAATCATTTGTATCACTTCTCCATGCATTAAAACAATTAACTATTGAGTAATATTCTGTTCGTTACTATAAAATGTGGCAGCTGTCAACTAGGAAAATAGGACTGCTGTTTGATATTTCTTAAGCCTGTGGTAGTGACAGTTCCCAGCACACAGGGTGCTGGAATGTTGCAGCAAGTCCAGAGCAGGGACACAAAGATGATCAGAAAGATGGAGCACCTCTGCCATGGGGAAAGGCTGAGGCAGTTGAGGTTGTTCAAGAGAAGACTTCTGGGTGACCTAATTATGGCCTTCAGCCCACAAGAAAGATGGGGAGAGACTTTTTAAAAGAGCATGGAGTGGCAAGACAAGGGGAAAAGGAAAGACAGTAGGTTCAGATTACCTGTTAGAAGAAAATTCTTTACTGTCAGGGTGGTGAGGTCCAGGCACAGATTGCCCAGAGAAGCTGTGGTTGCCCCATCCCTGGAAGTGTTCAAGGCCATGTTGGATGGAGCTCTTAGAAACCTGGCATAGTGTGTGTGCCTGTCATGGCAGGGTAGTTAAAATAAGATGGTTTTAAGGTCCCTTCAAACCCTCTTTCTGTGAGAGGTACTACATTTGGCTTGAATCCCACATTAATCTGTGTGGCTTTTGCAACACAGGATTTTTTAGTTGGATTTTTTGTTTGTTTCTTTTAACCTTCTCTTTGGAAAGTTATATACTTGGGTGTGCTGCTAAGAAAAGAGCTGTACAGAAACCATACTGTAACCACCTATACAAATCTGTCTTAAGCTCATAGACTGTGTGGTTTTTCTATGCTTTCTTAAGCAACGATGAGGTATATCAGCTAAAACAGTGTATGCCAGAAATCTGATTTTGCTTTGGTAGCTCTGGTGCATTGTTTTCTCTTGGTAAGAATAGCATTTAGTAAGGTATTTGTAATAAATTTTATAGTAGTGCTTGAAGGCCCTGTCTATGCTCTAGGATATCATTGTAATAGGTACTATGTGGAGTGAATAAAAGACTTCCTAAAACACTCATTAGAAAAAATACTTGCAATGGGAGAGTGATAGACAAATAAAAAGAGACAGTATTAAGAAGCAGGACAGGTGGTGGTTTTAGCAGCTAGCAGGCCTAACCTTCAATTTTACCTTTATTGAAGGCTGTCTTTATAAATGGTACTTACTGTACATTTTTTACAGGTATTAATTTTGACAATAAAATTAATGAAATTTCACATGTGTGAACTGCTTATAAACCCCTTCAGAAATTTATTCTCTCACTTGATAAGAGCAGCTTAAAACACCTAAAACATCTGAAAAGTAGGGTAGGAATTCCACAGAATGACACGTTGTCTCTGCTGTGCAAGCATAAACCATAATTTCACTACTAGTAGTTACTGATAAAAACATCAAAACAAAAATTGTCTCCATAACACAGATTAGGTTTTTATCTATGAAACAAGTAGAATTTGTTTGTAGAAAAATAAAGATGTTGGGTGGTCTCTATACTTCCTTCATGCTGGCAACTTTTGTAGTTCTTAATTCATCTGTATCAGTCAAAGTACCTTCTCAGGGTACTTTGATGTACCAAAGGGTACATCTCTTATTTCCCAGACCAAGGCCTCAGCTGTGGTATACTCATTTCCTTACAGTCTGACCACCTATCTTCAAGCTAAAATTTGACTTGCATGCCTTAACTGTTAGCTGGTTTTCCTTACTTTCCTCAACAGATCTCAGCTCCAGAAATCGGGTAAGAAGCTATTTGATATTTTTTCCCCCATGAAACCGGGACAATAACCCACATCATCATTCATTTCAGGAACCCTGCCACAGCTCTGTGTTAAAATACTGATTTCTGAGTGCACTCATGCCATAAACCTCAGGAGCAGAATATTGTTTCACTGGTTTGCAGCTTCACCATCTCCCCTGTTAATAGCTAAAAGACAGTTACTTGGAGGCTCCTCACTGTCTGTGTACATGTAAGGGCAGGAGTAACTTGTCTTCAGGATTTCTGCTGTAGTACAAGGTTAAAAACCATTGCATTCCCTGCAACTGGCATATTTTTTCAGTAGTAATAAAAGAATGTAGTTTGCTTTTAGAAATGCCATCATTGTACATTCATGGTCAATATTACTCCCATGATGTTGGTTAAAATTTTTACTTTGCTAAACAGGATCACAAGTACTTGAGAAACCAAACCAGTGTTTTATCTGTGGCATAGTTTAAAGAGCAGACATTTGAGAGGTGAATATTCACATCTAAGTTTCCAATAATGAGAAATATTTGGGCAGTGAGATCATGCTGACTTTAAACAAATCTTGTTTTTCGTTCCAAAGGATTTGACGTATTAGGGTGACTCAGTCATAATCCCTTCTTGGAACTGTTGTCCCAAGAAAGATGCAGGAAAAATGCAAGCCAGGTAGAATACTGGAAGAAGATATTACTAATGCATAAGATTTAGTTGCTCTTAACTGTAACTTTGTGCATGTTTGTATTTTTTATAAAGTACAAATTAATTAGAACAGTATTATTAATTCACAAGTGCAGATTTCAAAGGTAGATTGCAATTAGGCTGGTGACATTAAAATTTGGTGGTTTAGGATACAGTGGTATAATAACTAAATATAATATTTAACTTTTATGGGAAATACAGTGGTTTTGATTGGGAATTTAGAGTTTCTTTTTCTTAATAAATAAATTATGAGGTACAGTGTTTTAGCTTAGAAGGAAGGCTGTTGAATGAAAGTTTAGGGAACATGTATAAGTGGAATGCGGAAGGCAAACAAATGTGTGGGGATGTACTTGCCTTAATTGTAGTATTACAGGGAAAAATGGCACAAGATGATCTTGGTTATGTAACTTATGGTGACATTAGATAGCTTACTTGTTTTGCCATATTTTTTTTCAGTTGACTTTAAGCCTCATGCCAGCATGGACACAGTCCATCACATGTTACTCTTTGGGTGTAATGAACCTTCCTCTCCTGAAAATTACTGGTAAGAGTTGCATCTTGCTTTTGTTATTAACCAACACTTTTTCAGTGTTAATTGCTTAAACCACTTCCAGTGTCAGAATCTCTTGGACAAGTAGGAAAATTTGAAATGAAGAAGAAATGTATGACAATCTAGTCTTTCCACATTTAAAGTGCTTTGTTTCTTTTTTAAACTAACTCCTCCATATTCTTCATACTAATTGACTGTCTTCAAGGAGTAGGCAGAAGCTCTAAAAAAGAGTGTCATTGAATACCAAGAAATCTAATCTTCAACCTATAGTTGGCTTCTTTTCTCTGTATGAAGTCATGTAGCAAGTGTTCAGAATGCAACTGAACGAAGGATAAGCTGAAGATGATTATCAAGTGATTTGGTAGTTGACTTGCCTTTCAAAATGCCTAAGCAGTGAAAGCAGAGGAAAATATCCAAAGCCACTAAAATAGATCTGTGGAGGCAAAGTGAAGAGGATGTGAAGGTGGGTGGAAATTAATCATCTATCCAGTAATTTTGCAAAGTTTCTGTAGGTTTTCACAAGAGAGCAGATGAGGTATTTTTGCTGATGCTGCAAAGGTTATATGAATTAGTCTGAACTGTAGAACAATTTTAATATAGATATTCTGATAGACTTGTGTTTATCTTTTTATCTGATAGAATTGTGTTCATCTTAAGTGTTTACCAAAAAGGTAACTAGACCTGGAATTTAGAACTAACAGTATAGTATAATATAATTTCAGGAAAAATACCCTAAAACATTCTGAGTGTGTGTTTTGGGGAGATGATTTGATTAGTATTTTAAACATGCACAACAAATTTTCCTCAAAAGTCTTATCTCTCATTTACCTAACAACCAATAGTTCTAATATTGAAAATATAATCTCGCACAGTTGTGCAAGAAAAGCAGATGCTTAAGAAGTTCAGACCAAAATAAAACTGAAAGCATTTCTATTAATTTCTATTAATTTCTAAGAATTTCTATTAATTTCTTTTCCCAGCAGACAGCTTTTCTGTGTTCTTTTTTATTGTATCTCAAATGATAGAATATGCTTGAATACTTTAAAGTGAGCAATACACCAACATAAAACTTTTCAATTCTGACCTTTTAAAAACAGGTGAGCATCCTGTTTAAAACTGTAGATTGTACTGGGAGCTTGTGCTGTTTTCAGATTTCTGGAAGTAGTTTTAACAGAGCCTTGGAATAATTTGTACATGATAGACTTATGTTGTTACAGATTGATCAGGAGCTTGTGTTGAGATGAAGTTATGAGACAATGCCTAAGTCACATCTCACTGATGTTCTGAGGTTGTAGAAGAGATAGATCCAAAGCCAAAACCCAAAGTTTTTCAAAACTGAATCAGACTGAAATCCTTTTTTAGTCTAGAGTTCAGGTAGTTTGAGCTCCCTGGCTGTACTTTCACTCCTCCAGCTGAAGACTCACCAATGACAGCCTGTGCAGTGTGGCAGCTAATGTTGCTTTTGTTCTTGATTGCCGTACTTGACACCTACCTGTCGAACGGCAGGTTACTTACTTAGTTGTGGTGGATTGAGCTTTGCTGTAGACCAGATTCCCAACAAGCTGCTCTATCCCTCCACTCCTCAGGATGGAAAAAACCCTCATGAGTCAAAGTAAAGGCAGTTTAATAAAACAAAAGCAAATGTTGTGCAGAAGTAGAGGAAACTAAATATTTTATTCTCTACTTTTCATTACCAAGCCACTTCCCAGGAAGCAGGACTTCAGNTGTGTGTGTGTCCCCACCCCCTTCTCTTCCTTTCTATTACCTTTAATTGTTGAGTGAATATAATATGGTATGGAACATTTCTTTGGTCAGTTTGGGTCAGCTGGCTTGGCTCTACTAAGATCTTTCCCAAACACTGGTGTGTTACCAACACCTTTCTAGCTGCTCATTCGAATCCCAGCACCGAGGATTGCTGTGGGGGGAATTAACTCCATCTTAGCCAAACCAAATACATTAGTGTTGTGTTTAAACCTGCTATTTCAAATTTTTCATATACAGGTCTTGATTAGATCTTGCTCTTTTTTTAATGTGTAGTTTCTGAGGTTTTGTGTTTGCTTTGCATTCGCAAAATGAAAGCTCTTCATTTATTCTCTCATCATTTCACATCCCTGTTTTTGCAGCAGTTTGCAGCTTTTTATCTTGCTCTGTCTGCAGTATTTGCAAGGCTAGAAAGATGATCATATGTTTTCTACATAAAATAGACTAAAGAGTGCTAGAAACTTCTAACCTAATTTTATTAAAGTTATTCTTATGACTGTGTGTTACTGGTCATCGTTGTTGTTTATTTTGTTTGGTTATTTGCTGTTCCTTTAGTTACCTGAAGGCTACCAAATGATGACTTCTCCTGCTCTTCCATCTAGTATGGAAGGAACGGTTGTTTGAGCAGGCTGCTGTAAGACTTGTTTAGAAGGGATCCTTTCCTTACTTTTTACATACTCAACATTTTTACAGAGCCAACTTTGATTGAATTAGGCATGCCACATAGATTTTTTTCCTTCTTCTAGTTTATTTTTCAAAATTCTGGCAATATTAGTTACATATGTTTTTTCAAGTCAAGTTTCTTGTTACCATCATAATGTGGATTAGTTGTATTATGGAAAAATAGGCTGTTTGCATTGAGAATGCAAGGTCAAAATTAATTTTCCTGAGGTGTGAAGTTTCATTCACGCCAGTTTTGAGTGGGGGGGAATGAGAAGCATCCAGATGACTGTTGGGGATTAGCTGCCCTTTGGCCATAGCAGTGCTAGGTCAAAATCTGTGATACCCATCTGACCTGCTGCCTTTTGTGGTTATTTGACACTACTCTTGCAAATGTCCCTGGCCTTCTGAAAGGCTGTCAAGTTGTGTGGCTGTCAGTTGTCTGCGACATTCACTGCAATGTGGTAGAATCTTTTTCTGAACAAATGCTAATGGTTGTTCTCCCTTCCTGAAATACACAGGCCTTACCACAGGAAAAAAAAATTGTTTTCCAGGGCTCATTGCCTCAGGTGTTGCTCAGTTCATTTAAACATTGGCATAGCTGCTTCTGTCCTTGATCATAGTTAATCGAAAACCACTTCAGCCACAATGACAAATTTTGCCTGAGCTGACAAACTGAGTTGAAATTGAAGTAACGTGCCTGAACTGATTGATAAAAGTTCAGTTCCTCTGTAGATAATCAGGGATGCACCTGAATGCTTTAAAAGAAAATGTTGAATTATTCAGAACTTGTGAGTCTCAAATAATCTCTCATGAATGACCTGATTCATAGACAAAGCCTATTTTGAGATCAGGCAGGGCAATTTTAAATAGTTACCATATTCAAACAAATGCGTAAGTGTAGGTCATAGGTGACCGCCTGGTAATTCCACTATCAGACTAGCTCTTTCTGTTGGCAGGAAGGAATGGGTTTGGACGCCTTTGACATCAGTAGTTCAGTAGAGGTTGCAAAAGATGTCATGACTAGTTCAGTGAACGACTTTTATTTCACTGCATCAGGGAGAGTGGGGACAGCAGAAATAATTGTATTTTTAGGTGTAGTTTCTTACCATTGCCACTGCCCCAGAATGTTCTGCAACATTCAGGACCTAAAAATGATGATTTGTCTTACTCAGTCACCTCAATTACCCTTTTTTTAAAGTCTTGATTAGTGTCCAGGGGTGCCGTGTAATAGAGAAAGAAATAAAAAAAGTTATTTGTTACCATAACCAGTGCAAATGTGCTAAAGAGGTAGCAAAATACTGATCTTGCTGACCTAGTGAAATATTTTACTTTCAGTCTAGGTAATGAGTCGAAACCCCAGTGCCATGAATAAAAACAGCTCTTGAGCTTACCCAAGACTGGGGAGAATGCCTTTGGGAAGTCCAGGAGAATTTGCAAAAAACACAAAGATCCAAGAAGCAGTCAGTAAGCTCTCCTCTGCCCCACTAAATTCCAAATTTTGAGTCTAAATCAGTTTTTAGAACAATACTGTATAATATACTGCAGCTACAGTCCATTTTTAAGGTATTCTGTGTCATTCATTCAGTTTTGAATCTCATTTTTTGTATTTAAAGAAGCTGTCAGTTTCAGGGATTTTTTGTGTGTTGAATTTTTACTTTTTACTAGCTCCCTGCTTTTCAATCTGTTTATCTCTTTACCTCTTCTTTGCAATCTCCTCTACGTTTGTATTTTTTCTGAGAAAAATGTTTCAAGATTATAATTGATGGCAAAATGAGATGGTTGACCATTTTTTAAATTAAATGAAAGACCAGTGTCTGTATTTCATCTTTGTCCCCTGAAGTCTTTCCCCTTCATTCTAGTAGCCTTTTGGAAGAAAGTTTGAAGCAGCCTGGACAGGGATTTTTCCTAATTAATATGTTCTTAGAAATACTGTAGTATAAATTGAAAACTGTTGCACCCAAAATGTGGTGGTAAAGCTGTGACTGTGCTTGTAGCTCCTTCTGGCATTCCTCCTAAACAGTCTCTTCAACACATTCCCAAGTTGTGCAGCTCAATACTAGGTTAGATCCCTGAAGGCTCTTGGGTTTTTTATACAGTAGCAGTGGGAAGATACATAATTTTCACTTGCAGCTGCATCCATCAAAACATTTCATTTATCTTGAAATAAGTTTTGATTGTCCTTAGGGATGTGGGCATGTTTGAAGGGGAAGGTGACCAAACTGTTAGTTATGAAGGTCTGGAAATACATGTTGTGAACATAACTGCTCAAAATGTGGCGAGTTCCCTTTTCTCTTGATATTCTCATGGTTATAGCAGAGCTTTCAGTCAGAATTAAATACAGTAGCTAGGCTGCAACAAAGCTCACTGGGATCGAAGAAATAATGTCCTGCTGAGGTGGTTTGATACACATGCCAGAAGAGCTGGTTATCTCTGAGAGATACCTGGAAAGCATCATTATCATTTGCACATATGGCTCAGCTGTTCTCAGCAGAGATGTGATTGAGCTGCATCTGCAAGATGTCCTGGTCTTTTGCGTATTTGTATTCTTCCTCATACTGTGTGGCACTTTGTTTTCCCCAGAATTTCAGGTGACTGAAACCATGCCTTATACAAATGTTCTCCCAGCTGTCATTTTACAAGCAGTGATACACAGAGCAGGGGCTCTACCATTTTGGTTTAGAATGAAGCACAGGCCTGGGTGCCAGCTTTCATAGCATCTGGCTTGAGTCTGTTGATGTAGTCTGAAGAGTTTCAGGGTGAAGCTTTCTAAAAGTCATACCTGTGTATGCTGCACCTGTGGAATGACTTCTACACTCCATGCTCAGAGCCATGGATGTTTTGCCATTGGAAGGTACAAATACACTCTGTAAATAAACCTTTTCCCTAATTCAGTATCAAGAGGGAGAAGTGTATTCTAGGTTGGTGTTCTGAAAGCCCCTTAGGGTCCCTTGTTTGATTATCCATGTGTATCATTATGCAGCCTACACCTACATATAGCAGTTAGTGCCTTCTTGGATGTGGTTCAGGTACATTGCACTGTTTGTATGACTGTCTGGCCTTTTACAGATTTGGTAGTGTCTCTGCCTCAGGTTTACCAGTTCTTGCAGATTAAAGGTATCTAGAATTTACCAGTCTTTGAGAATCTTCCATTCTTCACCCTCAGTGTCACCTGCAAGGTGCTAGCTGCAGAGGCTTGGGACAACTCAAGCTCTCTGTTACTGTAAATATTTGTGACCTGTTTGTGGTCTGTTAACTTGGCAAACTCTTCTTTTTTCTTTTTGTTTTCCCTTGAGCTTTTGTTTTGCATTTTGTTTGTTTGGGATTGTTTTGGTGATTGTTTCTTGTGCATGTGTATATGTATGTGTGTGATTTTTCTATTTTGAAAGCCAAGAAATTGTGCAGTGGGATAAAAATTAACTTAAAGCAATGAGCTCGCATTAAGTACAGGGCATGAGTGCCTTCTATCTGTTGAGTTCACATACAGCTTCCTGTCACTTTTTTTGACAATGATTTTTAAATGAATTTTAAATAACCAATTTTATGTTTTGTGGGGGTTTTTTTCTGCTTTGTGCATGAGTCCTGTTCCTCTGTGTAAATGTGGCAGCCACTGTCATTTTGTATCACTTGAGTTAATAATGCTAGAAATTTTCATACAGTTCATTACATAAAATGTTCCTTCATTTTTTCCATCACTGGTTAATAGGCTGACATGGCCCATCAGAACTGTCTAACGCTGCCTTAATGCAAAGGGAGGAAAGTAAAAGAAGGTGGAACATATACCAGTATTTGTGAAAGCAATCTACATTAAGAGAACTGTGTTTAATCAGCATACATTCAAAAAAACATCTTCATAGATCTTAAAATTTGTGGTTGTGCCTGTAACTCATCTGCTGTTTTCTGATTTCAGAATTTAAAAAATTACATTCCCTTTTCTTTCCTCATATTTTTAGGGACTGTGATGAAGGAACATGCAAAGATAAATCTAACATTTTGTATGCTTGGGCAAGAAATGCTCCACCCACCAGGCTGCCCAAAGGTATTGGCCCTTTAATATGGAGTTCTTGTGTGTAGGGGCAGGGGAAAAAAGGAGGACATGGAAGTAAGAATCTGGCATATCTGGGAATATCCTATAATATTTTGTCATGTCTAATTGAGAGAAACTGTATAAACATCAACCTCATTAACTATGATATGTGTTGTGCTAGCTAATACACTTGTGGGTTTTTGTCATTCTGTTTGCTGTACCATTATGGGTTTCTATAGCGGTAAAAAAGGCAGAGGCAGAGATAAGTATCATCAAAATAAACAGTATATTATATAGCATTAATCTTGCATTTCCTACTGTATGTTACTAGAAGATTACCATTTATGTATGTTTTAGTAGCACAAAAAC
Organism: Dicaeum eximium; assembly: GCA_013396995.1. Classification (NCBI taxonomy): domain Eukaryota; kingdom Metazoa; phylum Chordata; class Aves; order Passeriformes; family Dicaeidae; genus Dicaeum; species Dicaeum eximium. The sequence goes on from VWZP01004935.1 coordinate 132,797, forward strand.
TACATTAAAATATTTTTGTATGTTTGAGAAAGCACAAACAAGTTCAATTGAAACATTGAATTTTTCCTGTTTGAAGTATATGTTGACCATTTAATGTTTTTCATGTTTAATGCTTTGATGCAGTTGAGCAACCTGCTTGTATACTCATTTTCTTGTACGATAGACAACTCTGCTGAATTAAATCAAAACATTTAAGCTACTTGGAGTGGTATGTCTGGAAAACAGGATGAAGTGTTTCCTTGTAATAACCACTAAGGATCTTAGAAATATCTACCATCTGTATAGCCTTGATCTGAAAATATCTTGAATTCTAAGTATTTTTTCTTTCATCTTTTACTGCCCATTTTCATAGGCAGGGGCAATATCATGAAAATGCTTTTTAAAATAATCCATTTGCACACTTACCAACATGAATGTTATTTGATTTGGTTATCAGAATGTCAAGTTTTAAAAAATGGTTACATGGAGGATGCTATAGAAGTTTTGTTCTTAGAGGATTATGTGCAAGTTTTGCTGTTAAACCCCGGCTATTAATACTTCTCTTGTTGGTAAGCTGTGCAAAAATACAAGGTTTGTAGCGAGTGTTCATAAAGATGCCTCATTTGTACACAGAGAGGCTGCTGTCCCCTTTATAAGGTAGCTTTGCCTTTTACTGTGGTATTCTCTGACCAAATAGAAAGAAATTGCTTTCTCTGCTTTTTTTGAAAAATGTTCATTGTAGAACTGGTTTAGAGAATTCCCTCTTGGTGATGATGATAACTTGCAATTTCAGTATTTCAAATTATTTCAAGCTTCTCTGTTGTGTTTTGTGTCTGTGCTTGCTTTTCTCATCAAGTAACATAGGAGCATAATTTCCTCAAGATTTTTTCTGCATATAATATTAATTTAAATCTACAAATATTTTACTGCCGACCTTTTTCTCTTCTCGTTCTCAATGTCTTCTTACTAAGTTACTATTAATTTTTTTGTATCATGCAGATATGAGAAATGAAAGGTCCACCAAATCCTACATGGATGACAAGACTTCATTTTTATTCTGTATTTTTATAAAATCTGTATTAATGTTCTTTGACTGAGAGAGTTTTCTGCATAAAGCAGATACTTATTAATTCATAATTAATTTATGGTCCTAGCTTCTTAGTCTGTTTGGGATCAAGTGCTGGTTTTCCTGGGTTTCAGGACAAAGTTTGCTTCAGTGATGTCTCATATTTTCTAGCCCTTCACTCTTAGCCAGTAAAGTGATTTGTATTTTTTTATATTGTCATTGATGTTGAATCATCTTCTATTTTATTATTTCTGAAAACAATACATTTTCCTTCTCTTAGGTGTTGGATTCAGAGTTGGAGGAGAAACGGGTAGCAGATACTTTGTTCTCCAGGTACACTATGGAGATGTTAGTGCATTTAGAGGTATGCATTTTGGAAATTTGCCCTGTAAGTTGTACCAGCTACAGCATCAAAAATATTTACCTTTAGAAAATAAATTTTCTATTAGTGCCATTTGCAAAGATCAGTGGGCATATTTGTAATACAGTTTGTGTATTAGCTTGACTTCATAAACTTGATTTATCTCTATAAATATTTGAAAGGTGAACACCATTTTTTTCTTCAAAAACTGTGCAGCAAATTATTCAAAGTAATCAAGAAGTGGATAACTATTTTTGCATTTAGGGAGAAACTTCAGGTTTCCATATATAATTCAATGTTTTGTTTCATGGAGTTGAAACAAATAGGTGTGAACACACTTAACCTGTCATTTTACTTGAGTAGATTGTGAACAGATTATATTCACTGGCCAATCAGTCACAGTATTTGTGTTTGGAAAAAATGTAAGTCATTGGGACAGTGTCTTTTTTGTTTGTTTGGCTCAGTTTTTGATTTTGTTTTTTAGGATGAAACACTCATTTCAAGCATAAGCAATATGCTTATTTTTGTCATTGAGTGTTTCACAGAATCACATAATGGTTGAGATTGAAACAAACCTTCGGAAGTCTTCTGGCCCATGCCCTCCCTGCTCAAGCAGGGCGACCTACAGCCTGTTGTCCAGGCCCGTGTCCAGGTATATTCAGGGGTAGAAACACACCAGGGCAACCTCTGCCACTGCTTAATCACTCACACAGTGAAAAACTTTCCTGATGTTCAGCGGAAGCCTGTGTTTCAGTGTGTGCCCATCACCTCTGGTCCTGTTGCTGAGCACTGCAAAGAGCCTGGCTCCCTCTTCTTTGCACCCTCCCTCCAGATCCGTCTCATCTTCAGGCTGAACAGTGCCAGCTCTCTCAGCCTTTCCTCACAGGAGATGCTCCAATCCCTTCATAATCTTTGTGGCCCTTTGCTGGATGCTCTCCATGTCTTTCTCACACTGGGGAGCCCAGCACTGCACACACATCTCCAGGTGTGGCTTCACCAGTGCTGTGCAGAAAGAAAGGATCCCCTTTACTGGCCCTGCTTTGGCTGATGCAGCAGAGAGCATCGTCTGCCTTCTTTACAGCAAGAGCACACAGCCGTTGACACAGGTCATGCTCAGCCTGAGGAGCCCCAGGTCCTTTGCTGACAAGCTGCTTCTCAGCCTGTTGGTGCCTGGGGTTGTACTTCCCCACACGCAGGACTTGGCACTTTTCCCTTGTTCTTCATGATGTTCCTGTCAGCCCCTCTCTTCAGCCTTTCCAGGTCCCTCTGGATGGCAGCACAGTAATCTGGTGCATCTCTCACTTCTCCCAGTTTGGTCTCATTTGCAATTGCTGAGGGTGCACCTGCCCCATCATCCAGGTCGTTAATGAAGATGTTGAACAGGACTTGAGCTATACCACTAGTTACCATCCTCCAACTAGACAACCGTTCAGCTGGAGTTCAGTCCACCTCACTGCTCATCCAGACCATATGTTATGAACTGTGATTTGGGAAATTTGAATTTCATTAATGCAGATTGACATACTGGTGATCAGTGATTTTTAGAGATTTATTTATTTATTTGTTTATATTTCATGTTGCACTTTGTTCTTTAAACCTGAAATGCCTTTTTCAGACACCTTTGATTTTACTCTGTAAATCACATTCTGTGTAGAGTTTTTGGGTTACAGCCTCTGTGGCCATCAAAAGCAAAAAACTTGTGGGCCATCATTCACATGGAACTCATCTGTGATACATTACTGCTGTAGGATTTAAACAAGAATGTGAAGACTCTCATGGGCTAATGAGGTTCATTAATTCATTAAATCATTATGAAAATATTGGTCTTGAAAGAAGAGAAAACTGAATAAGAACAAAAAATTAACGGAGGAATATGTATTACAACAGTGGTTCAAGCTATGCCTGTGGTCTCCCTGTCCTTCTGTGGTATCATGGTAAATAATCCACAGACTGTACTTGATTTGGAATGGAGAAATTACCAGGTAGGTGCATCTTCCCAGTGCCAGGCAGCCTCTCTTCTGTGCATCTCTGGCAAGGTTTGGGCAATACTTAGCTAGAATTTTAAGCAGCACTGTCTGAAGCAGAAGGTATGGTTTCTACCATGACGATACAATATGGCTTAATGGCAATATTGGTAGAGGAGGAAGAAGGAATAAACGCAATGTGCCAGCACTGTTTGAATGGAGCATATATGCAAATGTGGACAGCTGAAGTTGAAAGAGTTGAAAGCTGAAGTTGAAAGAGAAGAGTTCAGATGGACCCTTAAAACTCATGTGATTTTTTTGCCTGCTAAAATCTCGAATAATTAAATTTGCAAACCTCTAAAGAGAGCATATTCATTGACAACCTTCATTATTGTTTGGGGCATTAAAAGTTCCCACTGCTCATTTTCACTCTTAGGTATAATATATGAGTATGTAGTTATTATAAAAAATAGATCAGTAACCTTCTGTGCATGTTAGTTGAGAATGTATTTGGAAATTTTTATTAATGGCTTTAGTTCTTAGTCAAAACTTCTACTCAAAGAACCCACTTGCACACTTAGAAAAACCGCAGTGAAAGAAATCATCACCTTAAATTAAAACATCATTTTATACCCCAAGTAGACCCTCTTCAGTACTTCCTTGTTTTTTTCCTAGAATATATATGCAGGACTTAGAGATGCCATAGCTGTATGCCTGCAAAATTATGAAAGTTTAAGAAGTGTTGTTGACTGATAGGATTATGATGTGGGAGACGATACCAGTGTCAGGTACTGTTTCAACTGTTACAGAGTATGAGAGAGTGTCCTCCATTTTTCAGTGCTTTTTGCTTGGTTGTCTGTGATCTTATTTTTAAAGTAAAAAAACCCTATCTTTTCTGCCATTTGTGAGAAGAAATGTTTTTAATGTTGCCTACCTGTGAAAATCCCAATAGAGAAAAATACAATTTTGATCTAATGAAGTGTCCTAAATCTTCATAGTAGTGTTCAAAGATATTCCATGCGTAATTTTCAATTAGTTTAGCAAGTATTTTTAAATTTCAGGAATAACATAAAGGGATTTTTCTTGTAGTGAGATGTCTGTTGATAACCACAGACATAAGAATAGAGTGAAAGCATAAGAATACAGTCACTGAAGGTTGTATGTAAGCGCATGCAGTTGTCGCAATTTTGAACAGGATAAATGGTGAAATATGCTCAGTTAACTTTTTATGCTTTCATTACTACATCAAGGACTCCAAATCATTGTTCAGAGTTTTCTATTCTGACTTATAAGTAATTGCAAATGTAATATATTTCACTTGATGTAGTAGTTCTTTATGTATTAGCACCCAATTTTATTTCCTATCAGTTTTGGGGGAAAAAATGCTATAGTTAAAGTCATCAACTCTCATGTTCAACTCTTCTAAAAAGAATATTTTTCATTTCATTACCAGGTTTTAAATTAATTCTGCTTTCCATCCCTTCTAACCTATAATCCTGAGCTAAGAATTCATATTTGGATATGCACTTTACTCTCAGATAACAAAATAAAACTTACTGTAACTTGTCTAAAGTAAACAGATTAAAATTTAGGCTGGAGAAGGAAAAATATGTTCTACAAAAATGTGTGAAGAGCCATCTTAGACTGATTTTTCTATTTAATTTTCTTTACTTTTTATATTGTAAAAGGAAAAATTATTGTGGAGTTATGCCTGATAGTGGATACAAGTAAACAAGTGAAACATTGTCAGAAATTTGTGTGCCTTTTTATAGAAATGTTTCGAGTTGAGATTCAAATTAAAGTAAATCTAGCCATCTTTAAGACTGTAAAGGGACCCATTCAGCTTTGAACTTGGGCTGTAGGGATAGGCAGTGCAGTTGTAATCCTGGTCTGGCTTCATTATTCTATGTAAGCACCTTTGAATTTGAATTTTAAAAAATGTGGTAGTTTTCTAATCTCTAGAATGGTTTTCTTTCCTTCCCTTCATATAACAAAGACTAATATTGTTTCTAATCTGCCATATTATTATCTTAGTCCTTTCCAGCACATGTAAGAATATTATCCCCAAGAATCTAAGTGTTTTGAAGTTATCAATGATAAGGTCTTTTAGCTATTCTGTAATGGAAGGTTTTCACATTCTGTCATTTGTATGCGTGCAGCTGTTGCATTGTTTGAAGCAATTTATAATTTTTTGTCAATATGTTTGGAGCAAATTTATGGGGAAATCTTTAATCTTTGATCAGCTTTGGCTTTTTTTTTTTATTCCCCTTCTTGTTCTCTCTATTTTCTTGCACAGTGAACAATGTTGCATTCTCAGCTTCTTATTTTAACCCCCACCTTTTCACTGAGAGTAGGTTTATTTCTCCCTGCTATCACTCCCTGCAAGAATTTTGTTACCCACATTACATATAATAACATAGATATACTTGCTTTTCTTAGTGGCGTGTAGGGGTCTTAGTGTTTGGGTTTTTTTGTTGGGTAGAATAATTAGTTTTGGCCACCAAGCTAGTAGATGTCTTAAAAAGATCTGTTTTCTCATAAGAATGTGAGTTGTATATTGTCATTTGAACATTGAATATTATTCTGTGTGCTTCTCCTTGACATTCTCTTGAATATGCCAGAGTCTTGAATAAAGTTAGCTTTTCATATTCACAGAGATTCATGGCTATGGTATATTTTTATATCCTTTTAGCAAATCAGTAATCTGTGACCTTCATCTGTTAAAAAATTTATATTGAACCAGAATCAACAATTGTCTCCCTTCTGTCTGGAAAATAAGTTGTGAAAATGTCACTGGGCAGTCTGTGTTTGTGTTTTGTTTTTCACAAATTAAATAAAGGGACAGTTTCATTACAGATTTTGTACTAGACTTCTAAAAAGAATTTTACTGAATTGATACTGGATGAGTGACCAGATCAGCAAGTGCAAGCACCTTGAATTACATGAAAAAAATAAATTAAGATAATTTTATGTATCAAATATTAGATACCAATATTAAATGCAGTGTCATTTGTCTCATTCTTTACTAGGACCTCAAGTTTTTCTCAGTTCAGTTCTCAATTCTCAGTTCAGTCAAAATGTTGGATTTTGCCCTTTTCTGACCCAGAGATGAGGCAACTGAGAGGTGTTTTAAAAACTTTTAATTCCATTTTTCAGTCTCATACGAAGGGTGAAACAATACAGATGTTATAACTCACGCCATCACAATCAGAAGCCAATTAGCTATTTCCTAATTACAAAACACTCTAAGTGTTTCTTGGCCTGTCAGTTTTTTGCCGCACCAGGCTGTAGATGCCTTAAAGCCAATCATCTAAAACTACCCCTTGTGGGTGCTCTTACAATGCATCTTTCATAGTTCTATTTCTCCAAAGTATCTAGTCTTATTCGCAAGCCCATCCTTTGAAACTTTTTTCTAGCTCCATTTCTCTCTCAACAATATCTGTCCTATTCCATGGCATTTCTAAGTCAGCCATTTCTTATCTCAAGGTTTGCATACAGATGCATACTGTATGAGTCTTCTGTCAGGCTCTGAGAATTCTCCACAAATCCATTTCCCACATGTTTGTTGTGCTGCATGTCTTGGCTCTTTAAATAAAACTTGTACTAATTACTTCTCCATGGGCATTAGCTTTGGAATTGCCTTGCTCAGAGGTACTCACCTTTGAGGCTACTTCTTACCTTTAATGAAGCAAAGCCAATTCTGAGACTGTATGTGAAGATTATGGTACAAATTAAGGGCTGACTTTGAAATAACAAGGGGTTTGGATCTTCATAAAAAAAGCCACTCTTTTGCAGTGGAAACTTGTAAGTATTCTAATCACAATGAATGAGCTCTATATCATTCCTATTAAATACTAGAAACAGAGCAGTGAAGAAGCTGAATAAATAGTTTGAGCAGAGTGCTCAATTTCCATACTCAGAGTGCAAATAAAGTAGGTTTTGAAGAGTGTTTTTATGAGTAAAAAACCCATACAATTTTAAGCATCTAGGAAATCCGCAAAGTCTCAATGTCTGTGGCAGATTATCATGCATGTAATTGAAGAGTTCAGGACTGTAGATCTGGATAGACAGATTAGCAGAAGGCCTGTCAGGCTTGCTTCAGAAGTCTTAGCAAAATCAGTTTACAGAAGGAGAGTGTTTCTCTTTATGATAATTTGCCTTCACATCAGGTGTGACTATTTGAAAAACTGTTGAGTACTTCTAGTATTTGAGATATTTTTCCTAGAAAACATTTTAAACAGGAATAGCATTGGTGATTATTTTTGACTAATTTAAACATTTATTGGCAGTTAAACTTGGAATGATCATTGCAATGTTGTCATGCATAATTTTTAAAAATTATAATTTTAAAATCTGAAGCCAGTTTAACATGTACCATTGGCTTTGTTTGATATGGGTAAATAAAGGCAGAGAATGTTTAATATGATTGCGTTATATTTGCACAGAACACAAAAGGCAGAGCACAACTTGTCAGTCTTCTTCGGTGAAGTGTTCAGAGCTTTGAGTGTTTCAAAGAGTCAAACTGAAGGAAGAAGAAGCAGGGAAACATCAGTTCTGGCATCCCTCTGTAGTTGTTAGAAAAACATTTAGTTTAGTTATGGCTAAGTATAACTACAAACAGAATTACAAAGCACCATAAGAATTCCTGAAAGGTTAAGACTAATGTATCCATCCATCCTTATTTTTATCTTAATACTGCACTGCAGATCAGATACTTGTGCCAGAAGTTCATTTGTGCTTCTTCTGGTACTGATTTAGATGGTTGCCTTATGTAGTAGCAATTGTAATAATTAGTAGCAACTTTCCAACTATCTTCAGTTCATTTTGAAATTGCTCTGTTTAGATGAAAATGCTGATAAAAATTTTTTCCATGCTCTGAAAATTCAAATTGTGTCAAAATACTTTAATGTTGCCGAACTGAAATAATATTCAAGGGGTTTTTTTCCCCCTCTTCCTATGGTGCTACTTTTAAGACATACTATGACCTAGTAAGGGCTAAATTTTTCAAATATGAAATTAGTTTGATGGTTTGGGGATAATTTTGCAGCAGTTTTCAAAAGATAGAATGGTGATGTTTTCAACTAAAATTTTAAAACTGAGAGACATAAAATGACTGATTGAATTTTAAAATTTTAAACTTTATTAAGTAATAATATTCTAAGAGTAAGCAAGCATTGTCCAATTTCCATTGAAATTAATGTAGTGCAGAAATCTAACAATATTAAACTTATAAAAACTGAGTTCTGGAGTGTCACCTGTGTTATATAAAGAAGAAAAATTTAGTTTGAAATGAGGAGAGTAGGGCAGAAGAGACTTTACAAAAGCCTTTGTAGCAAACACTGAGGTATTGAGATTATAAGTGAAGCTGCCTGCAGGGAAGATTATAAAGAGTGTATACATGTATTGAGCTTTTTCTAAAACCATTGAAAAGGTTTCTCTTTCTCTTGAATGTTTTCTTACCATTCCCCTTCTTTTGTCCTAATAGCTTTGTCTTTTTGGCACTTTGGGATTCTTGATTTGGTAGTCTTGATTCTTGTAGGTAATCTTGATGAAGAAGCTACTGTTCTTGTTTTTCTTTTCTGTGCACAATGAAGACTTTGCTTTTTTGTTGCTATTTGTAAAGGTGCAACTGTGGTATAGTGATTCAGATTTTTAAATCCAAAAGTGCTTATTGGGATGCACAGAGCTGGAGTAACTAAGAATTTGTAGATGCCATGATGATGAGCGTTATGAGAACCCAGTGAAATTATATTAGCAGCTATTTCACTTGAATAACACACACATTAATTTACAAATCTACTTTGTGAACATAGTGAAAACAAATTCTAGTAAATTCTACTACCAGTGATGGTGAAAAGCATACTGATTATCATCCCTTAATAGCAACATGCCAGGTGACTGAAATAGCTAATATGTGAAAAATTGAACTGATAGTTTTTAATCTGTCAAGTTTCCATGTAATGACCCACTTTGGCCATTATCCTTTTTTCTGTTCAAATGCGCTACTTTTCCAATTTGGAATCTGGCTTATATATGGGAGGAAAAACTCTCAGAAATTACCACTTCTTACCATACCTACTCTGATCTCTTTTTTACCTGAAACATATACTGTTGGGTGATGTTTTTTCAGAATGTTCTGTTTACTTACTTTGGAGTTAGACCAATCTTCTAACTACAGCTATTATTGTATAAACATAAGAAAAAGAAACTTGCTTAAAAAGGAGCAAAGATTGAACTCCCAGATGGCCAACTATGATTGAGTAACTGTCAAGATGACTGGGTCTTTAAATTAAAATGTCAAACATATCAACTAATGATGATACAGTACACTGACAAACAAATTAGCTATTTTTACTCACCTTCTAAGATATCCAATTTTAAATAGCATTGCTATCTGTATTGGTATATCAAGTTCACCTGCTGACTGTTATTATAAGGATTTCTGGCAGCTGCATTATTAAAGTCTAAAATTACTGCTTTTCACAAATCTTTCATTTTTCTAACTTTGATTAAAACATAAATTTGTTTGAAACAAAACGACTTTTTCTGCTAGTGTAAACATGATACTGTTTCACTTCCCAGATGCTAGTTCATAAAGATAATTTTCTAGTACAGTAGTTTTCATCCACTGAAGTTTTTCTTTGTATTAGGATTCTACAAATGCACTACTGAGATGATAAAGTTTGTGCAAATTTCAGTACTATTTCCACAGTATAACAATTTTACTGCACACAGTAAGATTAAAACTTGCTCTGTTTTCTGGTGTTTTTTACACAGCAGAAAAGTCTTGTTAATATGTAGTAATTTGCAGGGATTCACTTCCTAATGATAAAACTGTTTCACAATTTGTACAGATAAACACAAGGACTGCTCTGGTGTAACTTTACATCTGACACATCAAACGTGAGTATTTTTTAAAATGCTCACCTATTTTTTTATTGGAATAGGAATTGTGAATTCCATTGAAAACATGTGACATAAAAATAATACATACTTCACAACATTAAGAATTTTCAAGTTGTGTCATCTGTTGGCAAAAAATTTCATTTCTGCTAAGAAATGTGACACAGCTGTGCTGTGGGTACTGAGTTAATCCAGTTTAAGAGCTCCATATTTAGAAACCCAGGATGCAGATGATAGCTTTGTCCTATTTCACATACTTTGCAAAAAATGCTTTAGAAATGGTAGCAAAAAAGAGAGGGAGAGGAGAACTGCTGTGAAATAGCTTTGTTTTCAGGAGACCTGTTTCAGATGTAATATAATGTTTAGAAATTAGGGGTATCAAATGGTATTGCAGATCAAGTCACTTGCAGTTGTGTTTTACAGAGGGCTTGTTTACCAGAGCTTGTGTTTTCCATTGCAGGCAGCCATTGATTGCAGGAATGTATCTTATGATGTCTGTGAACACGGTCATACCACCAGGCAAGAAAGGTGAGTCATCATTTGACAAAGTGATCATGAGTTCAGCATCTGATCTATTATTTTTCCTTATTGTGGAAGTAAATTTGACAGAGGCTTGCTGATATGTAGATGGACAAATTATTTATTTGATTGATTAAACAAATGAGGAAAAAAATAGTTATGTTTGAGATTGTATCCTGTTTCCCTATGACTACATCAGTAAAGACAATCAATGCTGTATAAACATAATGTGTACAAATAATAGAGTATTTCTTTAATTTATTTTCATCTAATATTTTATAAAAAATATCCTACCTCTTTTCTAATTCCTCTTCTCCCCTCCAAAAAGCCATAAACTCTTTTGGAGTCTTCTTCATATGTCATTCATGACTTTTGTGATTCTACTAAGACTTCAGTTTTAAAAAATTAATTTCTACCAGTAAGGACCTGCTCTTTTTATTCCCGTGTTCTTAGTTGGTTAAAAGGTCAAAATGCTGGGGGAAAAAAAAAAATTATAATATAAAGTTTCCGAACCAAGAGCACCATTTGTCCCATTCACAGTTAGCTGCCTAAATATGATGAGATGGTCAAATGCTCAGCTGACTCCAACTGTTTAGTGAATTCAGCAACTTGAAACATTTTTAAATTTGAATTGTAATTAAAAATATTTTGCTCTCCAATATGAAAACACACCAAATTAATCCCTCACTATCCCCAAGAATATTTGATCAGTGTAGGAATTTAATTTTTCAACTGGAAGGATGAGGGAAAAGGGCAAACAAACAGTTCTGTAGTTGCTGATAACTGCCTTCTCATGTTCAGTCAAATTTACAGCTCTTAAGTGGAGCATGAAATTCGTTAAAATAGGAAATGTGGTGGTATGTCTCAGAAAGGCATTGGGATCTTTCTCTGGGCTCTTCCTTAGGTACTGTTACTGCACTTAACACAAGTACTACCCTGTAAACATTGTACAGCACTTCTCTGACAAAGTCTCTTGTCTAAATTGAAATTAGGTCTGGGCCTTTATAATCAAAACTTCATTGTAAATTGTATCAGTTTAGAGTTATATCAGTTTATTTTAATTTTCCCGAGTAGATAATTTACCATAACTATGTTTGTTTTAAGCAACCCTCAACATAGTCTGTAAGTAAATGTATTACTTTATTTTATTAAATAGCAGTACTGTACACCAGAAGAAGTTCTTCTGGCTTTGAGCCAGAAAGATTTTATATGTATGTCAGCAGATTAGGTAAATTTCAAGTAACCTGCACTGTATTTTATTAGTTTTCCTTTGCAGATGTCTTGAGATGGACTCTGCAGAAGTGTAAGATATTATCTATTATCTTTTGAAATCATCTGTTGTCCATTGTAGGTCTGATGAAAATATACCATGCTGAATGAAGTACAGTAATTCAACTTTTCTCTGTTTGATATATGATCTGTTTGTCATTGTTTTTTGCTGTCATATTTTCACAGTGGTTGATGCAGACATTGCCTGCCGTTACAAAAGGTCTCCAATGCACCTTTTTGCCTACAGAGTTCACACGCACAGACTAGGTAAGAGTAATATATGTATATCAAATATCTAACAGGAAAATGTTGACCCTGCAACATATTTTTTAAAGTCTGTCTCACTTCTTATGTATATTGATATCTTATACTATCTCACTTCTTATGTATATTGATATCTTGTAGGTAAAGTAGTGAGTGGATACAGAGTGAGAAGTGGTCAATGGACATTGATTGGTAGGCAGAGTCCGCAACTACCACAGGTTGGTTGGGTTCTTTTTAGTTCTGAATGTAAATTTTAATTATCTTTGTTTCAAACTAAGAAGCTGAATTGGAAATCACGTGTCCACAGATTTGTGTCTTGGTGTTTCCACTGGGTATGTACTGTTGTGCTCCTGGAAGTGAATATTGCCAAGTATTATCACAATTAGATTATGATGCAAAAGTCATTTCAGATGTGTAGCACCATCCCTGTCATCAGTGTCTATTGACACAGAGAATATGAAGCATTTTCACTGATTGTGATGAATCATCCTCTCTTTCAGGCATTCTACCCTGTGAAATATCCGATAGACATTAGCTATGATGATATCTTAGCAGCCAGATGTGTATTCAGTGGGGAAGGCAGAACTACAGAGACACATATAGGGTAAATTTTATCTTTTTGTTGCATTTCAGAACTTCTTATTAACAGGGTGTTGGTTATATGTAGAAATGTTTTTGTTTCATGTTTTCTTCCAAGGTAATTCTAAGAAACAATTTATGCTAGGATGTTTTGTTATGCTCTCTGGTATACTTAAGATTTAACTCCACACAATGTTCATTGACGTTACTTACATGAATATTCACTTTGCTGAAGTGTTCAGAACACTTCTGAAGTGAAGCCGTGCTGCGAGACAACTTACACAGATGCTGGACTAAGATGGTGTTCTTAGAGAAGGATTCAGAATATCAATTCTAGAAAAAATATTTTTAAATCAGGTGACAATATTAACTGTTTCTAGTGAATTAATAAAACTTCACAATTCTCTACACTATTTAATAAGGAAAATATATAGAAGCTTATAAAATTCTGATATTTTGACCTATTGCAAAATCTAGCCTTAAAAAATTTGGACCAATACTGCAATTACCTTTTTTCAGTATAAAAATATACAGGCTTTTATGAAAAACATTCAAACCAGAAATTACTAATAATAAAAAATAGGAAAATCTGAACTGGGTTAGTCACTCATGCTACTCTGCTGCAGGTGGCAGACAGTCCTGTAAGATCAAGTGGACAAATACAGCTGTAAAAATACATAAATTATTAATACTCTCTTAACTTGCTGTGGTTCTTTGAACTGTAATTTAATGCATATGTAGAGAAACAAAGATAATCTCTGGAAATGTCTCCATTCTGGGAGTGTGTGCTGCAGCATTCCAAGGAAGGAGATTTTTATGCATTGAGCACCCTAAAGTTGCATCTCAGTGGAGGGTTAAGGATTCAACATGGATTTATCACCTTCCAGTGATAAATGGAAGGAAGCTCACTCTGCTTCCAGTGAGCAGTTAAGATAGTGATGTGTAGCAATTGGAAAAAATGAGTTGAGAAGAGGTTTTTACAAATATCATGACACTAAAAGCATAAAAGCTTAATTTAACTGCTGACCTTTTTTCACAAGTTCAAAACGTTTCTGTCATCTTTCTGTAACTTCCCCTAAAGTAGTTCCTGTTTGTTGAATAATCCTTACAGTTTAAGAAACAGTCTTTTGAAAATTATGGTATTTTCTTTCAATGTACTAGTATGCTTTCAATGGGGAAACTCTTTCTCTGTCCTTTTCATTACAGTAATTGTTATTGTTATTATTTTACTATATTTATTATTATTTGCACTATAATATATGAATGTGTATTGTATGAATCATGCCATGTTGTTTATTAGTATTATCATTATTATTTTTAGTATTACTATTTTTTATTTATTAATATTTAGTATTACTATATTTTACCACAAGTTTTGCTTTGTCCCAGTATGGAGATAGCAGGAGTGGTGGCAGTGAGCAGCAGTACTTAACTGCCACCTGAAATTAAACCACTACAAATGCTTAGACACAATAGCATGTCAGGTGAACCACAGTTTGTGTATTTTCCACATCCTATTTTCCACTGGAGTTTTAAAGAGGAAGCAATTACAGTGGTGGATATTGGAGGTCCAGCAGTGAAGTTAATGCTTTCTAAAAACATAAGCAGAGCTTGCCCAGTTTTGTAGTCTCTAAGGGATGCCAAACTTCCAACACATAGGAAAACAACCAATTCACCTTTTGAAACAGTCTCTTCTCCTGTGTTTCCCTTTCTCCCCTCTGGCTTGTGTTATTATTGTTGCTATGGTGAATAAATGAATGCTGCAGAATGCCGCTAGAAAAGTCAGCACTGATGTCTTTTGCAAACAGCTAATAGAGCACCTCTTTATTTTTTTAATGCGTGTAGGCTCACTGTTTAATTGTGAAAGCTAATTTAAAATCTTGGTGTAAACCCCTGTATTTTATGAACTTTCATTAAAAAGTCCTAGGTTATTAATTTTCAGGATTGTAGATCTAAACAAAAGATACTAACCTATATGGCAGAGGAAGAAACAGACCACAGTTGTAAAGAGGCCATATATACTCTGCTTCACAAACTAACATTTTTCAGAAAGAAAACTTACTTGTGCCAGCTGTTTTTTCTATTTAAGACAGGATTATGTAGCAGTAGAGAAGAGTTCTGTTTCAACTACATGCACATTTATCAAAGAGCTGAATTTTGCTAGTGTTTTATCATTCCCGTTGCACTCATGTTTTTGTAACAGAAGCCTACAAACAAGTTATTACCAAGGTTGACACTGTTATGTTCTCTTTAAGAGATACTTACGGTAGCTTAATGTGTAATGAAAATAAGTTTTGCAGTATTAGAACCAGCATGATTGGACAATAAATGAATGCACTTGATGAGAAAAAGGGCTTACTGAGCTATTTGTCGAATAGCTGCTGAAATGAATCATGTATGTTATTTGCAACAATTTCAAATTATATTCGTCCAAGAATTGCAGGAAAGTAAGTGGATAGTAATGTAATGAATGATACAGCTGTGTCATACTTAATCAGAACATGTGCACAGTTGACAACACAATGGGAACTGTGGAGTATGCTGGAGAAATTAGAAAGAAGAGTAGTTTAAATAGGTGATGCAATTTTCTGTGAAATCAAAAGCAAATTGCTAGGAATTTCTGAGATATGTGTGGTTTTTGTCCATACTGCTTTTCTCCAGTATAAACCAAAGGAAATTTCTGATATTCACTACTATGTGGGTAATGCATGCTTTAGTTTGGGACATTGAAACATTTGATTGCATATTTTAGTATCCTGTTAAACAAGTTAGATGAATTAAATAACAGATATTCAGCTCATTATTTCCTAAGTGCGTCATCTTTTGTGTACTGTGTAGGGGTACTGCCAATGATGAAATGTGCAACTTTTACATTATGTACTATATGGAAGCCAAGCATGCTGTCTCATATATGACCTGCACACAGAACGCAAACCCTGAAATGTTCAGAAATATTCCACAGGAGGCAAATATTCCTATTCCAGTCAAGTCTGATGTGCTGAAGATGATCCATGGACATCATGAAGGTGAAAAATACTTGTAATCCATTTTATTCATGTTCACTGATTTATTTCTCTGTGTTGTGTTGGTATGCAAAATTTTCATAAAGACATAATGAAGTTCTGCATAAAATTCAAATTGCTAATTAATAAAGCATCATGGGATTCTGCTATTGGTTTTGGTGGAAATGTCTGCCATAGTCTTTTGTCTGTTTCTTTCTCATGTTGTCTTCCAATTTCTAACGTATTTTTACAGCTGTGTGACTTGTGTGCCCTAAAGACTGGCTTCTTTTTCTATGCCAAACTTTATATTAACTGTTTCTTAATGTTTAATGTTTACTTCTGTCTATTTCCTACAATACTGAATCATAACATTCCCCTAGTTTTCTAGATCCCACTGCCGTGTTATGGGAGGAATCACACTTTTACAGTGAACAGTTGTAGGCATATAAATTGCAGCAACAGTATTATCCAGAGGTAATCTGGTTGATGTGTCTGTGTAGCAAGTACAAGTTGTAGTTTTATATTTCACTTTTTTACTGTTGCATTTTTGTGGTGGTATGACTACTGTGATAAAAATACCACGCATTTGTTTCAGAAAGGCGTTTGTTCCTCAGTAGGGAGGTAATTCCCTTCACATGCAGAGATTAACATCATACCCAAAACCTATTTTTCAGAAACTAAGGATAGTGATACAAGTTCTTTGCTGCAGCAGGCCAAAAAAGAAGAGGCAGAGATTTTGGATCAGGGTATGTACTTGTTTATTTCTATGTCAAGTAAAGGACTCATTAATGTAAAATACTGATAAATTGTATCCGGATTTTTAATGATTTATGAAGTTATTAATCTGTTTATCATTAATTGATAAAATTTGCAATGTTCTGTAAAGCTGATAGGGTTGCATTTTATATAAGAAATAATAAAAAGAATTAATTTACCACTGATCTCTAGCCTTGTAGGTAAAATTTATTAGTCATTTGAATTTCATAATGTTTTCCTGTTCTTTGTTTAATTTGCTAACAAAAAATGTGATTTATTTGTATGTGCATGTATTCTGTATGTAACTATTTGCTATTAACTCTTCGTTGATTTTTCAGTTTGTATTACTATGTGTGTATTATGGAATAATGTTCTTATGCTTCAATATTTGCTATAAATGCAAATATTGAGTTGAGGTTGAGTGCAGCTGTTTAATAATCTATTAATTTTTACTATATTTGTGTATATGTATACATTACAACTCACACAAATGTGTGTAGTACTTAGCTGGAGGAAAAAAATCTATGACTGCTATAAAGATTTTAAAAATATTCAGAATATTATTTATGTTTCAGAAATATCTTAGACTCTACTTTAAAGTTCTTTTGAGGCATATACTGTTAGATAGAAATTGCCTCAGTATCAGGATTTTTCTTTAGACTAAGGGGAAGTCCTCATCAGCTACAGATCCATACAATTTCCATTGAACACTTTTGAGGTTCAAGGACTAAATTAGAGCAAATTCACTTTCGCCTTTGAGAAAAGCAAAGATTGGACAGTGTTTAGCATTTTTGATAACATCTCCCAAAGGGGTTAGATTTTTTATGTACTCTGCCATTTTTTAGAGTTAACTCAAATAATTAAGTTTTAGTTGCATAAAACTAGCTTCTAGAGTGTGAAACTGTCTTGAATGAAAGAATTTTTTATTATTAAAAACAATATTTGCAGTGGTGTACCTGATACTTACCTCAGTCAATTCAAGATGTATTTTTTAAGATAGAAAAACAATTCAATTTTTAAAATCCTGTTTCAGAGCAGGAAGAGCTATCTGCTTACAAATTTATGTTGAAATTCACGCTGACAATCTCGTTTACCCTTGCATTACCAATAAGTTCATTAGCATTTGATGAAGGTTCTTGTTATGCATATGTTTTATTGAATTCATTAGTGTTTGAAAAAAAGTGTTGAAAAAGATCCTGCTGCTAAAATCTTTTTCATTTGTCTTTGAAATGTATTTTGAAGACATTTCTGCAATGCAGTCTGGTTTGCTGAGAGCACTGTTTAATATATGTCTTCATCTAACCTGTTTCTATGGAAACACACAATTGTTTTGTTCGTTTGACATTACTTGGGTTCATGATGTGAAATACCAAAACACAGTAGTTGCTGTAATTTATTTTCCTGTTTTTAATTGTTAGATTAAGATAAATTCCCCCATCATTTACAAGAGCCTGTCTTCAATTTTATATTGATACAGCTTTAGCTTCAGTTGAATTATGTCTGAGTAAGCAAAACAACAGGAAAAAACGGTTCAGGTTTGGTTTTATTTTTGTCTCCAAAGAGGGAAATTTGAGTGCCTGGCTTAGAAAGTAGGTTTTGGTTCTGCAAGTGCTCCCCAGATAGGCTGGGGAAATCAGGAGGTGAAAATGGTCTGCAAAATGTGCCTGCAAAAATTCCATAGAGATTGGAGTCCAGTTCTATGGGGTAAATCTGTTTTAAGCAATGGTCTTGTCAATTCATCCATTTCCTCAAGTAACTTCAGTGATTTAGCCAGTAGGAACCAAATTTGACAAGAACTTAATGACAGGAAAATTCTACAGTTTGGAGGGAGGAGGCAGTGGACCCTACACGAAAGCACATGCATACATCCACTGGAGTGAGGTCATTATAGTACATCCATCATATAAGTACATCCTTTCACAGAGGTGAAAGAAATAAGTCTTTCCCTTTATGATCTGGCGTGATCATATTGAATGATCATATCATTCTGTATGATAACCTTATCTACAAAAGACAGAGACACCAGAACGGAGTCTTTGATTAGTTCTGTTGCTGCTGAGCTGTTGCTCAGGAAATTCACTCTTTATTTTGCTCTGAAGAAAGCACATCAACAATTTTCCAATAACTCTGTTTTTTATCTTGCATTGGTTTCTTTCTCTGTAATTTACTAGGTTTTAGCAGCTTTTTTTTACCCTTCTTAGTTTCAGGCAACTGAAATAAACACTGTTACTTCACTATTACTTCAATGAACATCGAAATAGTTATAAAATTGTTGTGCTCCCATGGAGGTGATGCCATGATGATTTTTTGCCTTTTCTTTTTTATATATACCTTTTATGTATTCTCAGTATTCTTAGCACACATACTTGTAATTCTTTAAGCCTGATATCTTGGCATAGTCTTGATATTCTGCTAGCCAAAAAAACAAAACATCCTAAAGGCCTGACAGTTGGGGCCTGAAAAACCTTACACTATCTTGAGAAACCAAAGCCCTCTCTAGAACATACTTTGTAAACTAGATTCAAGCTCCATCTAGGGAAGAATACTTTAAAATAAAGAAATGTCATGCTATTAATTTAAATAATATACTATATTATATAATATATATAATTTATAATATACTATGTATAATAATATATAGTATATTATATATAATTATATATAATATATTATATATAATATTATACAATTATATAATATATAATCTACTATATATAACAATA
>VWZP01004935.1:152204-173521 GCA_013396995.1 Dicaeum eximium
TATACTAATCTACAAAGTCTGTAAATTTATATATCCAGTATACCATGTGTGTGCATTTCAGCGTATTCCACCTTGACGAATTATTGAACCTAAGGATTCTTATTAAATACCGTGATAACCCTTTTATCCCTTAACCGTGTTTAGCTCATAATCCTAGAACCAGAGAAAAGGCACCAGAGATACTTACTAACCTGCAGTTAGAGATATGGTCAAAGGCACAATTTTTATTGTCAATACTCTTAAATCTAAGAATTCGTCTCAAAGGGGGAAAACAAAAAAGTCTGCCATATGAAAGTATCTGCCTGAAATTAATGTGTATGTCATGTTTGCCTGAGCATAGAGGTACCTTCTGGTCACACATAGGATGTTTATTGTATTGATACATCCAGGTGTTATCACTGCATTTACATTTAATTTTCAATTTCATCACCTTCACTTGTCAGAGGCACATTAAGAAACAATGCAAATATATAGAATTAAGCAGTAACCATCACAAAGTGAACCAGCACTCTGCGTGAAGACAAAGCTAAATCCCTGCTGTGTTAAAATTTATCTGAATTTATCTTAATGAAACGGACCGCATTATATAGTTTCTGAAACAGCAGTGAAGATTAACTTTTCATAGGAAGTGAATTATTCTAGGAAATGCAATTGATTTAGATGTTAAGTGTTTTGGAAAGTTTTCTGTTCCTGCTGAAGCATCAAGTCCCTAGTAAAACAAATAATATGTACGTTTATTTTTTGTTCATCAACAAAGATTTGATTAAATTGTACTCAATAGATATAGAGGAGCAAAAACCATTTATTTGTTAGCATTCGTGATCTCTGTCATATGTTGAAAAAATACCTAAATGTGTTTCATTCTGCTTGTTCATCACTTTCCTGTGGCATTGTAGTGTAGTGTAGTTCAGGTTTGTTTTGGTATGTAAGCAGTGAAGCAGCCTTTACTACTGAGAAAGTTTGCTGATGGTGTACCTGAAAGCTTTAGAAACTTGTGCATATAAACAATAGGAGGAGTAGCTTCTTAAAAACAAGGAAAGTGTAAGACGGGTGATGGTTAATTGGATGTCCAGTATTTAATGTTTTGACTAGCTCATTATTTTATATCGCATTTTGTGTGTATTAGGTATAATCATAAATTGAAGCAGAAGGGGCAAAATTTTTCTACTAAAATTAACAGAATTATTTGGTTATATTTATGTTATTATAAAATATATTTCATATATTAGACATAATTAAATATAATTATGTTTAAATTATTTAAAGCAAAATTCAAGGTTGGCTTGAGCTGAAAATTCAGTAGCAGCATATAAACCAAGAATTAGATTTTGGGTTTTGTTTTAGAATGGCATATGTGAACACACATGTATGTCACATACACATATATGGGAGAGAAAAGAGTTGAGATTTTCATTGTACTTCTGGTATTATGTTTGTCATGGCACTTACAAAAGTACATTTTTACTTCTGTCTGGCTTAGAGAATTTAGGAGTTAGTACCAAAAAAGTAACACATATTTTGCTTCTGGTGGTGGAATCTGAAGTGAGTCGAAGTTACAGTCGCTCTCAGCACTGGTGTTGGTACTACGAATCAGTGGGATTTTTTCCCCTTATTCCTCATTATTTCTTTGTTGCCATGAGACTAAGTTATTATAGGAGTTCAAATGGGAAAGTTCAGTATAAAGGAACATAAGATCTTTCTTTTGCAATGTCCCAGACAGCTTTATGTGAGGTCCCTTTTTCACATCTGAATGTGTTAACTGAAATCCTATTAAACCTCCTGTGTTTAAGGTAATATTGCAGTTTCAGTCAAGCATTCAGATGCTAGCTTCTGTAAAGCTGAGCTTCACATTTGCAGTCATTACAATTGGTGTCCTAGTGGTGAGATAGGTTGCACAGAAAATACCTCATTGCATTTCTACCTTGTTGTTTTAGAGATTAAAATGTGTATAGTGAGAGAAATAGTACACAACAGAAAGAAAATAATATGGCTCTGTAGTCTAAGGCAATTTGAGAGCATCTGATTACAGTGTGTTTTTCTCTAGACTCTTACAAGAGTTGCAGAGTGATTCTAGGTAGCTGGGTAGTCTGATGTTGAGATCTGTTTTCTTAGTCTTTGAAGATACACAAAGCAAAGAACTGAATCTAAGTCTGTATATACACATCTCCTGCTGAAACTGACTGGAAATGCGTCTTGAACATAAGATGTGGAATATGATACAAAGTGCCTTGTAAATTCACACTCTGAGATGTTTCTAGGTGGACATGCAAAATAAACGACTATTCTGTTTGTCTAGCAAAATAATAGTAATTATGGACCTTAATTTTGCAGTACAGGCTGAAGTACTTTAATGTAAGCATGTGTTTCATGAACGGAGATGATGGAATAAAATGTTAGGAAAAGTCTTTCTGTTCAGTTAAAGTATTTAGTCAGGAGTTCTTAGAAGGGGAATCTTTGAATAAAGTTAAATATACATATATTTTGATGGCCCATTGACTTTAGGAGGAACTTTCTTTTTAAGAAAGTTTAACATCATAATCTGTACAAAATGGGGTCTGAATAAAGGTTACACATAAATCGCCCATTTATTACCTGTTAGATGCCTACCCCATCTTTTAATTATTTTCAGTTGTATAGTATACTTGCATATGACTACACACACATGCACGCACAGGGATAAGTATTTTGCATGAGGTACTTGTTAGACAGCTGAAAATATTTTGCTGAATCTGTTGAGTTGGGAAACATTGTGTCTGTGTTGAGTTGCATATTTTCTGTAAAGTTCTGCATTTCTAAGAAAAGCTTGTTACAATAAAAATACATTTAATGAGATCTTTTTGCATCTGGGAGAGGAATCTGATTGGTTTAAGTGGAAGAAGGAAATACAGATCCTCTGCTCTTTGCCCATCTCTCTCTTGTTTCCTTAAGGGAAAAAAAAATAGGAGAGGGGGAAATGTGAAGGGAGGCCTGCAATATCTTTTGCGGCAGGTGTTGAAAGGAAGAGGAAAGGAGAATCAGCATGCAGGCAGGTCTTCAGTTTCTCAATAGTGTGTTTTTGTGATAATGTTACATGGCAAAGTCATGGAAACAGCATCAACCAAGAAGATGATATATTTTTATGCCAGCATGGGTTACATTTTTTTCTAAAATAAATGTTTTCTATAATCTACCCTTATTAGTTTGTGTATGACTGTGAGAAAAGAGAGGAGTTTGATTTGGTAGGTGATTAAAAATCCTTAGGAGAGGCTTGAAACAAAAGACAAATTTGTGTTCTAGTATTGATATCGGATATGTAGAATGAAGTGTTAGAGACATTTTTAGATGAAGGCCAGATTTACAAGAAAACCTTCAGATGTTTTCAGGCTTTGACAACATGTTGAGGGCTCAGGTTGTATGAGATCTCTTAAAGAGAGTACAAAAGTAAGATAAAAGTGACTGAATTAAACCTTGGAAGAAAATGCTACTAGAAGATACTAAGAGTGATATATACTGCTAGGAAATTATAATTAGGGATATTCAGAAGAGCAGAGGTTTGCTTGCTCTCTGAACACTGAATGATCCTGCTCAAAACTGTAAATAAAAGATGAGCCTTGGATTTTGTTAGGATAAAGTTATTCAAAATCTTTACAAGAGCATCTTCAGCACAGTAAAAAAGGACCATCACATCTAAGCAAAAAAAAACCAATTGGTATAAGTTGTATATCTAAGCAGGAAAAGTGTAAAATAAGCATGGGAAAAAGCCATTTCAAGTTGAATGTTTCGGTCTTCACTGTCTGACCCTTATGTTCTCTGCCAATGTTATGATTTTGTTTGTATGGCTATAAACCAAAATATTGCTCCGTAAAAGAGTTCTTACAGTGTAGAACCACCACAGGAAGTTTAAATTTACTGGAATGTGCTTGTGCATTGTTTCACTCTTGAGATGTTGGTCTTCACAGCTATCACTTCTCGCAGAAATAATAAATGGGTGTTTGTAGCCAATTATCTTTTCCATAGAGGAAACTGTGCTGATAGTTTGCATGTTAAAAATACAAGTATCTTCTCTGCAAGTGACCTAATCAGGCAGCTTCCAGGATACTGAACTGCTAGATTTCAGTTTCTTAAGTAAGATCAAGTTCTTGATTCATCCATGTCTTTATCTAGTTATACTAAGGCATTCTAAAGGCCAGGCTGTCTCACCACAAACAAGACCAAGCATTGACCAATGTTTTTTTCCTACTATGTATATTCAGGCAAACAGCACCTTCAACTGTTCCAGCTGGTACAAGACCACTGCAAAGTGGCAACCCATGATCATGCTTTGATGTTTGCTGGATATTGCATTGCACAGAGCAACTTTTATTCAGAATCAACATGAATCTGCTCTTTCTAGTTATCTCTAGCAAATTTTGAACTATATCTTAAAATTACACTGCTTACAAATTATTGGAATCTGCCTGGACATCACAAGGAAAGCTGGAAAAAAGTTAGATGCACATTCAGATGCACACATTTCACATGTGTGAAATTTAGGGTAGGGTTTCAGACACTGGGTAATCAGCAAAATTAAATTCTTCACTTTAATGTCTTTTGTGCCTTCTCAATACTCGGAGTTCTGTCAAAATGCCAGGACATTGACAGGAGACTTCAGCCTAGTGTTTGTGATAGAACTTTGGAAATACTGGTCACATATGTAGACTTCATGGATTTTTTTTGAACTTTGTATGTGGAGATGCCATATTCATTTTCTCAAACACGTTCACTTAAGGAAAGGATCACAATTTCAGGGCAGCGGCACTTCTGACCACTTCTATTCTCTGATGCACACCCTTTTCCATACATTCAGACAGTTCTAAATATTTTTAACTGCTGTTAAAAAATCACATGAAATGAAAGCTTAATGAAAAGCTCAAACAGGACAAGCTCAGCTTAGAAGATACCTCATCTCTACCTACGGATAATACTCAAACTGTCCTACTCTATACACCAGTGTCCGAAGGTTCCTCATATACCTTATGGTTATTGGCTCAGCTCTAGGAGAAAATCAAAACAGATCACTCTACTTAGACTTGAATCCCCAATTAATAGCTTCCATGAAGACCACTGGAGTTTTCTATGAAAGCATCCTGGTGTAAAAATTACTCCCTTTCATTTCATGTTTTTAAGTTGAATTCTCCTGCTCTCTTTTCTTCTTATCCTCTATTGAGCCCTATTTTTTAACAGTTGCTTTTGAAGAAGGTAATATCACACATGTAAACAAAAGTAAAAAAAGAAACATTTTTGTCTTCTTTTTATTTTTTGAATCAACAAACAATATCTATTTTAGAAACTGGGTTAATTTTTCTGTGACAACACTTGCACACCAGAGATAGAATGCAGCACTTTCAGCTGGAGCATGAAGCTGTCAAACTTCTTCACTCAAGTAGATTGAGCATATAAGCTGTTAGAGTTCTGAAACCTTTGTAACAACTGTAGTATATTGTCCTTTTGCAGACAGTAATTACAAGTCAGTTGATTAGACAGTTGATACAGAACTAGGAGAGAGTGAGCTGTGCAAGGATCATTAAACTTGCTTTAAAAAGGCCTGCACTTTAAAATAGCATGAGGCTTGTTTGTTTAGGGAGACTTCTCCCTAAAGTTACATTACAGTAATTAAAAAAAGTTACATTACAGACAGTTACATTAGGGAGAACAGTGCTTTCACCACTCAGACCTCTCATAGGAAATAATTGCATCTAGGTCATCTATAGGTCTCCAGCCACAGATAAAATCAAAACATTTGTTTTGTGTGACATTAATTTAATTTTTAAAATGTTGGGGAAGAAAAAGGCCAGTGTAGAGTATTTTAATACCAAATATTTCCTTAGTTAAAGAAATTTCAGCTGCGTTTCTGCTTCAGCACCAATTATTGATGGTTGCTTCAATAATTAACTCTTTCTCAGTATAGATATGGTTTGTATCCAAAACTCCTGTGATATACTTTAAAAATGTTTGGATTTGTTTTGAATCAGTACTTGGACTTGTTAAATGACAGTATTAAAATAATGGAGTCCTCTAGCTTTAAGAATTGCATTTGAAGCAAATAATTCCTATTTGTTATATAAGCTTAATGATTTTTGTCTCTTCTCTAATTTGCTTTGTTAATGTCATTGAAATTGGCTCTGTTACTTCAGTAATTATTTTCTGACAGACTGTGTCATCTGGGATATTTCATTTCCAAGGGCAAGGAAAGCAATCCTACTCAAAATCAAAATCCTATTCAAAATCATTGAACGGGGACTATTTAATAACATGACAGATCCTCTAAAAGACTTAATTTCCTCTGTCCCAGGCTGCAAATGATGATTTCTGGTTCTGAATGGGGTTTTTTTGGGGTTGGATATTTTGTTGTTGCGGGGTGGGGTGGGATGATGTTCGTTTCCTTTTTTTTTCTTAGCTTTGTGTGGAAGCTTAATTATTTATAGTTCCACTTTTCTAAAAAATGTCCTATGTAGCCTGTCATAAAATAATACAATTTTTAACTTAAAAGTGATTTGTGTTTGAACTAACTCTTAAACCACATTGAATGTCTCTTTCCACTCAAATGATGTAGTGGTATTTAATAGAACTGATAATAGCCAAGATACTTGGTTAATAAGTTCTGTTTTCATGGTTTTGTGCTGTGAGCTATTGTTCTGGAATGTACTGAAATGTTTGTGGAATGCCTAAGAAAATTACAGTCATAACTGCATTGCTAGCAATCACATTGAGAAGATAGTTTTCCCTTCACTGCCAGATGAGATCATGACTAACCAGTGTTACTGTTCGGAGTAGAAGGAGTAGAACCCAGACTGAATAAATAAAAGAAAATTTAATGGATCATATATTTTTTTTTACAGTGGGTGCTATGGGATCTGTTTGCAAATGGGAAATTCGGTATTCTTACATCTTAAGCTTCTTATACAATGACAGACTTAAAGAAATATGTTTTAAAAAGTACCACGATTGTCTGTTACTGTCTTTGTAAGTGAAAAAACTGATAAAACTAGAGAATTTTTCTCTCTTTGTTTTGTGAAAATATGATAACTCTGCAGTAACCTGGCAAATCCATATAATTCCATCATAAATATTCTTTTACTGAAATGTGCACACTTTTTCCTTTCCCTTTTGCTTTTCATTTTCCCTTCCTCTTTTTCTCTTGTTCCTTGTTCCCAAGAACGTCTCTCCAGAGGTGAGGAGTTTTTAATGCCAGAGTGTCATTAAAAGTGAGCATCTATATGTAATTTGAAGTTTGTAATGATTTGACTTTATCTTTCATACTAGAAAATACTATCTTTTCATGCTGGCTCGTTCAGTTCTTGAGGCCGAAACAGTTCCTCTTTGCTACTTTCGTCAATAACTGTTTGAATAACTTTGTTACATTATACCGTGCTAAAGAATTCTAAAACTGCTTGATCTGTTATAATTGGTTTATTTTCTCCTTTACTCTTAACTTTTCTCTTTTCTGTACAGGTGATTTCTATTCACTCCTTTCTAAGCTGCTAGGAGAAAGGGAAGATGTTGTATGTGTGCATAAGCATAAGCCTACAGAAAAAGCAGAATCAGATCTTGTAGCAGAGATTGCTAATGTAGTCCAAAAGAAGGATCTTGCCGGAGAGATCGCAAATCATGATGAAAGGGACAGTACCATTCTTGTCAGAGACAGAACTCAGAAATTTCACACACTAGGGTCTACCTTGAGGCCACCAGAGAACAGACATTTCTCTTTACAACAGTCTAAGCATGGTGAGGGAAGCTGGGAAAAAGAACATAAAGGAGGTGGGTTGGGGTTAATTTTATACAATGAAATGCAATGCAAGAGCTCTGATCCACATTAGCAAAATCTGAAGGGAATTTCAGTGAAGGCTTGGAAGTATTTTACATTACGTTCTTCCTAATTATTGAAATGTTCTCCCTCTAATTTAGAGGTATTTCACTGGGGTTCTTTCCCCCTTCATTTGTGAAGAAAGAATGTGTGGTGATGGCACAACACCAGTACTTCAGTATGGTATTATTTTCTACTCTTAAGACTTAATGATTTTATGTCAGTTCCACTAAAACAAGGTACACATAGGATATAGTAATCACAGGAAGTGAAGAATTTAATACAAGTAACTATGTAAAATGGTTGCTGGAATAATCAATACATTTTATGAGTTTGCTGATTACATTGATCTGTCAGAAACACAGTTTTATAAAATTTATTGCTGTAATTCTATCAGATATTTTTCTCTCATTCAGAAAGAGTGGTAGGTAATCCTGAAAAATTCTTCAGAAGTAACATTTTCTGCATATTGATTTCAAATTGGGCTTGACTCTCCAAATATTCTGTACAGGTGGTTTTAGTGTGCTTGAAATACAATTTATTCCCTTCAGGTTTCTATGACAGCAGAAACCATGGAACTACTGTGTTTGTTTTACTTGCATTTTGCTCTCTGTGATATTGACTGTCCTTAGTAATTGCTAATGTGGAAAATGAGATAATGCAGCATGTGATGAGTATCTCATAAAAGAAGCTGATACATATGCATGAAAGCCATCTGTATACATAAGCTGTAGCCACACATGCTAGTTTTTATGTAACCACCCAGATTGATGTTTCCAAGTACTTTTGTACATATACATGTGTCATCCATCAACCATTTGATTTTTATTTCTGTTCATAATGTAAACATGTATTGTCTCTGCTTATACAAGGTTCTGTTACAGTGTTCAAGCTCACCAAAATCCTAGGTTTGTATTTAAAATAACCCCAAAGATTAGGACTTGCCTATGTTACATTGTGTAATCCAGTTAAATAAGAGCCTGTCAAATTATTGGCATAGAGACAAAAAACTGGTGGAATGTTACTATGTGCCTGACATATGTGTAAATATGAATAATTCCATGAACCTGACAGGAATTAAATGTTCAAGAAAATAATATGAATAGCATTTCTGCAAAAGCAGTTTGTTCAGTTTAGACTAATAACATTTCGTGCATACAGGAAAGAAGGAAGAAGAAAATTCCTTTCTATTTTCACTGATACAGGGGAGGGAATGTCACTGAACTGAATAAATGGCTTAGTTTGGCATATCTTATAGCATGAATTCTAACTACAGAAAGTAATTGCTTGGATATGTCAGTAGCCATACATTCATCTGGGGAGTATGTGTTGGTGGAGGACTAAGTAATAAATGAACTTTCAAATGATGCAATTTTGAGATATAGGAGAAAAGGGAAACTGATATTTCCTTAATTAGCATTTTTGGGGTTTTTAAAAATGTTTGTAATACCTTTAACTACAGAATTCCTGACCTGCAGAAGCTGTCAGTACCATCTTTTGGTAAAAGAACTTTTGTAGCAATAAAATCTTTAGGCATATATTTAGTTTCTTTTTAGTGAAGTATTTACATATTTAAAACAAAATCTTCCATGAGAAAATTTTCCTCCTCAGGGGAAGAAGTAAAGTTGTCTTGATTTAATGAAAAATTTATGCTCTTTGTAAAAACCTTTACTATACTGAATTTAAAACATTCTCAGTTGTCTTAGGGCAAAACTCTGCTGTTAAATTAATTTTATTTAACTGTTTAAAAATCATCAGTATTAAAATAGTTCAATATTTTTAGCTTTGCAAATATTCCAATTTTTAAAATATAATTGGCCTGAAATAGAAAGTGGCTAATACAGTAAGTAAAGTTATTATAAATGTTCAAACTTTATGCTACTGCTCTTCCTGCACTGTTGCTAGCTTGTTAACTTAGACTGGTCCCTAATCTGTCAGGTTGTTTAATATCACTGCAACTAGTACAATTATACCATCTAAATGAGTCAAAGAGTGTAATTTTCCAACTTTCAAAATTCCTTTGTGCAGGACTTAATGAAATTTGTCGAGATTTAAGTAAGTACTCTGATGGCAGGGAGTAAATGCTACATAACTTGAAGTTCGCATGTTAAAAGCTAGAATTATCTGGGAAATTCTGGACAGTAAACTGCAATTGTGTCAATAAATAAGGCTTTCATCTTTCACTTATTTAGAGACTTAATTGCATGTTCTAAATTTAGGTAATTCTTTTTTTTTTTTTTTTNACTCCAAGTTGAAAAGTAGAAGGTCTGGCACTTTCTATAGTTTAGAGATCTCATTCACAACAAAGCAGGTGATCTCATTTTTTCTAAGTAATTATAAATTACTTCAATGGGGAAAGTAATTTTCATTAGTCTCATGAAACTGTTCCATGGACCATTTGTTCTTGTAGGGAAATTTTAATAAGTCTTAGATAAAGAAAGTCTAAATTTAGTGAATTTTTGTCAAAAGCTAGTTGCCTTGAGATAAACCTGTATAAAGGACTTTTAGAATGGATTTGCAAAGGAAAAAAACAATAATACAAATTAATCAATTTTGGAAAACTGTGATAAAATCTAAAGATTGTATTGAGGCTGCAGCTCTTGTGATTAGATTGTATTTCACTGTACATTCATTTTATTGTTTTGATCTATCAGAAATCTTTTATTCCTTTAAGTATAAACGTTTTCTATTTTATAGTGTGTGTCTTATGAGATACTAAATAGAGACCAAAATTCAGTGTCCTATGTTTAGCCTTTTTTTTTTTACTAGCTTTTTAAAAAAAGGCTCAGAGACCTCTGTAACATGAAATATAGACAAGAAATATAGACAAACCAATTTAACATAAAGTGATACGGGATGAACTAGTGAGGAAGCAGACACTCAATTTCCATTTTGTTAGTCCTTCCAAAATCCAAACATCTGTGAATATAGCTGGCACTGCACCTGCTGTGGTCAACTCAACTGTACAGAAGTATGAATATGTAAAATTTTTTTAACAGCTTTTCCTTTAGCGTTCAGCTTTTGTTCAGCTAAAATTTCTACAGAGCAGGATTTCTTGTTTTAGAAGTTTCTGATTACTGTCCTGGATACATGGCAGTTGCTGATAGCTTCTAGGTTTCTTTTAGGTCGCCTGCTCTAGCTTATGATATCGCAGTCCAAACAGGTGAAGCATCTCCTAGACTGCAATAGGTTTTCAGCACTGGTTTCATATTTCTCTTGGATGGGTTGTAGAGAATGATTTCCCCTCCACTGCATTCCTGTTGTTCCTCCTCAGAAGACAAGGAGGAAGATCTCATACATCTCTTCCAAGTGAAATGCAAGCGGAGGGTATTATCAGAACAGATGGGTTGCACAGGTGGCTTAAAGATTTTATACATCGTTTCCCATTAATTTTGCCTTTCATTGGAAAATCACTTCCAGGTGAATGTGAACCCTCTCAGACTCCTTGGGTGCTGTGTTGTAAGGTGCTGTGATCTGCCTTCTTTCAAAGAAGGATGCCCTGGCACTTAGGGAATTTGGAAATCTTTTTCACCTGCCTAGATGGTACCCCAATGATTGGTGTTTAGGATCACAGCAGAACTAACAAACTTTTGATGAACTGAAAATTGTAAAGCATGGTTGCTTTCAAACATGCTATTAGTGAAGTGGCTCCAGTTTCACATAACTTGAAAGAAATTACTTATTATTTGCCATCAGTTTGGCTGTATGTACCTGCATGCTAATTATGCATTGTGGAAATACCTGAATTATGCTCAACAAATCGATTTCTGAAAGGAAGCAGTGGTGGATTTCTTAATATGTAGAACAGATTTCATAATTTTTCTTTTTATTTTATCACAATTACTTTTTTGCCATTACATTTTTTAATTTTGATAATCTAGTTCATTTGTCTCCTAATACACTGCCAGAGCCACACAGGAGCAATCTCTTTCAAATAGTATTTAAGCAGGTCATCTGTCAGAAATTAATCCTTGCAGTCAACTCCCTGCATCTTTTCAGATATTCAATAGTTTGTGCCTTTTATCCTTGTCAGTCTGCTTTTACATAAGAGAGATTGAAGAGACCATGCATTTATCTTTTTAATGTTGATCTCTAAAACTGAATTTCTTTCCCTGAGTTTTACAGTTTAGGACAAGTACAAGAAGTCTTCCTTTCTTAGTGTTAAAAGCTTCAACAGAAAAAAAAACAAACCCACAATTAATTTTCCACATATTTCATTTAGTGATTCATGGTATTTATGATACATTTTTAATAAAACACTGATAGTTAATATTTCAATTTGAATTGTATATTTTTGTAATCTTTCAGTGTAGAAAGTATTTACAGAGCTCCTAAAACTTCCATAGTCTGTATACATGTATCCTTATAAGTTGGAGAAAAGAATGGAGTCAGAAGCAGTTTTGACATTCCTGTCATCTATACATAGCAGATTGCCAGTGCTTGTGCATGCTTTACTATATAAAACTGTGGTTGGAATTAAATTGCAACACATTGAATGGAAGTACTGCATGTAAGAAAATGTCCATGTAATTCCCAATAGTCTGTACCAAATGCCAGTTAACTGTATTTGGATTTTTTAAATAAATATGCTACATGATCATCTGTTTTTAACATTTATTTATTTCTTTGGTCAGATTTCCACATAGAAGAGGCTGCAGAGTGGCCTGGGTTAGACCTCAAACTAGGCCAAGTTTCTGGGTTGGCTCTGGACCTTGAAAATAACCTAGTTGTCTTCCACAGAGGTGATCGTGTTTGGGATGAAAAGTAAGTAGAGACCCTTGCTGAATGATGAGTTTGAAGGTCGAATTCCTGTGTACTGTTTATATACCTTTTCAAGGCAAAACAGATTTAAGTTCTTTTTCCATTTAAAAATTCAGTCCTTTGGCTGAAAGTGCCTTTCAGAGACTCAGAATAGAAATAGTGACTGATAATTCAAGGTGATAAATTATTAGGTCTTTAGACAGTAAGAATGTGTCTCCAGAGGAAAAGAACATAGTACATTAGGTCTTTAAACTGTATGACCACGTTAGTATGATTTTCACTGAGATTAATTATCCCTACCTCTCCTATGTCTCTTAGCAGGAATAATTAGCCTGGATGAATAATGTTTTAGTGTGCTATACTGCAGTTAGTACTTGGGTTTAAGACATGCAAAGCTATGCCCATTCTTCTTTGTGTTTATGTACAGTGAAAAAAAGGGATTGCTACAAGGTACTCTCTCAAAACAAACTTTCTTCTACTCATTTGATAAAATTTAGCATCACTCAAACCAAACTATGTCTGAACTCTAGAATGGTAGTCCTTCTACTGTTTGTAAAGTGATACAGAACATTCCAATAAAGAGTAGTATCTTTATTTTTACAGTGTTCTTATGTCTTTGATTTTTAAAATTGTATATGTATTTATATGGATACTTTTGAAATTATAACAGAATACTGGGATAAATTTGTACAAGCCTGTAACATGTTATGTGGTACCCTTTTTAAATATGCCCTTTGAAAATTTTCTTAAACCTTAAAATGAAGAGAACTTGTTATGGCAGATTACTGTCATGAATGGTAAAGAATATAACAGCACCTGCTGAATCATGTTCAGACAAGATGGTGCAACACCAGTGTAGGCCTTGGTGTATCATTACCATTTATCTGTTGTCTCCCTCTACATGATAGCAGAACTCTGGGGAGAGCTTTCACCTATGGCTTAACCATTCATAATCAAAAGGATTATTTTGACATCAGACATTATTTCTACCAGAAATTAAATAGTTACAGATACTTACTATATGCAATGGCAGTATCTAAATACTGTTTTTTAATCATAGCCTTTGCAGAAATATAAACACATTCTATATTGATTTTTCTGGTTATATATGAAGGCAATATTGCTTTTCCACATTAAAAATTCTAGACATAGAAATATTTAATGTTATGGAGATGTGAGACTGTTGTAACTGTGCAATATATAGTTTTAATAGCTTTATTCATAGCCTTCTCTGTGACTACAAAGTATATTCTTGTTTACCAAGTAGGATCAATCATGGCTGGATTTCTCTTGGGATTAACAAATGGATTTAAAAATACAAAGTGGGAGCAGGGAGTGGGTCTTGTATTCATGCATTTTTCATTCACATCAAACACCATGCTCTAACATTTAGCCTGAAATGTTGTTCAAAATATTTTACCCTTTGTTTACCTTCACTAAAAGCTGAACATATTTTTTAACAGGTTAGAGTAATAGCAAACTTCTCTGGAAAAAGAGTTTCTCTATATTTTTATTTTCTGGAATCATATGATAATTGCATGCCTAGTAAATGTCCTCTGGAAAGTTCATCTTGATTCTTAATGTATTGAAATAGTGACATGTTCAAATGCTTTTCATGAATATATTCCATGTGCTCTGAAAATTGAGTGCAATTTTGTGGGATTAGGAGGAATGCATATAATATCCTATAGTCTTGTGTAAGCACACTGTGAAAAATATAAGAACCATAAGAACTGGATCTTCTAGTAGTAAGCACTAGCAAAATATTGAACTGCATATGAAAAAAGAAGACGCAGAAGACACACAAACATGCATTGTCTGCATTAGATGGTACAAAGTATACCTGATCTTACTGGCAGGCATGCCCTGGTGATTACCTATATTTTTTCTTAGGCTGTATTGTTGAATTTCTCATTTCTGGGTTGCCATGGCAATGAAATTATTTTTTAAAAATTTGAACAGGGGTTTTTACTTACTTGCTTTAGGACTATCTTTAATTGTTGCTGTGTTGATTTGGTGTTCCTTTAGTTTGGAAGTCATAACCTCAGGAGAAAATGCAGACATACAACACTATTAACTCTTACAATCATAGAGTGATGTAGTAAGGTTTATATTTAAAGAAAAGAGAACCCAATAACCCCACACTGGAACTGAACTACAAAACTTGGCTTTAAGTTGTGTGTATATTGTTCATCAGTAGAACCTATTAATGCTGGCTTTCTACTCAACTCTTTTTGTGCAGTTCTTTTGACAGCAAATTTGTCTATCAGCAAAGAGGACTTGGACCAATTGAACAGAACACAATTATTGTCCTGAATCCAAATAATGCAATAATGCTTCACTCCACAGGCAAAAGTCTGTAAGTTGGGTTTTTTTTGCTCTTACTAATTGAACTAATATTTCCATATATTTTATGCCAGAGTCCCTAAACCCATTTTTGTGTGTTTTATATTATGTTTGTGCATTTATATACAATTGTGTAATTGTAGCCTCTGAGTATCTTCAAGTAAATAAATAAACAAAGGCAACAAATAATAAAATTAATTTGTAATTTGCCATCTCTATCACCTCTGTTTTCTAACATTTCATACAATTGTATCTACCAGCCAGATTAACAGAGTGCAGAGCTCACGAATATTGTATATTGTCCTTATAGATGCTAAGGTGTAGCCTGAGTGAGACACCTGAGATCAACTGAATTTCATAACTGAGACACATGTCAAGAAAATTCTAAGCTGTAAACCTGTATTTTTCATTAAATGCTATGTAGTTAGTATGTACAGCATTCGTTTTGATATGTAGATAAAAAATGAAATCTTCACATCTATATCATTCTTCCAGAAAAATGTTTTTAATTTTATTCTTCTACATTTTTGCTTGCAGATTTTATTTGCCACATGGTTTGAGTGTAGATAAAAATGGTAACTACTGGGTCACTGATGTTGCTCTTCATCAGGTATGTTTCTGAAGCTTTAGTATCAGGTCCTTAATATTTTGCTAGAGTTTGACATACATTGCTTATCTAGGCTTGTTCAGAATAACATTAAGAATGTGCCTACAGAAATTCACCCCTGTGCACTTCATGGAATATAGTTGTATTATATAATTTGCTACAAGAAATGTAGCATGTAGAAATAATAGAATCATAGACTCAGATCATAGAATCATGCTCTGAGTTGGAAGGGACCTTAAAGATTATATCTTTCCAGCTGCCCTGCCATAGGCAGGGGCACGTTCCACTAGGCCAGGTTGGTCAGAGCTTCGTCCAATGTGGCCTGGAACACTTCCAGAGGTGGGGCAGCCACAGGTTCTCTGGCCAACCTCACCAGTGGCATCACCAACCTAATCTAAACCTACTCCCTGGCAGATTTAGATTTACATGCACCTGTAAAAAGTCCATTTCCGTCTTTCTTGAGGGCTCCCTTCAGGAACTGGGAGGCCACAATTAGGTGACCCAGAGGCCTTTTTTTCTCCAGGCTGAACAATCCCAGTTCTCTCAGGCTTTTCTCATAGAAGAGGTGCTCCATCCCTCTGATCACCTTGGTGTCCCTCCTCTGGACTCTCTTCAATGGCTCCATGTCATTCCTGTGCTGGGACTCCAGAGCTGGAGGCAGCTCTGCAGGTGCAGTCTCACCAGAGCGGGGTAGAGGGTCAGAATCCTGTTCTTCCTCTGCTGCCCATGGGGCTTTGGATGCAGCCCAGGATATGGTTGACCCTTTGGCTGTGAGCACATATTACTAGCTCATGTTGAACTTCTCATCAACCAGCTTCTCCTCAGGGCTGCTTTCTTCTCCTCCCAGCCTGTATTTGTGCTTGGGATTGCCTCAACCCAGCTGCAAGACCTTGCACTTGGCCTTGTTGAACTTCACAAAGTTCTCATGGAGCCCCTTCTCCAGCTTTTCAAGCTCCCTCTGCAATTTTCTGCTGTCTTTTGCTTATCAATGCACTTAAGTCTAGAAAGTGAAATTAAATTGCTTTGTAATGACAGGAAATTTGTATTTTAAGCAGAAGTTTCCTAGAATCAGGACTATTGAAAAACTAGTAATAAATATTATGATTAATATATTAAGATTATGTTTGGTATATAAATTTATTTTATACACAGTGATAGGAGTTTTTCCCTAGGCCATCTAGGTCTTAGGTTTCACCTTTCATAACTGAAACCTCTTTTCTTTTCCTTTTGACTGAAAAAAAGGTTTTCAAACTGGGAGCCAATGACAAAGAGCCATTACTGATCTTAGGAGTGGCTTTGCAACCAGGCAGTGACAAAAATCATTTCTGTCAACCAACTGATGTGGCTGTGGACCCGATCACTGGCAGTATTTATGTCTCTGATGGCTACTGCAACAGTCGGATTATTCAGTTCTCTCCAAATGGACTGTATGTGATGCAGTGGGGAGAAGGTACAGTGAGGGGTCTTGATACCTTATTCATACTGCTGTTACCATGAACTCATCATGAACCACAAAATTGCTGATGTTACTATTAATTTTTATAACTGAAATTTCTTCCAGCCCTACATGAATTTTAGCCTTGTCCTAGCATCCAAATTTTCTCCTGGCTTTTTCTACAGCTACTTGTAGTGGTTATATATTTATTAAAAATAAAAGTGGGGATTTGTTATCTTGCTTTCAGAATAA
This sequence comes from Dicaeum eximium, assembly GCA_013396995.1. Taxonomy (NCBI): domain Eukaryota; kingdom Metazoa; phylum Chordata; class Aves; order Passeriformes; family Dicaeidae; genus Dicaeum; species Dicaeum eximium. The sequence goes on from VWZP01004935.1 coordinate 169,428, forward strand.
ATATTGACATGTCCTATTTTGTCCAGAAAATATTCTGACTTCCATAAAGCCAATTTTTTTTCTCAAGCAGATAAGAAATCATTTTTTGCCAGATTTATGCTGTGATTTCATCAGTTTTAAGTTTTATGAATATTTCTGCCCGACTCAGATTTATGTATCACTGTGACTATGCTGAATATTCTTAGGAAATTGCAAATTCTAAATTTGGTATTTATAAAGAAAATACAATGGGCTATTGTGAGTTATGTACCTAAATGCTAGGGAGAAAGCAAGCTGACCTTAGTCTTTTCTCAGAGTTACATTGCATTATGTGGCATACTGCTGTTCTAAGTAAAACTGATAGTTTCAGTGTGTACTTTAACACACACTTGGGGTTTTTTTATTGCAGAGACTTCTCTAGGCAGATCCAGGCCTGGGCAGTTTTGTATCCCCCACAGCTTAGCCCTGATCCCTGACTTAAGTCAGCTGTGCGTTGCAGACAGAGAAAATGGTCGAATTCAGTGCTTCAGGTTGGAGACTGGGGAGTTCACGAGAGAGATCAAACACAAAGCGTTTGGAAGACAGTTGTTTGCAGCTTCCTATGTTCCAGGTAATCTTTTTTCTTGTTCTTCATATTGCAAGTAGTTGCTTTGTGCCAGGATGTCAGTGTTATTTCCTGAAGTGCTATTGCGTTATCTTAGGACAAATATTAATTATCTTCTAGAGTAGTCTTGATGCACTGGAAAATTTGAGAACTACTTGTTTTCCTGCTTGCAGATGAGGGAAGCTTGCATCTAATCTCTGCTTCTAAAAAATGACTGATTAGTCCCTAAATGTTATGTCAGCAAATAGACAATCTTGCTGCTTCCTGGTGACTGCACAGTTAATCAGTTAATAATTAAATATTATTAATAATAACATTTCTAAGTATTCATTTTTAACTCCATTGAAGAGAGCAAAATTCAGACCAAATGATCAAGAAGCGTTTTTGGCTTCATAAAACAAAAGAACTGAAAGTAAACAGAAAACATTGTGGTTTTTACTATGTTAAGTTTTGGGATTAGATTTTTAATACCAATACTGAAGGTAAGGCATATATTAAGAACTGGATGAGGAATTCTGGCATGTTGGGCTCCTGACTCCTTGATACCAAATTTAGTATCATGTTTCTCTCTTTTGCATCTGCCAAGAATGTAAAAAAAATGCTGTGCTGGATGAGATGCTTGATATCTGTCTCTGACAGTGGAAGGAGGCATTCTGAGAGTGTGTGTAAGCCTGGATGCATTTTGTAGTCATTCCTCTCCTATTCATCATGGATCCACAAACCCTTTATTTAGCAGTTTTAGGAGGTAACCTCTGATTTGTTCTTCATAATATCTTCCTACAGACATACCGCCCATAAATTCTAATCCCATTCTGAACTAACTTGTATTGACTCATTCATTGGCCTTCCACCATTGCAGGGTCTAGAAGTTCGTTATCCACTTTTTTTTTTTTTCCTTTTTTCTTTTTTTTTAGTATAAAAATTGACCTAGTTTCCTTGCTGCTCAATCTCAGAATTTTGGGAGCTGACTAACAGTTCCACACTCCCCCAGTATGGTACCCCTTCATCTTGCCTTATCCTCTTCAAACCAAAGAACTCCAACCACCGTAGTATCTCCCCATAAGCTATTAAATTACTTCAGCCCCTTGAGTATTGTATTTGCCTTTCTCCTCCAGCATCTTCAGTTTCATTGGAACCTTTTTGAAATGCAGAAAGTAAAAGAGCACTCAGTACTCAGTATGTGTGCATACTAAGTTTTTGCGTAGTCTAGAACTGTTCCCTCTATGCCTAATTCTCCTCCTCAGTGCCAGACATTCTACTGAAATTTTGTCTGACACTGTACATGGAGGCAGAGATTTCAACAGTCTTATAGGGATGGCTTGGTCTGGCGTGAACTGTAGCTGCCAGTTCCAAGTTCAAACATCACATAGGCATGATCTAGATTATTTTTTAGAAGAAACATCACTTTACGTTTGTCTTTGCAGAAGCTGTTCTGTCCTGTGTAACAACTTATTCTTATGAAAAGTCTTTCTGGACTTCCTTAGTATCATGAAGCTTTTGACTTCTCCACAGAACTCAGTTACCTTCATCAGACTGCTAGATGTCATCTGTCACCCCATTTTTCAGTCATTGATGAAAACTATTGAAGAAAACGTCTGACTCTGATCACTTCAACATCACACGATTCAGACTTCTCTGTCCTGAAAAATTTTAAGCTCTGCCCATAAGCTTTGCTCTTTGCTTCCTGTTCATTAGTGGATCTTTCATTCAGCCCTTTGATAACTCATGTTCAGTAACTTCTGATGCACTACCTTGTCACGGGTTTTCTGAAAGCTTTATCTGAAATGCTGTTTCTCCCTGTTCAGAGCTGAGGCACAACCCTTAAAGAAGCCATACCGACTTGTTCTGACAGTTCTGACACACTTACCCATGTCTTATTCTTCATTATGGATTCTACCATCTTACTGGAGATGGATACCAGAATTGGTAATGTTTTCGCAGGCACCCATTTGAGTTCTTGTAGGTGGGCACTACTCTAGCATTCTGCTAGTCTTATGGACAAATGGCTGTTGGCACTGCTGTGTTACTTAATTTGGCCTGGAGTCTGATTTCACAATTGGTTTCCTTCTGAATTTGAGTGAGTGCCATCCAAACCTCATAAATTACTAACCTCCAGCTTGTCTTATACCTTTTGCTTCTAGTTGAGTTGTCTCCTCTGATCTCTTTACTAAGGAAAAAAATTGAGTGTTAGAAACTTCCCAACATACTAAACAGAAAAAACTGACAAAACCCATTTCTTGCCATAGGCCTCTAATCCCTGAGTCCCCCTTTCACATATTTTCCTTTTGTGGTCCCACTTACTCCCCAGCTGACTTTCTGCTTTTGATGCATTGAAAGAACTTTCTGCTATCAGGTCAACCATCCATAGCAAAGCATTCTTCAGATTATTTTTTAACACCTTCACATTCCTTTTACATTTAAACTGTATGTAAAATATTGCCTTGCTGGTTCTTCTTATTTGAACTAAGTGTGCGTCTCTTAAATGACAAAGTTTCAGTGAGTTACACCTCACTTAACTTTCCTCTTGTAGTTTAGTTTCTTGTTGAGTTACCTTTCTGTCTCTCAGTCTCTCAGACAAAATTTTTTAATATAAACTATTACAGTTCCATCTTCACTGCAGTTTGCTATGTATGGGTTCTTAAGGCAAATCTAATGTTGTTGCAGGTGGTCTCCTCTTTGCAATTAATGGAATGCCTTATCCTGGAGAGGCAGAATCAGTGCAAGGATTTGTGATGAACTTCTCTACCGGAGAAATAATTGATACTTTCATTCCACTTAGAAAGGTAGAGTACTGCACAGAGTGCCTGTTGCATTTAATTATGTATATGAGAACATTGCTAACATTCTCCTTTTCCAACTTCTATAAGACTATTGCAGGAAATAAGACATTTTATAATGTAAGGTATTCAAAAGGAATTCTTTATAGTACTAAATAAAAACACTAGAGTTTTGGATATTAGCTTCTGCATGTGGTACACATTTGAAAATTATACTAACCCCTAGAAGATTCCTACAGGTAATAATGGCAGCCAGGATAAGCCTATTTTAGTACTGCCGATACAGTTCTTAAAGTTAATTCAAGAGAATAATGAAGGAATTGAAATATTCATATATTTAGATGCTAGCAATTTGTCAGAAAATAGAGCTTATTCCTAAGCAGAAATAATATGCAACTATATGGTTATATCCCCCTTTATAGAATACTAGAGAGTAAGTTAAAGCTAAATTTCCTTCATGCAGTATTGTACATAAAAATTGTGGATTTTTAAAAACATTTTCTATATATTGTCTTAGACTAAAGAATGAATCACAGAATCACAGAATCGCAAGGTTGGAAGAGACCTTTAAGATCATTGAGTCCCCAACCCAGCCCTAACACCTCAACTAAATCATGGCATCCAGTGCCACATCCAGTCTTTTTTTAAACACATCCAGGGATGGTGACTCCACCACCTCCCCAGGCAGGCTATTCCAATACTTGATCACTCTTTCTGTAAAGAACTTTTTCCTA